>OX375877.1:103919003-104519003 GCA_947359465.1 Metellina segmentata
CTTGAAGCGGACAAAGCTCAAAAACCTAATGAATGCCGCAACAAAACTTCTGGTGAAATAGAGGCGCTATTAGATTTGTCGGTGGATCAAAAACTCTCAGGTGGAACCGGGTATAAAAGCTAGAATGCATGAAGAAAATACATATATTCAGAGAAAACAATCGAAATACTTGCCTCAGCTGCAATACGTAGATTTCCATAATTCCAAAGCGCGTTTGGATACCTACAGTGGAAATAATTGCCTTGCGTGGTCGAACAACAATTGTTAAGTTATCAACTAGGGCAACTTTTTGCAACAAATGCAACTTTTTTTCACACATTCTACGCTGCATATAAAGTACTAAAACCAAAATTCCTCTTACATGGGGTGTATTGTAAGTGAGTTATAACCGCAACATAAACGCAACTTACTCCATGAATGCAACTTTTTGCATAAATGCAACCACCTGTAACTTTTTAAAATTTAGCTTAAAATTAATTAATATGGAATTACAATTTCATTTTTTGCCCTTCGAACCAACCCTTCGATCACGTGTGTCGGATCTTGCGAACGCCGAAGTATTGCGGATCAAACAAGTAGTTTATGGAAAGAAGGTGTTCGTCCTAATAGACGAAAGTGAAAAAAATGGCAAGAAGTACTTTTAACACATTGGTTGGCACTCTTGATAATCCAGAGGAAACTTGCGTAATCAACTATAGAGTTTGTGAGGTGAGTGTCGATCATCAATATTGTTCGCCTTGTAGAGGACGTTTTAAATTCTCTGAATGTTGAGCGAAAGTATTTTGCGCTTCTGCTATCCAATGCAGCACATTATATGACTGCGACATGCGCAGTTTTTCAATGTTAAAGAAATTACTGGCCAAGATAGATCATTCAACGTTCTTTTGTATTTTAGAATGTATTATAATTATGTTGTACGCGACTAAAATTGTCAATGTATTTTGAATTTTTTCATTTTTTACGAATAATTTTTTTTAGAATTTAGTGTATCAAAAATAAGAGCAACTTTATTTCCATAAATGGAATTTTAGGGAATGATAAATGCAACTTTTCCCATTTTTTCTGCAACAAAAAAAAGTTGCCCTAGTTATCATAAAACTACGATGGAATTGAATTGATTGTCATTTATGCTTTTGAACTGTCATCGTAAATTATCTAGACATTTCGATCGGGAAAACTAGACATGTTTTAAATTTGTACCATAGGAAAATCAACCATTTTTTGCGCGTACATCTTTCATAAAATCTCTCTTATAAAATTGGATGGTTGGTTGGTTGGTGTCGTGTCCAATCGAAGTCGAGTCAAATTACTCCATGTGCCAAAATCACGGCCCTCTCTTATAAAATTATCGCTTAGAAATAAATTTCGAGAAGGAAGAAAATTTAAAGGTTTTTTTATAAGAAACAAAAATATCATAACATAAGTAGAAGTGGAATTTAATGAAAAGTATATAATGATCAGTGTCACGAAAATAATGACCATCGTTTGAAAGTTTATGATTCGTTACAAGATGCTTCTTTCTTCGGTGCTCTACGATGTCATTAGTAAAAATACTAACTTTAATGGCAAAGTAATAATTACGTGAAAAATATCGTCTGCCATCCAAGTTTAATGGCGCTTTTGAACCTGGAACTCTTTTTGTTTTCTCTCGGGTATTTATTATCTGTTCTATTCAGCACGTGGATTAATAATGAAATGGTTCATGTTTAAAATCCTATCATGATAATATAAGTGGTATTCTGGTAAAACTTTTAATAATTATAAATACTAGAATTAACTGTCCTCAAGCAAACGCAGTGCTATTACTGCGTTTGCTTGAGGACAAACTAATATTTCATAATGAGGAATTGAAATTGAGACATAAATTTCTGTGACAGTACCTAGTACTACATGAACGACGAAGTTGAACCCCAAAAGACTGAATATTACAACATCTGTTGCTGACAACATAGTGCGATGATAACATCATCCGCCCAATGACGTTACCTGTTCCATTCCACTATGCTTCGAATCCTTGTTTCTGGGTTTCCAACTGAATGAAGATCTAGACTAAAGTAAGTTTGTTACGATTATTTTGATTTTAATGTTCTTTGGAATGAGTATGTCATTGATAAACGCAATCATAATTCGAATATAGTATATATATATATATATATATATATATATATCCATTTAAAATATAACACTACTAAGCAATATCAGAATTCAAAATCGCTTGTTAATCTTAATTATTTGATTGCCAATAGATGACGTTAATACTTATTTACATTTTTCTCCTTTTGAAGCTATAACTCGACATAAGTTAACTGGAATAAAACTACTCGGCTTATGTTTTTCAGTTGTATTCAATACTACAAACTAAATTACGTGTTCTTATTACGTTGTTCTGCCTGTTCTTAAACTACATGTAGTTTAGTCTAATTCTACAATACTAAACTAAACTATATTTTCTTATTACAATGTTGTTAATTATGACCACAAGAACACTAGCCTATGTCTATTATCTATTTCAACTTTAAAGGAAAGTATTAAACTGGAGTTTATTCTTGTTATAAATGTGCATACTTAAATTCGTAAAAAGGAATTATAAGGCAACGGATGAAAATACTTTGATGTGCGTTGCTTTTTCTGTATTACCCGCCTCTTGAAACAGAAAAAACAATTCCAGAACCCTAAAATCTCTAAACTAACTAAATTTACTAAACTAAGTTACATTTTCTTTTTATGTATTTAATAAAATATTTTAAAATAACAATTGGCTTAAGCTTAGATTTTGATCCGCAATAAGTAATACCTATATTAAGTTATTTAACACCTTATTAAAATATTTTATACCAATTTTGGTGAAACTATAACACTGCTTATTTAGTATATAACCAGGTGCTGGATTTTATTGACCTAAATTTATACAAATGATCTATTATGTGATCCAAAAACAATTAAACGACGAAAAAGTTAATTTTCTTTCGATTTTTAAAATATATTTAATAATGGGCAAATGCCTTGTAAATAAAGAATTTTAGCCCACACACATAGGCATTACAATTCTTGAAAATTCTTATTAAAGCATTAAAAGTTTTAAGCATTTTTATATGCAGTGACTCTCAAAAATGTTCGTACACTTACGAATGAATTTCAATGAAATACTGCTCTATCCATTAATGAAAACTAATATTTCATAATGAGAATTTTTTAATAATATCTATAACTTCTTAACAAAACTACATAAAGTATTTTAAAAACGTTGTAAAACTGTTTGTTGGAAAATCAATAATCAAAAAGTAACAGAAAAGTTACATCCCAAAAGTCTTCGTAGACTTTAAAAAATCTCTACAGATTAGTAAATATTGTAATATTTCGGTAAATTAGTACTTAGTAGGATATACTATAGCTTCCACAACAGCTTTAAAATGTATCATAATAAAGTTCACTAGTTTGTCTGTAAATTCTTCATCAATGTTCCTCCATTCTTAAATCATTACTGTTTTTAGTTCGTTTTTTATTTTAATGTCGTATCTTCGCACTCTAACCTCCAGTTATTTTCAAATGTGTTCTATTGGATTTAAATCTGGCGACTGAGGTGGTGTGTTTTCAGAACTTATGGACAATTATAGAGACACCAGAGGCAAACGTTGACAACCGTGTGCTTAAGATCGGTATCTTGATTAAAAAAATTGTTTCCGATGCCCAAATTTTGGGCTGATAATTTTAAATTGCCTTTCAAAATATTTAAATAAAGGCCATGATTCATTATGCCATCAATGGATATCAAATTATCTAGTCTTAATACTGACAGGCACCCCCCTACAAGGACACCTCCACCGCAATGTTTTACTGTTCCAAGTAAGTTGTTGGGATAAGATTCCATATTTTTTCTTCTCTATACATTTATACAACCATCGGAACCAAAAATGTTAAATTTGCTTTCATCTGCAAACAATACCTGATTCCAAAACGTTTCGGGGATTGATTTTTCAAAAAAAAGTCAAAGCTTTCAATTTTTCGCACTTACGAAAAAATTTTCGTCGGGCAGAACGTCAATTTAATCTAGCTGATCTAAGCACTCTTCGAACAGTTTCAGATGAAAATGCAGTAGAAATTTTTTCAGTTAATTCTGTAGAAAGTTTTACAGCATTCAAAAGTGGATTTTTCACAAATTTTCTAGCTATAAATCTTTGATCACGTTGAGTTAATTTTGCCGTACGACCTTTCCTTACCTTGTTTTCGATCCTATTTTCTTATTTAAAGCGTTTTATCACATACTGCATCGTATAATGGGATAAATTTACTAATTTAGCGATATTTTGAACTGATTTTCCACTACTATGATGAAAAATAATAAATTCTCGAATGCTGTTCGTTGTTTTCTTACGACTACAGGCCATTTTTAAATTATAAATAGAATATTTCGAAGTAAACAAGAAGAAAGATTAAGGCCAAAAGATATTCATAATGCCTTCACAATGCAAAGATAAAAAAAGCTACAGACAATAATTTTATTTATGAGTTTATCTGAAAATATGCTTCGTTGTTTGTGACGTGTTTTTTCTATGCCTCCTTGTATTTTCATTTTTATAAAAAGAAAATAAGTCAATATTTTTTTTACTGTTAGGTTTTATTCAGAATCACATAGAGATGACTTGAAAAAATATTGGACTTTATATCTTAATTTAATTCCGGGCTAAAGGGCTTCTTCTACAAATTTTTAAAGTGTACGAACACTTTTGGGAGCCACTGTGTGAAGGCTTTATAATTCAAAAATTCTTAAGCACTTTAATAAAGACATTAAACTTTCTTAAGAATTCTTATAAAAGAATTGAAAATCAGTGTTTCTCCGCACAAATTTGAATATTCTGTCACCAATAGAAAAAAGGGAAAAGGTTTTGTTTTGCGCTGTATGACTAGTTTTTGATGTCAAAATGATAATTTTTGAGAATGTTTTGAAACGTTTTTACCGTTATTTCTTCTGTCTTTTAGTTATAAGCATGTTAAATTAAAATGGGAGTGTTTGTAATGCATTATTAATGCATCTACTTAAAAATTCTCGAATTTCACGACACATCGCGTTTTTCTCGTCTCCCAATAAGCTATGGATATTATTTGAGCAAACGATATTTATTAAAATTCGCTTGCTAAAATATTAAGATATTTGACTATGAATAAATAGATAACTGTCGTTTGAAAAGATATGTAGAATATTTCATTAAACGATAGTCATTTATTTATTCAAAATTTAATATCTTTTAATATTTTAGAAGGCGATAATTTTAAATATAAAAATATACTCAACATATTTTGTCAAAATATAACTATTTATTCAGTCAAATATCTTGTATTATTTTAGAATACTTAAATATCTTGTATTATTTTAGAATACTTAAATACCTTGTTATTACTTTAGCTAACGATATTTACTAATATTTTTCCAATTAAAAGTTCAGTTTCAAAACTGGGGGGGGGAGAGTTTACTTTTAAACTTCATTGAATGTTCGCTTTTATATTTTAACAAACTATATCTGGTCTAAAAGTAAGCAAATCGGCTATATATTTTGTCAAATTATATTTATTTATTGATTATTATTTTAACAAAACATACTTAGTAATCTTTTTAATTCAAAAGTTTCGTAATTAAATTAACTTATTTGTCTTCAGAATATCCTATACACCTTTGGTCAAGCAATATTTATTTATCCAAATTCAAAACAGTATTATTTTGGCATACGATATCCCCCCCCCCCCCCCCATTAATCATTTTCAATTCAAAACTTTCAGAATTAAATTGACTTATTTGTCATTTTTGAATGCCTCGTTTATGTATTCTGAAAACAGTACCTGTTTAAAAGTAAACAAATTGCTACATATTTTGTCAAACGATAATAATTTATTTATCCTAAATCAAGTATATTACATTAGTTTAGCAAGCGATATTTATTAATCTTTTTCAAATTCAAAAGCTTCAAACCTGAAAGTTTCGAAATTAAATTTAATTTTTTGTCTTTATTGAATGGTCGTTTATATATTTTAACAAACGCTATATATTTAAAAATAACAGGTATAAAACACAATTTGTTGGGCAATAACTATATATTTACCCAAATCAAATAGTATTATTTTATTCAAACGAGATATTTATTAACCTTTTTCAATTGAAAACTTTCAAAATTAAAATGACTTAGTTACCCTTATTGAAAATACTCGTTTATATTCTTTAACAAATTATATTTGTTTAAAAGTAAATAAATATACTTTTTTGAAACAATAATAATTTATACATCCAAAGAGTCAAGTACATTGCATTATTTAGTAAACAATATTTAATAATTAGAAGTTTTCAGAATTAAAATGACATATGATGTCCTCATCGAATGCTCTTTTGCTAATGACAACACATAAAAAAACAGTCATAAATTATCAAGGTTCCACAAAAATGCTGGTACGAAGAAAAAGTTTTAAAATCTATTACTCTTTCTTATATCCAAATCTTTTTCCAATTCAAAGTTTCACAATTGAATTTACTTTTTCGTCTCTATTATTGAACGCTCGTTAATATATTTCAACAAACGATACAAATAGACACGGTTCATTATTCATTTATAGGACTTAAATAGCATTATTTTAACAAACGATATATATTAATCTTTTCAGTCAATTCCAAACTTCAGAATTAAATTGACTTATTTATCTTTATTGGATGCTCCTTTGCTAATGACAACCCAGAAGAAAAAGCTATTAATTATAGATGTTCCACAAAAATGCTGGTGCGGATAAAAAAGAAAATAATTGAAGTAATAAAATATTTATTCCATCACTCTTTCTTGTCAATTAAGAGAGAATGTACAAGAGTAATAGGACACTAAACAACTTTCAATCCCCAGAAACGTTCGAGAAAAATGTCCTTTACAACCCACCTCCCAGTATTATTTTAGCAAACGATATTTATTTAATCTTTTTCGATCAATTCTAAACTTCAGAATTAAATTGACTTAGTTATTCTAATTGAATGCTTGTTTGCAAATTGCAACCCAGAAAAAAAGCTATTAATTATAGATGTTCCACAAAAATGATGGTGCGGATAAAAAAGAAAATAACTTAAGTAATCAAATTTATTCATTCCATCATTCTTTCTTGTCACCTCTTGCCAATTAAAAGGGAATGTACACGAGTAATAGGACACTAAACATATTTCAATCCCCAGAAACTTTCCAGAAAAACGTCATTACAACCCACCTCTCAGAGCGCGCTGTCAAAACCTCACTCTCTCTTCCCGGGCTCTTTCTTCCCCAAACTTCCCAAGACCACCACGGGGCTGCAACAACTCTCCCCATGGGCCCCTTCTCCCTTAAGGATTCCATCACTGCCACCACTATTCCATAACTCCCCATCCGGATCAATACAAACGCAAACTCCTCACTGACAATCAAGCCCCCCCCCCCCCCCCTCCAACAAACATCCCAAACGAAAACAAACTGGACCACCAGAAACTTTCGAACTCACCTGGAACGAGCGGCCTCCGCGAGCACCCCGGACCACGGTCGAATCTGAGGCTGAAGAGGGACCTCGCGGGCCATGATTCGATTCGGGAATTCTGGGAAGGAGGATGAATCCCTCCACATCCCTTCTTCTTATCACCCCTCCCCTTCTTCGGGCTTTCGGACCGAGAGGGATGCGGATGTAGCGGTGGAGCGCCACCTGGCGGATCGGATGGGAATCGGGAAAGGTATGCACGTTGTTGGTTTTGGGGAGGGAAGTGGCAATTAAGGTGGTTGCTAATTGAGCGTGCTCAAGGAGGTGGTTTTCAATTGCATGAATAATACCAAAGCACGCGCGTGTTTGGTGAATGGGTTTTTGGGGATGGCTGTAGAAAAAGTGTTACGAGACTCCAGTAGACACCTGTCTGATTTTTTTTGCAAAAAAAATCACACAAAAACTATTGATGTTTTGAGTTGATCTCTTGCTATAGTTGAGTTGATCTTGTTATAAAAGACAAACTTGAAATGACGTTGATCTATTTTTATCGTTTATCATGGTTAAAGTTAATTAAAATATTTAAATACTTCCACGAGAAATTGATCACACACAATAAATAAAAATAAAATATAAGGAAACGACTGATGCAAGGTAATGTTTGGTAATTTTGTAATTAACGTCGTACTAGAGCAACACAACGGGCTATTGACGACGGTCCGGGATCAATCCCTTAAGGGAAAGATCCGAGGACAACACATCGTAATTTTGAACCACTTTCAGATGACGAGGCAACACCTGAGCTGGTACCTCACTCTCCAAACTTCCACGCCAACCCAACGTGAGGACTATCGACCACGACAGATTTAAGGTGGACCAGCCGCCTCTACACCATACGTTTACAAACATCCATGCCCGGACCCGAATTCGAACCAGAAACCTTCCGATCTAGAAGCTAACACCTTAACCACTATACCGGTTGGTCGGCATTATATAGATTGAAATATACCTGAAAAAAGACTATTATATGTTTTGAGTTGAACAAATATTTGAATCCATAAACAGTAAATTTTATTACCTTATTCCACATTCAATTTCACTTCGCTGATAAATCTTACTCATAAAATATTACTTGCTTAGAAAATTTTTAATACTTCTTAAGGGGGTCCGGGACACATTGAAAAAACATTTTTATTAATTAATTTAGAAATTTGAATTTTTTGTACTGGTTACCCATCCAACTAATAAACGAAATCACAATACAAAATTTTTCCAAAAGGTTTTTAAAAATTTGTAATTAAATTTTTTTGGAAAAAAGAGGGGTCATTTTAAATTGCTAAAACTCAAAATATTCTTGATCAATTTTCAAAATTCTTGCAGTAAATTATTAAGTACTTATATACCCTTAAGTATATCCTTAAAAATTTATAAACTTTAATTTTGATTCAGCAATTTAAAAAATATTAATTTAATAAAAAATAAAAAATATTCAAATGAAAATTTTTGAAAATTTTAAGGTGCTTTTTTTTTAAAACGACATATTTTTAAAAGTAAATATTTGTTTCAAATTTGCTGAATCAAAATTAAATTATAATGTTTGAAAAATATATATTTTTTTTATTAAAAGACAAATTTTAAACCTTTAACTTTATCGGTTTTCGACTTTTGGTAGCAATTAGTTTTTTTTAGCAATTTGAATACAGGAAATCTAGAAAAAAAGTATCATGGAGAAAAAGGCATTTAAAGTTTTAAAGACAGATGTTGTTGCCATGACAACAAGTGTCAAGAGTGTTAGATTTTCAAAACAACGCACCACAAAAATCTTTATATCTTTAGTTCTAATTAAGAGAGAAAAATGATTTAGACGTCATTTTAAGCAGAAAAACACAGAGAATTTCTAAAAATAATTAAAAAAATTTCGAAAATTTGAAGATTTTTGTGTCCCGGACCCCCTTAAATCTTTAAGGGTATGTAAGAGGTAATAGTAATAGTAATGGTAATTTTTGTTAACGTCGTACTAGAGCAACACAACGGGCTATTGACGACGGTCCGCGATCAGTCCCTTAAGGGATAGATCCGATGACAACACTTCGTAATTTTGAAATACGGTCAGATGACGAGGTATTTTATGTATATTCATTTTCTGTTCAAGATCGGAAGGTTCCTGGTTCGAATCTGGGTCAGGGCATGGATGTATGTAAGCGTATGGTGTAGAGGCGGCTGGTGCACCTTAAAACTGTCGTGACAGAAAGTCCTAGGGTTGATGTGGTTGTTTGGAGAGTGGGGTGCCAGCTCAGATGTTGCCTCGTCATCTGACCGTGGTTCAAAATTACGTGTCGATACACCGAATGGCTTTGGCTGGGATGGTGGTAACTAGTTGAATATTCGTTTTCTGTAAATCTAGGTGGCGGTAATGTTTCTGTAGTGAATACGTGTTTGTTATACGTAATCCTACCATGAAATTCCTTTGACTTGTTTTTGGAATACGATTTCAACACTGTTAATAAATATTCCAAAGAAAAATTTCTCAGTTGATAAATAGTTCATTGGTCAGCGAAAATTAGTTTAAACGCCAATCGTCGCCAAAACGTCAATAAACTACATTTTAAGGTAACATCAATCTGTATCGTTTCGGTCTAGCGCCTCAGCGTACAGCGTAAGTATCCGACAAGTTGGCTCTGATTGGTTCCCCATATATATGTTGTATGGTTGTTGTTAGTAGTATATCTCGCCAACTTATACTATAGGGAAGCGATTTTGCAAACCCTTATAGAAGCTTCTTTTTGTGAAGCAACGATGGCCTAATGGCTAAAGTCACCCCTTCAGATTGGCGTCGGCAGCGGAGGATGACTTCCCGAGTTCAAACCCAACTGGCGAAAAAAAGTTCCTCCAAATTATTTTTTTTTTAAATCCAATTTAATTCCTTTTGATTCTAAATTACTTTTCCTAATTTTTAATACCCTTTTTATATTTTTCCAAGCTTCCGTTGATTTTACATAAATAATCTAAGAACCACTCCTGAACTCACTACCAGCTGATATTTTCCCGCCCCTCTGCCGTCCCCTTTGCTTTAGGATGATGGTGTCGTATCCACCCCTGGTTTAGGACCATTCCGATGTAACAAAAAGCATACATAAAACACTAACTTATATAATTATTAACTTATATAATAAAAGGATACAATTTTCGGTTCCCACCTCTACCCACCCATAGCCATAAATCTGAAAAGAAATGAAGAAAACTGAAATTTTTTCCTTTATTTAAGTTTTAAATAATGACTAATAAAGTAGTTTTCACTTAAAATACATAATTGATACCATTGTTCTAAGTAAAAACCAGGAAAGATGGGGCTTGGTGTTGAAAAACACATTTTTTTAATACCATAATAGAAATTCAGGCACTAAAATTGGGTTACCATATCAGAATTACTATTTTAAGTATGCATAAATAAATGCCATATTAAATATGTTTTTTTGCGGTATGAAAAACGACCGCTCTCCACACTAAAAATAAAGCAAAATGTTAAAACCTTTCGAAAACCGTTCCTATCAGTCAAAGAGATCTGCGCCAAAACATAGATAAATAGCCAAATGAAACACCTTTACGTCTCAGAGGTCACATGATCATACCAGCCAATCAGAGTCAACTTGTCGGACACTTACGCTGTACGCTGAGGCGCCTGTATCATTCTCACAGCAAAAGTCAAATCTTCACAGACCGACTGGTTTGTTTGTTTACACTGAAAATCTCTCTTGTAGTGTTTCAAAAGGTTGATCTACAAATATAGTGTAATATACATAAATACTCCTTGTCTTGCTAAGGCAGGGCTCGAAATACCCGGGTGCACAGGTGCACTGTGCACATGAAAATAAAATTGTGCACCTAATTTTTTCCCACTAGTTGCACGCAGTGCACCTAATGTTAAAAGTAATTTGTTAATTATGTTATTTTGATGTTTGAACAAAATTTTAGTATCTACCTCTCGCTCTAAAGGAACGTAATTGAAATTCCTATATACACAATATACGAAAACAAAATCGCTGGGTCGTAACGGGTTTATACAGGAGGAATGTTTACTTGTGTCACTGCTACTAGAACTTTTCCGATGATCGAAACATTTTCCAGCTAGCTTTGTTGAAGCGACTGTCGCTACAGCAGGACGCCGGAGAAGGGAGAATTTAGATGTTTAAATATTTTTATTTACTGTCTACTATACTAACCAATATAAACATACCCAACTAATAAAGTAGTTTCTCTCTATATTAAAAAAAATTGCCGCCGCCGTTGCAGGATTGAAAACTGTGTTGTTTACCTCGATTCATAGACAGTTTCCCGAGAAAGTACGGATAAGAAAATTATGAAATTAACATACTTTGTTCTTCATTGTGTTCCCTGGACAATTTTGAGGATTTTTCCGATGCGGCTATTAGTTTAGAGTTTATTAAGTGTCAAAGAAAAAAAGTAGGAAAGTAGGAAAAGGAGGAAAGTAGAAAAAGCGAAAATTCTACCAGGGGGTGGCGAGCAGGTGGCGAAGCCCCCTAGTATATAACATCAATGCTCTTATAATACGTTTTTTTTAAAGGGGCACCTAAAATATAACCTGTGCACCTAATTTAAAAACTCAGGTGCACAAGGTGCACCTGTATTAAAAAATATATTTAGAGGCCTCTGCTAAGGTAACTTACTAAGGGCTCTTACTAAGATAACTTACTTGCTCTTACTAAGGGCCGAGGTAACTCAGTTGGTAGAGTTGTGGTTTAGCAACCGGAAGGTTTTGAGTTTATAAACTCGATCCAACTAAGATCATGGGGATTGTGCATATTACATCTGTCATAGCCTCTATGTTCTAACGTTGGCGTAGTGTGGAGGTTTGTAAAATGGGGTGCGATCTCACATGTTAACCTCGTTATCTGAGAGTGGTTCAAAATGACGACGTGTTGTCCTCGTATCTTTCCCTTCGGTATTGATCCCAGATCTAGGCCAACAGCACATTAGATTGTTTTAGTGCGAAGTAAATTCAACTACCCACTAATCTAGCTCGTTTTAAACATTAATTCATGTTTGCTTGTTGATATAGTGGTGCCAATAAGAAGAAAAAATGAAGTAAAACTATGGAAATAAACATAGGGGACATTCTGTTGTATAAAGATAATTTTATATTTAAAAAGTTTTAAATTGATTCATGTTGGGTAATGGTAATTTTAATTAACGTCATACTAGAGCAACACAACGGGCTATTGACGACGGTCTGAGATCAATCCCTTAAGGGTCCGATGACAACACCTCGTAATTTTGAACCACGGTCAGATGACGAAGCAACACTTGAGCTGGCACCCCACTCTCCAAACTTCCACACCAACCCAACGTGAGGACTTTCGGCCACGACAAATTTAAGGTGCACCAGCCGCATCTACACCATACGCTTACAAACATCCATGCCCGTACCCGGATTCGAACCAGGAACCTTCCGATCTAGAGGCTAACACCTTAACCACTATACCGGTTAGTCGGCGAAAATAAGAAGAAAATTGAAGTAAAACTATAGAAATAAACATAAAGGACATTCTGTTGTATAAAGATAATTTTATATATCTGACAAGTTTATAATTGATTCATGTTGGGATGAAAATTCTAATGAATGAATCAAAAACTTTGATTTCCTCTTGGTTGAAAAATTCTTGAAGTTCAGAACACCTCAAGTTGAGACCTGGTTATGTGCATAGTAATTCTATGTATAATTTTGATATACTTTTGCAGTATTATTCAAGCCTAGATCATTCTCGCATGACCAGTAGATTGTAGATAACAACCAAATCGAAAGAAACCTTCCGACGATGTAATATTTAAAGGTTCAAATCACTTACCGAACCTCTGAAATCGGAAAATAAATTTCATTTCCCAACCAATTTCACATTCTGCCCTCAGACCATATTATTTTGGTATCTGCACAAGATCAAAGTTACTTTTTCCAAGAATAGAACGCAAAAATAGCTCTTTGTTGTTTTTTTTATTATTTGAAGTACCACTGGGGATTAGTTTCAGGATCTTTTCGAGATTTCAATTTGAAAAATATATCATCAGACGATAGATCGGATGGGTTTTATTTTTGGAAATTACATGAGTAGATGACCACCTTTTGTATTTTCCTTATTAAGAATATTAGAATATGTCTTGACGGAGGCATATATGAAAGGTATTTACTGTCAAACTAAATGTACTTGGAATTAAAAGTAGTTAATTATTGTTTGGATTTCAGTTTTATCATATTTTCATATCTTCATATTTTTGCATAATTTGGTTTTCTAAGAATGGTAACAATGGGCTGTTATTGAAGACTGCTTTGTAAGAAATGCAAATTCTAAAAAAAGATGGGAAAAGGTAGCCATGTAAGTAACTATAGTACAGCTACACTCTACGTTTATGAGCGGTGGCAACGGCCTTGGCGATTTCTTTTTGGCGCACTTCTAGTAGCGAGTTACGATAGATTAAGGCAACCCATTTGTCTTTACGGTTGACAAAAAAAGAGTTTTTAAATAATTCTTTCCTTGGCGACTTTAGAAAAGTGCCAAAAAATCGCCAAGGTTGTCGCCACCGCTTATAAACGTAGACTGTAGCTGTACCGTAATTATATACCGCATTTATGGGTTGAATAAAGTGATTTTTTTTTGTTGCGAAAAATTGAATATTTTGATCAGAGAGTCACGTAACAAATTGGCGGTGGTGTTTCTGCGGCGACTTTTGAACTTAGGCCAGGTGCACACATCCGGTTTTTCAACGTACGTCGCCCACTGCCGATATTGAAACCCAAGTATGCACACATAACCGTGAAATGACGCAAGTTCTCATTTCGCGCCATTTGCAATAAATATTCTATCGAAGAAAACGTGTTTATTTCGCTTACTTGGTGTAAAAAAAAGTATAGTTTGTAACAAAATAGACGTTACTGGATGATACCATTTATTAATTATTATTTATATTTCATTTATATATGAAAACAAGGTTCTTCAGAACGGAGACTCATATGCGGCGACCGTGCGGCGTAGTGGGGAACTGCGGTACAAATTGCACGCAAGTTGGACGTGCGTCGCCCCAGTACGCATGCTGGAGGCATGTGTGCACTGCTCTATTGGATCTAATGTATCTTATACCGCACTTGCGTTGCGGAAGCGGTGCCGCACGTAGAAAACCGGATGTGTGCACCGGGCCTTATTCGAAACGTGACGTTGTTTGACTTTTTTTTTCGAATACAATTTCTGCACTTCGACAATAAAAATTAAAAAGAATGAATTGCGAAATGGAAAATGATTGTTAATCAGATTAAACTCCAAATGTTCCCAAAATGGCGATAAACTATATTTTCTAGTAACCCGATATGCACGTGCGAGAGCATTTTGACAACAGAAGTAAATCCTACGAAGGCGTCTGGTTTGCTTATTTCCAATTAAAATCCCTTTCCTTCAGGTATATCAAAGTCATCATATCATGCAAAAGAGAAATGAAGAACAGATTCTAGTTGTAAATTTATTTGCACGATTAATGAAATGTGACATAAAACATTTTCCCTCGCTTTAAGCCTTTTATTTAATATCCCTAATCTTACTTTAAATTTTCTGACTGGTGTCTTAGACACTTGATATCTACTTCAATTACATTTACATCTTGATACACGAGTCCGACTTTTTAACGTCAATTTCACTGTAAACCACCGATATACACAGAGATAATTAGAACGAAACAGTAAGAATAGATTCATCACAAATATTCTCCCCGGTGCAGTTCAACAAAATATCTTCCTCATCAAGGCAAATAAGGAATTTGTTGGAGTGAGATTAAGTGAAAACGATTCACGCAGGCCTGAGTTACAATGTGGCGTATTTTCGCTTCAGCAATAATTGTGGAAACTCTGCTCTGGGGATTTTTTTTCTTTTTGAAGAAATGGAGGTCGTTAGGCTTTTTTCAGTCTGGAATTGAAAAAGATAACGATTCACATTACAGTGTTCCTCCTCAAAGTACACCAAATTGATCGAGCCTTTCTCCGGGCAATACACACTCACCTAGAGAGGTTAATTGCTGGCAAAGGAACTGGAACTAGTTTGGTCTACAATTTAGATAACTTATCAGCCCTTTCATTGCCATACACTTAGCAATGCACAGAATTTCACTGCAAAGTGATGCCTTTGTCTATGAATTCGACACACGAAGGTGTCTGATTTCCTCAATTCCAAACAAGTAATCTAACTTCTAACTAAATCTCTATTTCAATGAGTTATTCAACGGCCACCGTCCCAACCTAAGCCATTCGTTGTATCGCGTAAAATTTTGAACCACGGTCAAATGACGAGGCAACATCTGAGCAGGCACCCCACTCTCCAAACTTCCACGCCAACTCAACATAAGGACTTCATTGAGTTATAAGATTTTTAACAGATTAGAGCTTTCGGTAACATTCAATTGTATCAAAGAAGTTTACGTCTTATTATTTCACCTGTTTTTGCAATTGTCTTCATATTTATATTCCTACAAACGAACCACAGTAGCTTATGAATAAATATTAAGGGCTGTAATATACCATCGACTTAAAAGTGAAAATCGCTAAGTCAGATTTACGAGAAAATGAAGTGGTGAAAATTTCACAAAAAAATAATAATATAGAACGCACAAACAAAAAAGAACCAAACAGCCGGAGTGCAATAAACCATAAAACGAAACTCGAAACTACCCATGTAAGCTCGCTGAAGCTGCAGACATAGCATGGTAAGCAATATAATTTCAAGAATACAGGAAGTTCAAAAAAAATTATAATAAAAGTGTTAAAAAATGGTGGATCAGGGCGTCATAAGGGAGGAGCCTGACCCAGACAACATAAAATGGTGCTTTCTACATATGAGCAGCATTAGGCTGAAAAAATTGCTCATACACTTCCCCAAACACCACCAAAAAGCAAAAAAAAATCAGAAACAAAGCAAAACACCAAAACAGAGAAAGAACAAAACCGGGAGATCAACAACACCAAGCCTGAAAATTTCCACCAAATGCCACTAATTACACTGTCCAACTTAATGCTAACACCAATATTCCGTCGCAACAAGTCCATAAAAACAAATATAAAAAGCAGAAAAAAAAAAAAAAAAAAAAATGAAATAAAAATAAAATCCCCAGCCTCTATTCAAAAAGATATTCAGAAACAGTAAAATAAAATTGAAAAGCAACTCACATGGCTCTGAGGAAATTACACATAGGCTGCTGCGGGTTTGATTTCATTTTGTTCCTGCTCTGGTTTGGTGTTTAGTTTTGTTTATGATTCTTTTGCTTTTTGGTGGTGTTTGGGGGAATGTGTGAGCAATTTTTTCAGCCTAATGCTGATCATATGTAGAAAACATCATTTTATGTTGTCTGGGGCAGGCTCCTCCCTGATAACGCCCTGATCCACCAACATTTCTTCATTTTTTAACACTTTTGTTGTAATTTTTTTGAAGAAAAAAAAAAATATATATATATATATACACACACATATATATACACACATGTGTGTGTGTGCACTATCTACCAATAAGTATTTGGACACCTGTGATGGAAAAGAAAAACAAAGTTGGTAGAGCCTCCACGAGAGGCAATTATAGCCTCAACCCTCTGGGGCATGCTTTCCACAAGTCCTTGTATGACGGCTAGTGGTATTTTCTTCCACTCGTCTTGGAGAAGACATGCAAGTTCATTCATTAGGTATGTCCACACTTGTGCGCTTTTGCTTGCGCTAAGCGCATGCCTCTCCTCATGACCCAGCGCATGCCTAGACGCAAGGGACGCATGCGTCAAGGCATGCCCGAGATGAGTCAGAAGTAGCAGTTCTTCATAGCGCACAGCGTAGCGCAAGGAGTTCCAACAGCCTTGGATCTCTGTGCGCTTTAACTTTCAATTTGCAGTGTTTTGGTGAACCGAACTTGTTGTGTTTGGGTTTTTTTTAGTGTGTTTCACATGAATAACGAACAAACTCTTGAATATATAGAAGACTACAGGTCTTATGAGTGTTTGCGGAACATTCACTGTAAATCTTATACAAAAAAAAATTAAACACGTCATGATTAATAAATAAATTAATAACGTGATAATAAATTTTAAATCAAATTAAAAAATAATTAAAAACGTAATTTATTCAAAACTTGTAACGAGCATTTATTAAATTTCCCTAGCGAAATAAGAACACAAGAGCCTTTAACTTTATTATGATTGCATTTAAAATATTTCTGATCAAATTATTGTTTGTTGAAACACTACATGGAGTTAATCTATTTTTTTTTTTGATTATGTATCGGCATTAACAAAACATATTTTCTGAAATGAATTAAAAAATGACAAATTAAGCTTTTTATTATACCAGTACAATATTAACATAATGTTGAATCCATTAAAGTTTTCTTAGTTATGGTGCAGGTTCTAAAGATGTATAAGGATGAATATGAAACAAATTTATTTTTAAGCCGGCAAAGAGAAATATGATAAATGTATTTCGTTTAAACACTTATTTATCCTTTAATTATTAAAATAATTATTTGTAAACTAAAAGTCATCTAAGTTCATAAGTATAGATTATATGCAAATTATTATTCATATTTAACTCAAATATAGTTCATTCAAATGGAGTGTACGAATTTAAGATACAATTGGATAGTCAGTGGGAATTGGGGAATTCATAAACAAAGGACCAGCCTTGTTGGGCTCGAGCCTGTAGCTGGTCGTCAATATTTGTATTTGTATTTGTGTAACGAAATGCACAATTAGGTTTTATCTCCAGATTTCAGCATTAAAATTTTGAAATCCAGCTAATCGGTAACGACGATTATTTACAACTGTTTTGTAACCACTTTATACATTGTGTTTTTAATTTATTTTTATTGATTCCACAACACACATAAGGTCTAAATAACCACATCTATTGGTCGAAAGAAAAACTGGAAATATTTCAATTATTATTAAATTTTAATAATGATCAGCGGGTGGGATAAAGATAGACTCAAGTTTAACAGTAACAACAAGAATTTAATCAACTAAAGCAAAAGAAGACATACATGTTAGCTGTATCCAAGGCGAGAGACATTCGTACTCTGCTGACCCGATATCGAATAAAACATCGGCGCAAATTCACGCCTTCCTCATTTTTCTAACAACTTATTTACGGGGGGAAATATCGTTCCGATTTTAAGCAGATTCAGCTGTTAGTCGCTGCGAGAAACAGGATTCCAGCCAAATAAATCAAAAATATAAACATCGCGTTTGAACGAGTGCTTCCCCCCAACAAATAATAATAAATTTTAACGTAAATAAATAAATGCTCATTATGCGTTTTGAAATATTCTTTCATCCAAATCGCTCGCCTTGATTTCACACGTTTATTTACTTGCCGGTCACAAATTATGCCGCACTGATTTAACATCCAGAAACAGTCCTAACAGAATAGCATCATCTTCATCCATCTTGAAACTGAAGTGAGGCACAAGTGTGGACAGGTGCAGGGCATGCCTCTAAGCGCATGCAATAAGGCATGCGTTGACGCATGTTGAATTGAACGTTGAAAGGCAAGTTGAAAATGAAAGCCCACAAGTGTGGACATACCTATTGATTTTGGACGGTTGTTGAACCCCTTAATTCGGCGACCCAACTCGCACCAGAGTGTCTCGATAGGGTTCAGGTCTGGACTCGGAGCAGGCATGTCCATTCGGTTAACTCCATTGTCACCATAGCAATCCATGGTAGACCTAGCAATATTACAGCTAGCGTTGTCGTCCTGGAAGAAACATGGGTTCAACCCGTAAAACTGCCACAACGTACGAAGCACATTGTCATCCAAAATAGTGGAGTAGGCCTCGACGTTGAGCTTACCATGAATTTGGACCAAGGGTCCGAGTCCATTCCAGGAGAAACACCCCCAGACCATAATTCCACCTCCGCCGAACTTTACTGTGGGCACAATGCATTCTGGAAGGAGGCGCTCTCCAGTCAGTCACCAGACCCAGACCCTGCCATCCGAACGGTAGAGGGTGAACCTTGATTCGTCGCTCCAGAGAACCCGTTTCCACTGATCTACAATCCACTTTCGACGTGCTTTGCACCACATTAACCGAGCAGCGCGGTTGGACTTTGTGATCAAAAGCTTATAGGCGGCAGCACGACCATGAAAACCAAGCAGATGCGCTTCCTTACGGATGGTATTAATCGAAACAACACTCCCGGATGCCTGTTGAAACTCCTGGTGCATGTGGGCCATCGGTTGGGTGCGGTTCGTTCGAATTTCTCTGGACAGCACCCGTCGGTCTCTATCTCTCCAGACCCGGGGCATGTTCTTACAATCACCACTCACCTTCCACTTCTGAATCACATGGGCCACTCTCGATTTTGGGTAATTCAGCTGGATACGTATGTCCCTTAAGGATCGATCATTACACCTTTCTCAAAATCAGATAACTGCACTTCGTGGAATCTTCCATGCGACTAATGTCAATGTTGTTTCCTACACGATATTTAATGGTGAATGGCATTTGCATGGGTGTCCAAATACTTATTAGTAGATAGTGTGTACATATATATGTGTGTATATATATATATATATATATATATATATATATATATATATATATATATATATATATATATATATATATATATATATATATATATATATATATATATATATATATATATATATATATATATATATATATATATATATATATATATATAGAGAGAGAGAGAGAGAGAGAGAGATTTATTTCAGAGTTACAGTAACGAGCTCAATAAGGTGTTGCCCCACCTCTAGCCTGGATGCAAGCTGTCACACGGCGTGGCATAGACCGATAAAGCTCCCGGATGGTCTCCTGCGGTATTTCTTGCCAAATGTGCTCCAATTGTCGGACTACGTCATCAACATTCCCTACCGGATGCAGTCGCCTTCCCATCATATCCCAGACATGCTCGATGGGAAAGAGATCTGGTGATCTGGCTGGCCAAGGAAGTGTTTGACAAGCTTGAAGACGGTTCATAGCAACACGTGCCGTATGTGGTCTGGCATCGTCTTGCTGAAAAATAAGCCCAGGGTACTGCGAAAAGAACGGTAGCAAAACAGGTCTCAGAATGTCGTCAACGTACCGCTGTGCAGTAAGTGTACCTCTAATGATGACCAAAGGGGTCCGGCTATCAAGGGAAATGGCACCCCAGACCATAACTCCTTGTTGAGGGCCCGTGTGGCGTGCAATAGTGAAAGCAGGATCGGCACGCTGCCCTGGGCATCTCCAGATACGTCTTCGATGATCATCAGGACACAGTTGGAAGAGGGGTTCGTCGCTAAGGACCATACGTTCCCAGTCAGCATCATTCCAGCCTGATCGAGCCAAGCACCACTGTAATCTGGCTCGACAGTGTGCAGGCGTGAGTGGCAGGTGGCGTAACGGTAGGTACGAGCGTAGATTTCTCAGCCGTCTGTGAATGGTCATGGTGGACACTCGTGTGTGGGTCGCACGACTTATGGTTGATAACGATGAATCAGGTGCTGTGACAGCTGATCTGACAATCACTCTGTCCTCGCGATCTGTTGTGGCCCTACGTCGACCGCTACCATCATGACGCTGAAATCTGCCATTGTCCACCCACTCTTGCCAGCATCTTCTAATCGCCGCATGGCTTTGACTCACATGACGAGCGATTCTCCAATTTGCCCAACCTGCCTCTTTTAATCCAATGATACGACCTGAAGATCGCACTATTCATTCATTGGACACCAAATTTTAATCATTTGCATATGTGGTCAAAACATTTTTGCATACGAAATTTCAAAGCAATCGGATGATTCCTTCTTGGTGCGTCGATTTTTTTTGTTATAGAGTGTATATATCCAAATGAGTGATTCACGCAAGACCTGGAAAAAATATTGGGTAATTAAATACGCCACTAATTGGATTATGCAACTAATGATGGAATGAATAATTTTTTATTCGTTAGTTTGGGTAAATTATGTAGAATTTTAAGTGTTTTAACTCTAATGTCATTTTACTACATAGCTATGTTTAATTCTTAAATTATAACAACTATTTATCTATAAAAAACCAAATAAATGCTGTATTGAACATCAGCAAACTGTTTTAATCTATCTTAAGTATTTGTATATTTTCTGAAATCGCTCAATTTTTATGTACATGCTTTCAACGTGTACATGATAAACATGTTATTCGATTGGTATGAGTATTTTATATTTATTTACGTAACACACAAAGACGAATCAGTACAGTAGTGAAGGTGTACATCTGAAAGAACTAGCTACTGTGTGGCCAGCACGGCGTTGCCTGTTCAGTTCTTTTCGCGGGGTCGGGTGTGATTGCCAACCCCCGGTGATTGTTACGTATTTCCAATTATTTGGTTTGCTTCGCAAACAAACTCCACAGGCAACGTCGTGATTGCCTCGAAGGGGCTATTATCAACAAATTAAATCAAAACACGCAAGAATCGGAAAACTTGGCATGGTTCCAAAGGCATTAGGACGAAAAAATCGCAATTGTGTCACATTCTGGAAAGAAGAACGAAAGGTGAAAACAACTAATGATTTAATTTTAAAATGTTCTAAATTTTAAAATTCGGGCTGGACACAAAAATCGCAAAATATTAGTACCACCTGTGTGCCAAATTTCATTATTGTAAGTGCCATTGATTTGGCAGGACACTGCGTATAGAAACGCACACAGACACTTCCTTTTATAATAGTAGAGATATCACACATTCAAAGAAGTGGTTTAGAATGGAAAGAAAATTGTGACAGGTAGAATTTTCTAAAGCCTTTTTTGCTTCCTGATTCATAACAAATCCATGATTAACACTCCAAGTTGTTTTGATGATATATCTCGCCCATAATGATCTGACTAATTTTGCTAATTATGAGATATCTCGTCACTCAAATATTGCCAAATTTTTTGGTGATAATGAGATAAAAATGTGGTCAGTCTTCAAACAGCATGAGACGACGAGATATCTCATCCATCAAGATCTGGTCAATTTTGCTAATGACGAGATAACTCGTCGAGACAACCACCAGGAGGGTTAAAATAAATTTATTATTTGTAACTAAGTTAACTTATAAATAAACTAGTATATGGATTATATTAGTTTTTACATATAACCCAACCTCCTTAATCATCTTAAAGTATTTAAGGCCTGGTGCACACATCCGATTTTTCAACGTGCGGCGCCGCTGCGGCACCGAAGCCCAACTATGCACATATAACCATGAAATGACGCAAGAACTCATTTCGCGCCATTTGCGATAAATATTCTATCGAAGAAAACGTATTTATTTCGCTTACTTGTTGTACAAAAAAAGTATATTTTGAGACAAAATAGACATTACTGGATACAACCATTTATGAATTATTATTTATATTCCATTTATTTATGAAAACAAGGTACTTCAGAACGGAGAAGCATGTTCGGCGAGCTGCGGCGCCGTGGGGAACAGCTGTACAAATTGCACGCAAGTTGGACGTGCGTCGCCGCAGCGGCGCCGGAGGCATGTGTGCACTACTCCATTGGATCTAATGTATCTCAGACCGCACTTGCGTTGCGGCAGCGGCGCCGCACGTTGAAAAACCGGATGTGCGCACCGGGCTTAAGTTTATAAAATTTGAACACAATTAATTAAAGTATGAAAGTTTAATTACTTCCACTAAATCACATTGTAAGCAATAAACATGAAATATTAGGTAATTGAAAGGGTAACAATGATCATCAAATTAATTTTTAAATAGCTTAGGTACTATGGTGAAAAAAAGCTTATGGCCCTTTATGTCTGATTAATTACTTGATATTTTATTGATATTTCAATGCTTATTTATAAAAAATTTCACATTTTAATAGCAAGATAAAGTGATATTGTTTAAACTTAGTGTTATTTGAGAGTATAAAGTTTTTTTATTATTTCCTATTGAGGCTGCGGTAACCCCAATTGTAAGAGTAATGTAAAACCAACGTTTATAAATATTTTCACGGTCGAGGTTTAGCAAAGTTAATGTATCTTTATTTTTATATAAGTAATGCTTCACTGCCCTTTTTTTGACTAACAAGAAGTTGCTTAATTTTAAGTTACTCTAACTTTAACAGAAATGCTGACAAAAGTTACGTTAATATTTTCTTTTTTTAAACCCCAACTAAGATACAGAAGGTACATCTGATACAAAAGAGCTTAATTAGATTTTGCGTTACAAACACACAACTAAATCAGTAAACTAAACCTCATAACAAAAACCCAAAATATATTTCCCTAAATCAATACTTTTTTAAATTATTCAACTTTCGATCTGAAACTCATTTCCCTTTATTTTTTCAATAAGATCTGCATTGTATTTTCAAATTTAGAAAAAGTATCAAAATAAAATATCTTATATTACTTTTTTAAGAATGTAAACCTTTCCTTGTTCAGTCCCTAATGTATTCAGTTTTAAAATTTCTCTAAGTTATGGAAAAACCAAACTGGAACAACCATTTTGAGATGAATTTACTAAAAAAACATTTATTGCTAGTACCATTTTGAGGCCATAAATTTTAGCATGCCCCAAATTTAGAGTGTGGTACGCTGAAGATACATCCTAAGGGACGTTATAATCGTTGTTGCCACTTGTAAAAGGTTACAACACCGAAATCTAGAGATTAAGGAAGAGGCGGGTTATCATAACTAGAGTCAAATCGCTTGCAGAAATGAACGTCCCCTACAAGGCATCTTTTCTTAGGTTACTGATAAAAACTCATGTGATAATGAATTCATAGCACGGAAGTTAGCTAACACAAATACATGTCGATAATATTTCGCTTTCTTTAAATATAATTATTTTTAATTATTCCTGTATATGAAAAAGGATTGAATGAATGAATTACAATACAGCTAAAATGATATACCTACATCCAATAAGTGACTCAACGTATTTTTTATGCACAAATCACATCAATCATAGTATCAAAGAAGTATTTTGGATATTCCTTTATTTAAATATTGATTAAGTACATTTTAAAAACGATTTCTTCATATTCGTATTCATCTTCTAGCTTATAGAAAGGTTTTTAAGTATATATTTGAATCCTCACACACGTAGCATGTTTCGATTATAAGCGTACCCAACTGCTGATCATTGTTAATTCTTAAATTTTATTAAAAGTATTTTAATTGTCTGATCATTAATATATTCCATACTAGCCACTGCGTTGCCCGTGCTAGTTGCTTTTGTGGGATTATTGGTTTGCTTCTCAAACCAAAAGGGCGTTGCCCGTGACAGTTCTTTTCGTGGAGGTCACATTGCCCATGTTGCTTCGCAAACCAAAAGATATAAATATTTAACTGGAAAAATTATTTATCAAAACAAAATCAAACGTTGTGAAGAGATCCAATCGGCGTGACGTCACAATCTCTTACGAAGATATATAAATATTTAATTGAAAAATTATTTATTAAAAGAAAATCAAGGTATCTATTTGGAGTAACATTTTACGCAGATTTCTAATCCGTTGAAATTTTCAATCTGTCTTTGACGATCCCGATTTAAAAAAAAGAACTAAACAATGCCAGTCAAAATGTTCACTGTGGAATATAAATATTTAACTGGAAAAAATATTTATCAAAACAAAATCAAACGTTGTGAAGAGATCCAATCGGCGTAACGTCACAATCTCTTACGAAAATATATAAATATTTAATTGAAAAATTATTTATTAAAAGAAACTCAAGGTATCTATTTGGAGTAAAATTTTACGCAGATTTCTAATCCGTTGAAATTTTCAATCTGTCTTTGACGATCCCGATTTAAAAAAATAAGAACCAAACAATGCCAGTCAAAATATTTACTGTGGAATCGTGTGAGCGGAGACTGCGCATTCTTATTTAATTGAGAGCGGAAGGTGACAAAATTGGCATGGTTTCAAAGACTTACGTCGATAGTGACGATTGTGACGTGACGTCATAAGGGAAAATAAAAGAATTCCGTTCTTTCTTCCGATTGCCGGAGCGCGTCGAAAAAAAGTTCCAAGGGTGAAAAAATCTATTAAATTCATTTTTAAATGTTCTAGATTGAATTTTAAAATTCGCTTCTACCCTAAAATTACAAAAAATTCGGACTACTTGTGTGCCAATCCCATTACTGTAAGTGCCATAGATTCGTCAGGACTTGGCGGCCAAGAAACAAACAAACACTTCCTTCTATAATAGTAGAGATATTTTTAGCGTCACAATTTCTGAGTTGTGTAAGATTGTTTTTATTTCACAACACACTTTATGACAAAATAGCTTCATCTAATGGTTGAAAGAATCCATGGATTCTTAAAACACGTTTGGAATGTTGATACTTCGTAATATTTATATAAAAAATAGAAAATAGAATAGGATTCAACACATAGAATTTCTGTAGAGCCAGGCAAGTTAGCGTCACAGGCGCGATAACGCCATCTATCGCAAAGTAAGTGGTACTACAGAGACCGTCGTTGGTTATCGTAGACTCCAGACGTGTCTGATAGGTTCTTCGGAACTTTGAGATATTGTTGTCTAAAATTTTGATCTAAAATAGTGTTCTATGTTTATAGTAGTCTTGTTTTAGTCTATGCTGTGCTCTGTGTTACAATAAACTTATATGTGTTTAAAGAATTGATTCTTGATTGGATTAAAAAGTACACAACTCGGCAATCCTCCCAATTTCTTTGTATATATTTTGTTGGTCTAATTAGAAAAGAATCCTTTGTAAAGATACTATTGGTTCTTTCCTCAAAATAGAATCCCTTCAAAGGATTTATTGCTCATTTCCTTAGATTAAAATACCTTTGGATTGGTTCTGTTGATGCTTTCTTTAGAATAAATCCTTTAAAATATGTGTATACGTGTGCGTGAGTGCTTTCATTATAATGGAATCTTATGGAAATATTTTGTTGTTCTAATTATAAAAGAATCCTTTGTATAGATACCATTGGTTCTTTCCTCAGAATCAAATCCCATCGAAGGATTTATTGCTCCTTTCCTTAGAATATAATCCTTTGGAATGGTTCTGTTGATGCTTTTCTTAGAATAGAATCCTTTAAAATATGTGTATACGTGTGCGTGAGTGCTTTCATTATAATGGAATCTTATGGAAATATTTTGTTGTTCTAATTATAAAAGAATCCTTTGTATAGATACCATTGGTTCTTTCCTCAGAATCAAATCCCATCGAAGGATTTATTGCTCCTTTCCTTAGAATATAATCCTTTGGAATGGTTCTGTTGATGCTTTTCTTAGAATAGAATCCTTTAAAATATGTGTATACGTGTGCGTGAGTGCTTTCATTATAATGGAATCTTATGGAAATATTTTGTTGTTCTAATTATAAAAGAATCCTTTGTATAGATACCATTGGTTCTTTCCTCAGAATCAAATCCCATCGAAGGATTTATTGCTCCTTTCCTTAGAATATAATCCTTTGGAATGGTTCTGTTGATGCTTTTCTTAGAATAGAATCCTTTAAAATATGTGTATACGTGTGCGTGCGTGCTTTCATTATAATGGAATCTTTTAGAAATACTATGTCGGTACTTTCCTTCGGAAAAAATCTCTTGGAAAGATTCTATTGGTTAAGGAGGTCAGAATTGGTTATGAGTCATGCACGGACAGTTGTCAAGTGGAATTGTGCGTGTGAACCCTTCAGAAGGTTAAAAGTTATAACTCTTAATGGAATTTTTAAAAATAATAATTTTTTGAGTTCTAGTAATAAAGCTTCAAAGTTTTCAGGAGTATTGTAATTTTTTTCAACTTTGAACAGAATTGATGTTTTGGTGTTCGTGTGTTAAGAGATCAAAACTGTATCGATTTATAAATCTCATAAAAAGTTCTTTCCTGGAATCACCTATCACTCTTTTTCACACGCAACATTTACGATTAAGGCCGGTATTACACAATAAAAGTTCTTTGAAAAAGATCTTTTATAAAACTTGTATTTTTACAGCTGTAAAAAGTTTATAATTTGCATTCATTGTAAGGACTTCGATTTTAAAGAATAGGAAGAAAAAGAAATGTGTTGGGGGTAAGACTAGGTATTGTTCGGTGAGAGTTGAAAGGTGTACATAACTTACTTCTAGAGTTAGCCACGGAAGATCATTGAAGTTACATAAATTATTTAAGGATGGGTAAAGCTACTTCCAATTATTTGACTCTGAAGGTGGGACTTTTAATAGGACGAAAAAGCACTTACTTTTATCTTTTCCGCAAGGTACTGTCTCGTCAACCCATTAAGTTCTTTTTTACATCAACCGTGGTTTACTTGAATCCATTTTCTATCAAAACATTTACTATTTCTTTATAAGCATTCAACCGTTTGTTTCTGCTTTTTGTTGTCAGCATGTCGGGCATCATGGAGAAATTCAAATCTCTGATATTCACTCATAGGTGCTCAGTGGGTGCTACAAAGATGTTAAAACATAACATCTTTGTAGCACCCACTGAGCACCTATCACTTATTTTTGACGTAGAATACGTCTCTGCTTTCAAAACCGGGCTTATTTTTCAAATGTCCTAAGAAATTGTACGTGCGAAAAATTTAATGATTCAAAATATATGAAGGAAACATGAATGAACAATGTCGCGTTGAAAAGAGCATAAAACAAAGAATGTTATAAATGCTGATATATCTTGCGCTGACGTCATCGGCTGATGCAATCGCAGCGGTAAGGAAAATCTTACAGCATGTTTTATGCCTCAAATAAATATCGCATTTTTCAGTCGGTCAAACCAACTCCTGCTGGTCCGCCAGTCTCATAGCTGATGAAAGCTGAAGTGAAAGCTGATCTTGGCATTCATTCAAAAGTTCGTCCACCCCATGTCTAGATCCTTATTCCACACCTCCCTTGTGTGGTAACAGTTTTGATTTTCTGTGCAGTGTTCGGGATTCTATGTAGGTCTTCTATTCTATATGAGATACAGCTGTTCTTCTTGTAGGGATCGGATTAAACCTATCCGTCATCAAAAAACCATACGAGTAAGGAAAATAAATTGTAGCAAGAAAAATTGGTGTCTTACCCGGGGACTAGATACGACCCTATGAATAGATTTAACCTGGCTGAAGTCTAAATATGACCCTCATGATAGGTTTACCTGGTTCGCAGGCTAATAACGACCTCCCCGACAAAACACGGCCCTACAAATAGGTTTAACCTGCTCACAGTCCTTATACGTCTTTGATTATATGCTAAATTGGCCCGCTGGACAGTCCCCACCCCACACACACACCAAATACGTTTACCTGGAGCACACATCAGACACGGTTACAATATTCCTACATAGAAGACATTTAACTAGTTACCACCATCCCAGCCTAAGCCATTAGGCGTATCTCCACGTAATTTTGAACCACGTTCAGGTGACGAGACAACATCTTAATTGGCACCCCACTCTCCAAACTTCCGTACCAACACAACGTGAGGACTTTCGTCCACGACAAATTTAAGGTGCACCAGCCACCTCTACACTAGGGATGCGACATCGATGTGGATGTTTTCAAAACATCGATGTTTTATATAAAAAAACATCGATGTTTTATAAAAAACATCGATGTATTGGAGCCGATGTTTTTGTAACATCGATGTTTATACGTGTTCAATGTTTTTACGTTGTCGATGTTTTATTTTTAAATGAAAAAAAGCATCGTTAAAAAAAAAAAAAATTTAAATTAACAAAGTACCATAATTTTCATAATCAGCAAATAGAAAATACTTATAGACCAAAGTGGCCAAGTGTGAAGGGCCTGAAAAGTAGGGATGCGACATCGATGTCGATGTTTTCAAAACATTGATGTTTTATAAAAACATCGATGCATTGGAGCCGATGTCGCATCACTAGTTGCTAAACCAGTTTTAAGAAATGGGGGCAAAAAGTTTAAATACACTGAATTTTAAAAACATCGATGTTTTTGGGTCGATGTATTATCAACATCGATGTTTAAATTTTGAACATCGATGTTTTGCTGTCGATGTCGCATCCCCACTCTACACTATACGCTTACAAACATCCATGCCCTGACCCGGATTCGAACCACGAACCTTTCGATATAGAGGCTAACACCTTAACCACTGTACCGGTTGTTCGGCTCCTGTATAGAAAATATTTATTCATAAAAAAATTAATTTAAAAAAAGCATATATAGGAGTGTAGCACTATTTTCTAAATAGCTTACATTGAAATTTGGGCAATTAGAGATTTGCGCTGTAAATATTCTTGTTTACGATTACTTTCTATTCTGTCTTTGCCCGCCTGCCTCATCATTGGATTGGTCTTCTGGGATGTTTAACTAAGATCTATTCTCATTGCCTGTTTACACTTAACCAACTGGAGAAGTTATTCTCTCGGGTTGCACAGCGGATTAAATGATTCTATTGATCAGTACGGTAGCATCTGTGGGAGACCAAATCCTCTGATAAAATAAGAATTCAGAGGAAAACAAGTAGAATCCTATATCACCTGAAATTAAAACGACGATTTTTAACTTAAATCTTAGTGAGAAGTCACAGTTTCTATTTTAAGGTCCTTGATTTTCACCGCAAAAGTCAACCAGGAACATCTGTTGCCCGATTGGGTTTGTCAGGCTTAATGAGTACCTTCAGCGCAGACTCTTCTATCCTAATCCATGCTTCTTATTGAGGCTAGCATCCAGTCGAGATAGTATGCGCATGGTCGATTACTCTCTTCTCGTTTTCCCACCTTCGTAATTTTAATTCTAACATCTGCTTAGTCGGGTTTTTTAGTCTGAAAACTTTTCTAGTCACCCTAAGGAGTTAAAATTTTCCTAATTATACTATACCTAAAACCTTCCTAGTTACTAAAAACTGCTTCGGAGTACTGAATTATGAATGACACAATGATGAAACGTTCTTTTGTCTGAAACCACTGAATTTTCATTTTTTCACCTTGTTAAAAATCAAAAATATATATATTTTCTTCACTTTTTAAGATTTTTATCACATACTAGCTGAATACACCGGCGTTGCTCGAGTTGAAATGGTTAAATATTGATTGAAAAATGAATTAGAATAATCATTTTTCTTACAAAGAAAAATGCAATCATTTAAGTTGTACAGAAAATACTTTTTAACTTCAATAATTTAAGTTCTACGGAAAATATTTTTGTAACTTCATTTTAACTTTTTTATAGCTTTGACAATTTACTTCGAATAATAATACAAATATATACATTTAATTCCTGAATAATGTATTAGAATATCCAAAAGATTAAGATATAGACAAACAGAAACGAAATTCCAAAGAAAAAATCCAGAATTCTGAAAAACGAAATACGTGCAAAGTGTTGAACTTCGAACTCCTTCGCTAAAATAGAGTAATTCGAAAAAAAGACAGAAAAATATCGATAAAGACGATAGTGATGTTTCCTTGTCAATACTCCTTTATTGCAAGAAAACAAACTTTAGATTTTAAAATTCAGGCTTCGATTGGCACTTTTAGGACTACCTGTGTGTCTATTTTAATGGTTGTAAGTGCTATAGATTGGTCTGAAGAGAGGAAAGTAATAGCCTATAAATTCCACAGTGTTCGAAAGTATAGGTGTGCCAAATTTCGTGTGTATTGGTTAAACGGTATAGATTTGTATAGAAAGTATACACACATAATCATCTGTCATATACACTACCCTACAATAATGTACCGGACAGAAGTCTTTTTTCTGGAAGCTGCTTCAAAGAACCCTGCACTGCTGAAATAACTTCAGAATCTGTATTAAATTTTTTACCACGGAGCTTCGCCTTCAACGTCGGAAAAAGTCAGAAATAGCATGGTGCGAGATTTTCACTGAAAGGGGGATGTGGCATGATTTTAATATTGCATTTACTAAGATATTGGTGAAGAAGTAGCGATATGAGGGCGAACATTATTGTGATGTAAAGTCCAATTCCCAACCAGTTCAAGTCGCTTTCTCGATATGTGTTGTCGCAAAATTTTCAAAACTAAAATATAATCTTCACCATTCACAATAGTTTTTGTAGGCACAGCATGCTGATAGATTACAGCTTTTTGATCAAAGAAAATAATCATCATGACCATTAGCAGCAGATTTGGTGTGTCGGATTTTTTTCGTAGGCGGAGAATCTGTGTGTTTCCATACACTTGTTGTGGACTTGGTAAGTGAATCAAAATGATGCACCCAAGTTTCATCACCTGTTATCACAGTCTAGACAATTCGGATCATTTTGAAGCATCTGTTTCCACTTACAACATTGGTGAATGCTTGTTTGCAGTTGTTTTTTAGTAAGGTGATGAGGGACCCATCTGGAACAAACATGGCGAAGCTGTAAATTGTTGCGTACAATGCGAAATATCGACGTTTTCGAAATGTTAGTTGATGCCGATATCTCCTTGCATGCCATTCGCCGATTGTCTTGCAAGATTGCCCACACAGTGTTAACATTTCGATCATTCACAACGCTTTAAGGGGGGTCAGGCTTTGGAGCAAGTTCTGCAGACAAACATCCTTTTTTGAAATCACCATTTCATCTAAAAATCGTAGACTCACCAAAACATTTGTTTTTGTAAGCTTCTTTCAATAATTTAACTGTTTCTGGAGCTGTTTTGCCCAAACGATAGCAAAATTTTATGGCAGAACGCATTTCGTTTTTTAACTTTGAATCACTCACCTCCATTTCTGTAGGGTAAATAAAAACAGTTCTTTAAACAAGCACGAAACTAGGAAAATAAAATCGTCTGCTTCGTTTAGAATATTTATAGTTGTACAGTTAACAGTTTGAAAAAATCGCCTGCACTTCTATTTTTGAGTTTTGAGGTGTTACCACTAAGTAAAAAATTCACTCTCAGTTTTTATGGTATGCCCTTTGTAGATAGAAGATGCTACATGCCTATTGAACATTCATATTATAGGATAGAATTGGTGTGAATTTTTAAAAAATTTTATTATTGCTTCAACATACATATCCAGATTTTTTTTTTTTGCATAATATGAAGCCTGCAGGAAAAAACATTTAGCCAGAAGAAAAAAGGGCAACAATCTATAGGATATCTTCTATTTTCTGAACCACATTCAAACCATGACCAGAAAAAAAAAAGCTTCTGCTGTTGCAATCTTAGATTTAAAACCACCAAAATCTATCATCTAAGGCAGTTTGATGCGTCTCATCGATTCTATATTTTTTTTATATCTATTAAAAAGATCTCAACAATGACAGTCTATCAGAAGAGTAACTAGCTCATCAAGCATTCGAACACAAAAAAACTAGAGTAGGAAAAGAGTAGCTTTTATCATCTCTCCATCTCCTTTCTGGTTGTTTTTTCGGTTCTCTTTTTTCACTAAGTCTCCCAAAAGACAATTACATGATGATCCAAGAAGCTCCGATCTAATCAAACTTCCCTATTTCCTGCATTCCGATTGGTCTAAGTGCTTGTGACTGGAGTTCGCCGGATGCATGTGAGTATGACCATTGGCTGACCAGTAATTGGTTCAGTGCTTCTCTCAAGGGAAAAGGTTGCCAGTATTGAAGTAAAAACGAATTGTAAAGAACTTCTTGCGATGCAGACACTTTAAAAATCAATAAATGGAAGAAATGAGATCGAAATAAAGACACTGACATTTTTGAATTTTTTTGCTGTAGTAAAAAATGGGCAAGTCTTAGTTCTTTTATCGTACTTTTTGATATCTTATGAAATTTTCTTTTCGCAAAAGCTAAAAATTGCTCGAGAGCGCAAAAATGCAGTTTTCTCTGCATTCTTTTCTGTCATACTTCGATTTCATGTTTCAAATGCCATTTAGCCATACATTTCCATTATTTTTGATAATATTTGCGGGGCAGTTAGAAGAGTAACCGGATAGTTACAAGTTCGAAAGACCTTCGGGTAGGTGGTAGGGATGCGACATAGATGTCAATGTTTTCAAAACATCGATGTTTTTTAAGAAACATCGATGTATTGGAGTCGATGTTTTTGTAACATCGATGTTTATACTTGTTGATGTTTTTACGTTGTCGATATTTTATTTTTAAATGAAAAAGTACCGTTATAAAAATTTAAAAAATAACTAAATAGCATAATTTTTATAATCAGCAAACTTAACATACTTTTAGACCAAAGTGTACAAGGGTGAAGGGTCTGAAAAATAGAGATGCGGCATCGATGTCGATGTTTTATAAAAAAAAAACATCGATGTATTGGAGCCGATGTCGCATCACTAATTGCTAAACCAGTTTTAAGAAAAGGGGGGAAAAGTTTAAATACAATGAATTTTAAAAACATCGATGGTTTGGAGGCGATGCATTATCAACTTCGATGTTTTAATTTTGAGCATCGTTGTTTTTCTGTCGATGTCGCCATTACTAGGTTCTAAACCAGTTTTAAGAAATGGACAAAAAAGTTTAAATACACTCAATTTTAAAAACATCGATGGTTTTGGGGCGATGTACTATCAACATCAATGTTTTAATTTTGAACATCCAAGTTTCAAAACATCGATGTTTTGTTGTCGATGTCGCATCCCTAGTACGTGGAAGTTGTGCAGGTTAAATCTCTTGTGGTCTCAAATGTCCTCATGTTGGCGTGGTGTGGAAGCTTGGAGAGTGGGGTGCCAGTTAAATATTGACCTCGCCATCTGATCGTGTTTCAAAATTACAAGGTTCTGTCCTTGGATCTTTCTCATTGAGATTGATCCTGACCCCAGGGGCAGAATTATATTCGGTGTTCTGCAACACAACTAGAAGAAATTGTAAGTGTTCTACAGGTATTTTGTCCGAATTTTTCGAAAACTGCGGTAAAATGAAAAACAGATGTAAAGCACAAGTATCGGCTAAATATCTATTACATATTTGTAATAAAATATCAAAACTACAAAGGTTGTTCGCACATTTTTTAGACGATTTTGGTTAGCGGTAATAAAAAATCGTTTACTACAAAAGAAATAATTGCAGTTGTAGTATGTTTTTAAAGTCAAAATTATCGTCTGCGGTTTGAAACGTTTGTTTTTATTCAAAATGGCGTTTTTAACGAAGCAGTGGTTCGAAGGCTATATTTATGCTCTTTCCGAAGAGCAATATTCATATTCCGTTACCCAAAAACGATGTGAGAGTCACGGTTTTGTGATATCTAAAGCGTCGATAGGTAATATCGTCAACAAGAAAGGGAAAAAACGTCAAATTGGAGCCTCAAGTAGGACAAAAATTCCAAACAAGTATCCAAGGAAGAAACGGACATCTTCCACTATCGCAAAGGTACGTTGTTTAATGTTAAAAGAAAATCTCCCTAGTCAAAGGACAGTTGCAAAATCATTAAAATGCTCGGTGTCCACTGTAAACAAAATGATAAACGTTGATTTAAATCTTAAGAAAGCGAAAAAACGCAATGTGCATCGTCTTTCTGCAAAGAATATCGCTGAACGCAGGACACGCTGCCGAATTCTATATGAGAAACACTTATCCTAAGAAAAATGGAAAAAAAAATTGTCACAATAGATGAATCATGGGCATATTTAAATGATTGCAGCAAAAAAAGAGCCATTTATTATCATAAAAGGGGAGAAAAAAATTTAAGTTCATGGTTCACAGAATCGAAAGAAAGTTTTTCTAAGGGATTCATGATTGTTGCTGGTTTTTCATATAAAGGCAAGTTAAAAATAAAGAGAGTGGGAAGAAATGTCAAGATTAACTCCAAATACTATAAGGAACATATTTTATCGCCAATTTTTCTGAATGAAATACCATCGCTTTACCCACAGTGCCATCAATCTGTGGAACTCCGTCAAGACAAAGCTAGCAGTCACACATCAAAATCCACTGTAAATTTCCTAAACGAAATGGAACAAAAAACTGGTATCAAGGCCATACCCTTCACTGATATCCCTACTAAATCTCTCGATGTTATCACCTATGGATTTTTGTGCTTTAAGAATTTTAAAATCTGCATTATCCAAGCGTCGTCCCACAACCCTTACAGGACTCTGGAAAGCTGTTCAGGAGGAATGGGATAGAATACCTCTTCTGACACTTCAAAAGGCATTATTATCCTGGAAATTACGGTCTCGAAAGATAGTTCAGAATAAGGGCTATCAAATAGAACATTTAAAACACAAGAATTTCATGTAATTTAGTTTTGTGAATACAATATACATTGTCTAAAAAATGTGTGAACAGCCTCTGTAATTAACTTACTTTATTTAAAACCAAGGCATACTTTCATAATTTGCAATTCGGTCGATAACTTTTGAAGTTAAATATTTTGTCATTGACATAGAAGATCTGTTATTAATAAAGTGTTTGTGATAATTTGGGCTGTGTAGGGAAGTTGTTCCTTAGCTAGAAAAGAAAAAACGTGTGGCAAGGAGAGCACTTTACACTGCAGAACATCGTTAGTTATGATTTTTTTTTAAATGGGCCAAAATTTTGATAAAATTAAGGAAACATTGTTCTACAAAGACTTTGTTTGTTCTGCGACGTACGTCGCAGTTTAAAGCACTTTTTTACTCCCGGGATCCTGACCGTCGAGAATATCCCGTTGCGTTGGTCCCAGTGCGAGGTTAATTAACTCTACCTACTTTCCTACCATAATATTTGCATTTAATTTCGCAATCATTTACTGTAAACAGAAAATTTTTGCTTAATGAAAGACTATAAACTACTTTTCCACAAGATTTCGGTCCCAAGAGAGTTCACTGTGGTTGCATTTTACGTCTTCTCTAATTAACAGCCACCAATCAACTCTCAAGAATAATTTGTAATTTATTCCTTGGAAATTTTATTCGAGTGTTGAAATCGTATTCGAATCGACAACAGCCCTCTGTGCTGCCCAGTGCGACATTAATTAACTACATAATTATCAGAAATACACTGTCATATTGAGATCTGTTAAAATAAGTATTACACTATCAAAATGCTTATAATTCTAATATTTTGACCAAAAAAAAAAGTTATTAAACATACTCTATAACAAAAAAATCGACGCACCAAGAAGGAGTTGTCCGATTGCGCTAAAAATTGGTGGATGTGAAGAACATTCATAGAGAAACAAACGATTAAAATTTCAGAACAATTGAATGATTTATTTCACAGTTTTACCAAGGGAGGAAGTCAATAAGACTTTGGTCCACATCTGACCTGGATACAAACTGTCACCCGGCGTGGCGTATACTGAAAAAGCTCCCGGCAGATGTCCTGTGCAATTTCTTGCAAATTGTCTCCAACTGTCGGGCTAAATGGTCAACATTCCAGGATGGTTGAAGTCGCCTTCCCATAAAGTCCCAAATGTGCTCTCATACATAATAGTTGATCAACAAAAGTTGAACGAAAACAAAAGTGAGAACATTTGTTTCAGTAGAGTTGATCAACTTTTTAGTGGATCAAGGAAAGTTGGACCCATTCGAACTTTATCGTTCAAGTGATGAATCATCCGCCATCTGCTTTCGAGTTATTTCCGCGCAAACGATCTGTCGTGCTTTATTTTATTCGAGAAACAAAACAACTGTGCCCTTTAATTCTCTTTCAAGTTTTTTTTAAACTTGTCTTGAAACGTGTGAACGTAAAGTTCGCTTCAACTGATCACGCCACACGTGCATGTGTATTGTTTTTAGATATGTAATGGTTACAAATATAAAATAGTTAAATATAAAATAGTTAATAACATTAAATAGTTTAAAAATGAGCCTCAAGTGGTCTAAAAGTGTGATGCTAAAATTTTTAGAACTTTATAAGAAGCGTGATTGTCTTTGAAACCACCGATTCGATAAATATAAAAATAAAGTTGCAAGAGAAAATGCTTTGGTTATTACGTATTGTCAAATAAATGGAAATTGCTGATCTTACTATGGCTCGGTTCACACATCCGGTTATTCAACGTGCGGCGCCAATGCGGCACCGAAGCCCAACTATGCACACATAACCGTGAAATGACGCACGAACTCTGTTCGCGCCATTTGCGATAGATATTCTATCGAAGAAAACGTGTTTATTTCGCTTACTTGGTGTAAAAATAGTATATTTTGAAACAAAAAAGACGTTACTGAATACAACCAATTATTAATTATTATGATTTATATTCCATTTGTTTATGAAAACAAGGTACTTTAAAACGTAGACGCGTGTGCGGCGACCGTGCGGCACCGTGGGGAACTGCGGTACAAATTGCACGCAAGTTGGACCCGCGTCGCCCCAGCGGCGCTGGAGGCAGGTGTGCACTGCTCCATTGGACCTAATGTATCTCAGACCGCACTTGCATTGCCGCATCGTCGCCGCACGTTAAAAAACCGGATGTGTGCACCGGGTCTATTGCTGATCGGAAGAACAAAATTAAGTTACGATTTTTGCTCATGTTAAATAGAATTGTTTTTATTTCTTTTTTTTATAAAACTGCTACTAACTGTACGATTTGACGCACAACTGCTTTCGAAGCCATTTTAAAACAAACTGTTGATCAGTTTCTATTGAAATGTATGAACAAAAACTGATTCAATTCCATGTTCAACTTTTGTTGATCAACTATAATCGGTTAATTAAACTTGATTCGTGAGAACGCGCCTTAAGGGAAAGAACCGAAGACTAGATCTAGTAATTTTTAACCATGGTCAGATGACGAAGTTAACAACTGAGCGGATTGTATTCGTCGGTTTACGAGTTTCTGCCTCAAGCTTGATGTAAGTAGTTGAAAGAAATGAGGTTTCACGAAGAAAACACGCACAAAAAATATTATTTTAGAATTGTCATGCATCAGGATTTTGTATTGATTTGTTGTATCTTTTTTACTGGTATCCCATTCTGAAAACATCCGCACCATACCAACATGAAGAAGTTTGAGGCTGCTACGACAGATTTAACGTTCACCAACCCCTGGACTGATCGTTGGGAAAATAAGCATGTTAATGAGTTTCTGCTCTATTCCGACAATATGGCTTCTCGAATAAAACTTTGAAAAATTACTTAAATTGTAAATTATTTAGTTCTAAACTTGCTCCACCACTAGCCGAACAGCTAAAGGAGTCTTTAAAGGAACTTTTAAGATACTGATAAAATGAGGAACTAGTTGGGAGTTCGAATCTCCAATGGAGAGCCTTTAACAGTTATTGGTCGGTGCAATGTTGCAGCACCTCCCATGGTGCTCTGGGGTAACCTACAGATTGCCATATTCTCGTCAGTTATTGACCTTGCTCCATAAAACATCAGAAACCTATTCTCGTCAATTAGTGCTTGAAGTATAGTACATTACAGAAGCTGGTATTGTAAAAAAAGTTATAAACTTCACTAATATATTAGTATAAAATAAGTGTGAGTCACCTTTCAATTGTGAAATCCGGATCCAACAAAACTATAAAATGTTATGATATAATATGATAAAATTATTATTAAATTATTAATGTACAACTCTAAATTATGTACAATATATTATCTTAATTATCTCTAATGTTATAAAAGGAAGTGTTTGTCTGTTTGTTTGTTTCTTGCCCGCGAAGTCCTGACGAATCTATGGCACGAACAGTAATGGGATTTGGCACACAGGTAGTGCAAATTTTTTTTTGAATTTTAGGGTCGAGGCGAATTTTAAAATTTAATCTAGAACATTTTTAAATGAATTTAATAGTTTTTTTCACCATTCTTCATTCTACCGTGGTAATTCCGAGGAATGAATAAACATCAAAATTTAGACTTTTCGCTCTCACGTGTCACCTTGACATCAGCCTTTGGAACCATGCCAAGTTGTTTTCATCTCCGGGGAGAGAACACATTCGAATGACCTTCGTTTGTTTCGAGATTCATTCATTTTGATTTCCTGCGAAACGGATTCCAGCAAAAGATTACTAAAGTCATCACTGGCGTTCTTCAGTGCTTTTTTTTCTATCTCAGCGATCGTTAAAGGCAGGGCCGTTCCTAGCAGGTGTGCAGCGCGTGCACCGCACGCGGGCGGCCAAAACAAGGGGCGGCCGCAGGCCGCATAAAGTTCTATAAATCAAGCAAAATGTTTTGAAACTTATAATAAGTCGAATAAATATGCTGAATTTTAAATAGTTATTAAGAAATCAAAATAAGTCCCGATTTCCCGATAGCATAGCATAGTTTAAGAAAAATAGAATGTTAGTGCACAGTGTGTTGGTCCATTGTCCATTAATGTCTACTCTTTACACATATTCTTCATTTGATAGCAAAATTCGTGGCAGAGCCGGCAATACGGCATAGAAAAGGATACCAAATTTTAAATTCTTATAAAAAAAAAACCAAAGGGCATATTTTTGTGGTGCGAAATAAAGACGAGGCTGGAAAAAAATTGTACTATTGACGCGGAACAACAAAATGTTCACAATCGAGAGAAAAAGCGATGGCGCGCCATCATTGAAAGAATAATTGCTGTAGTACAATTTTTAGCCAGTCAAAATTTGGCATTCAGAGGAACTAGTACGAAGTTGTATCATAGAGATAGTGGTAATTTATTAAAGGCAGTGGAGATGTTGGAGATCCAGTTATTTCAAAACACCTTATTAATGTCAGTAAATACAAAGGTAACAAAACACGTATTCCACACTACTTAACGCAGCATTTTCAAAATGAAATAATTAATATTTTAGCCGAATCTATTCGTAATGAGATAACACGCATTGTCAAAAAAGCCAAATATTACACTGTAATTCTCGACTCTACACCAGATATTAGCCACACAAAACAAATAACGTTTGTAATTAGATGTGTGAACACTACTGATGGTAAGGTAGATATTTTTGAATTTTTTCTAGGATTTTTTCTAGTAACTAATACTATACTGGAGAAGGTCTGTGCAGTTTTTTATTAGAGGAGCTATTACCTAGTCTGCAGCTCGAAGTTAAAGATATACGGGGTCAGGGCTACGACATTGAATCGAACATGAAGGGGAAAAATATAGGGCTTCATAAACGGATTCTCAATATCAATCCTAGAGCATTATACGTGCCGTATGCGGCTCATACATTAAGACGCTGCCAGCTCCAGTGGTAAAATTTCTGGTATTTTGATATAGTACAAGAGGTATATAATTACTTTTCTGCGTCCCCATATCGATGGGATTTACTAAAAAAACACGTGAAAAGTCTAACTTTAAAACCATTAAGCGAAACAAGGTGGAAAGTCGTATCAATGCTATTAGACCTCTAAAACATTATTACCGCTTTAAATGCCTTAATTGAAGATAACACGAAAACAAAAATGGTTGCTGAATCAATAATTAAAAGTCTTGAAACATTTTAATTTTTGTGTTCAATTTTAATTTGGCATGATTTATTATCAAGAATTGATGTATTGAGTAAAATGCTTCAAAATCCTAAATTAAACATCGCGGAATGCATTGAAGGCTTAGATATTCATAAAAAAATTTTAGTTTCCCAAAGATCAGATGATAATTTTAAAATATTTGTCGATTCAGCAACAACACTTGCTAGAGATTTAGGTATTGATCCCGAATTTCCCATCTCGAAGCTCAGGAAAAAGGTCCGTTTATTTGATTGCGAGGGCAGTGATAAACCAGTTTCAAATCCCTTCCAGCAATTCAAGACTGCTTTCTATTTTTAAATTCTAGATCACGCAATCTCTTCGGTAAATGAAAGATTTACCTTATTATCTGAGTGCCATTCAATATTCAGCTTTCTGTATGATTTTCACAACTTTTCTAATGCTGATCTCATGAAAGCCTGCATGGACTTAGATATTAAGTTACAGGTACAGGAGGAAGAAAGTATTGAGAAAGATATAGACAGAATATATCTCTTTAATGAAATAATTTCATTCAAAGACATTTTTCCAGGTAAAAAACAGCCAATTATGAGATATTAGAAATTATAGTAAAAATAATCTCATTCTCCCTGTTTTCCAAATTTTGCTCTAGCAATAAGAATTTTTTTAACCTTACCTGTTTCTGTGGCTTTAGGTGAAAGAAGTTTCAGTAAATTAAAAATTACTTGAGAAATAATATGACACAAGAAAGGCTTTCAGATTTGGCCATCTCATCTCTATTGAATCCAAAATCTCTGAAAAAAATAATTTCAACGAAATTATTGACAAATTTGCTTCTCAGAAAGCCAGAAAAGTTATTTTATAGTTAGGTAGTCTTTATAGAAGGACTGATTTATATACTTTTCCTTTCATGAGATTTATGCTTTAGTACTTTTTTTTTATTAGATTATATTTTCTGAGTAAATACTGTTGTTTTGCATTTCTAATTATAAAATGTCTATTTTTATTTCAAAGGTAATGTTTTTATTTGTTTGTTATCTTTTAAAGTATTTTGTCGCTATTATAACCTATTGACTGGTCAAAAAATAAAGTTTTGCATTTCAAATTTTATTTGCATTTTTATTAATGTTTTACTTTTTACTCTTACACAGGTAGATGAGTTTAAAACGTCAACGTTAAGTATTAGTCAACATATGAAAAATTCTCTAGTAGGGGCGGCACATTAGGCCTTTGCACGCGGGCGGCCAACACCCTAGGATCGGCCCTGTTAAAGGTAAAATAAAAATTTTAACGGATTTGAAATTTGCGGAAAATTTTACATAAAATAAAAACCAAATATCACGGCGTTGCCCGCGGTGTTGGTTTGTGAAGAACAACGCCGGGCTAGCCACGATGTGGGTAGTATTTGTATAAAGTGGAAAGGACGATCAATGATTACTAATTCATATTTTAATTTAGATTTGGGGAAATATATAATTTTTAATGAATTAAAGATGTAAAGAGCTTCATAAATATAGAGAAAAGTTGCAAAACCATTTACTCAATAATTCATATTTTATGGCAGAATTTCATTTCCTAGACAAAAATATTTTATTTTCACAAAGTTTAAAAAAATACCCCTATTTACTTGACTAACTAAATATAAAACTAATAATATTTACTTAGTAAATACTTATTTAATATTTATTTAAAATGTTATGGGGGTGTACTCTTGCTTTTTACTCGCTTTTACTTTTAAAAGCGTCTCTTAAAATCACATAGATATGAACTAGTAAAACATACTTGGAAATCAGGAAAAGCTCTATAAATTAGTGATAGTTTCGTTATGGGAAAACTAGCAAACATAGAAAAACATTCTATCTTGCAGGACGGGGACCGTGGTAGCCCGGGTGGAGGAGTAACGGATTAGCAACGGAGGGTTACGAGTTCGAAACCAATCGTCGTGTACAATGGGGGCTGGTGCATGTTAAATCTGTCGTGACCTGAACTGTCCTTTCGTTGGCTTTGGTTTGGAGAGTGGGGTGCTAGCTCAGCTATTGTTCTCATCTGACCATCGTTTAATGTTACGAGGTATTGTCCTTGTATCTTTCCCTTCTAGATTGATCCCGGACCGTTTATAGTGTGACGTTAATTAAAACACATTCATTCTAGCAGAATGGAGAGATATTTCATATAGCTTTCTCATAGAAAAAAAAATATAACCGTCAACTCAAAGCAGAAACTCATTGATTGATAAAAACATCGAGCTTTACGAGATTCAGTCGCTAATTCTGCCGTTTAGTTTAAATATGTTAGATTTTAGTTATGGATATAATTTTTAACATTGCTTAACCTACATGGAAGAGCTTGCCACTCTGTTGAAATTGTCCAGCAATCGAACAACAGAAAGTAATGAGAAATCTGGTAGATAGAAATCTCTCTTTCAACGCAGAATAAAGAGAACCAAATAATGCTCATTCACCTATAAACAAGGAGGTGAAAGGAGTGAAATTTAAACAGAGGATCAGAAACTAATTGGGTTACCATGACTTAGGAAGAAACTTTTTTCTAAGCATTATACCGCAAGTTGTACCGCTCTAAACGCGGCTTCTCTGATCAAGCCGATACAAAGGAGACATATCAAGAATTCCTTAATTGGAGATAATAAAACTCCTTTCAAGTGATCAACTGTCCATAACTTACCCTAGAAGTACTATTACAGCACTCCATTTGACATTTCATCGGTCATAAAGTTCTGGGCACTTGAACTAAACCATCTTCATCTGACGTTACACTGACATTTCGATCTCATCTCATTCCCCTCTAAAACACTCAAAATTCCATCGACATCTGGTTTTCAGTTAAAAGGCGACCTGAAAGACGCTAGAATTTCCGACAGAGACCACTGAGAATTCAGCGAGAAGACCACGCTCGCTAACCACAGCCGAACCCTTCTTGTCACAAAATATCTGTAACCTTGCTGTAAATATATGCTAAGCTGTAGGATGTTAGAATAAATGTTATAGTGGTGAAACCCAAAGGTCTTATTCCTTCACACTACTATTTCATTTCTGTCACCACAACATTTCATCCGTTACAGTAGGGGTTCCCAAACTTATCCAAGTCATGGCACCCTTAAGCGAATTAGAATTTTATCACGGCACTCTCGTTATGTAATATCTATCTGTGGTATATTATTACATACTAGGGGGCCCGCCCCCTGCTCGCTAACGCTCGCCAACCCCCGGAGGATTGTTTCGCAATTCTCATTGGTTCGCTGCGCGAACCTATGCTCGCTTCGCTCGCATCAATGAAGACACGTGTCCTAGCAGAGGGGATTGATTACAAAATATATTCCAAAAAAATATTTTTCAAATCTAAATTTGTTGTATTACATAAAAGATATATACAGTACCTCTGAAATCAGAATTTAGATGAAAACTTTGAGCAAATTTTTACTTGCAATGTGAGCGCTGCTTTGGAAATTGAATACCCAGCATGTTGTTTGTGTGTACATTTCCCCAGTACTCGAGCCACCCATACACTTTTTGACTGAGTTTGTTGTCGAAAGTTGTAGTGCACGCGTCTTGTTGTACTATAATTGTTAGCCTTGAGAAGGACCGTTTTTTAAATAGCCCTGAAAAGATCCTCCGCTTTCTTAGATTTCTATTACAAACCGCAACAGCTCGTATAAAATTCATTTTTTTTCAATAAAATTTCATCTGATAACGCTATAGATTCAAATGACTCGCGAGGCTCCTAGTAAACAAACAATCGCACAATGTTGCCAAAACGCGGTAACAAATAACGTCTTTTTTGCGTGCCACGTAAGAGAAATATATATATAGATAATACATTGTACATACATAATTTCATATTTGTACGACTGTGAAGATGAAATTAGATAAGTAAGTGATAATAACAGACCTAATTAATACAACTCATATTTAAAATTCACACAAATACTTTAATTGTACTTAACAGGAAAACATAGGTGTAGGTCAAAAATTAAATAAAACAAATAAAATTAACTTCAACATGCTCTTGGTGGTATGTGTGTGTTTAGTGCGACAGATGATCCTGCTGCTCACTGCACAATTGTTCGATTCGTGGAATTAAGATACATCTACTCGCAATATGCTAGTGGTACAGCTTCTCGCAATGAGTTAGTGATACACATACTCGCATTTCTTTAACGACATTGATTTTCGAAGGATATTTGCTCTTTATATCAGAAACTGCTTCATGGGCGCTCCGCGGCACCCCTGATTTCTCTCCGTGGCACCACAGGGTGCCGCGGCACACACTTTGGGAACCACTACGTTACAGTATCTTATTAGAAATAAAGGCGAATACCAGCCAAAGAAAAAAAAATGCTGTTAAGCAATTGTGGATTATTTTATTTCATTTAGGTCTAATAAGTTAGCGAGGTTATCAACCACAATAAGCCTATTTCCTTTGCTAGCAACTACCCTCTCTGTGTATGCGGGTAGGGTCAGGAGAGAGGCTCTATTACTTTGGTGTACTTTGTGGAGTAACACTGCAATGTGAACCGTTATCTTCTTCAATTCTAGACTGAGCCTAGTGACCTCCATTTCATCAAAACAATCCCTATAGGAATTTCCACTTCTACTGAAGTCAGAATACGCCACATTGTAACTTGTTCCTACTTGAATCGTTTTCACCTAGTTTGACTCCAACAAGCGCCTTATTTGCCTTACTAAGGAAGACACTTTGGAAAATATCTTGTTCGACTGTATTCCGGAGACGCTTCCATAGTCGGTATGCACGTTCGTTACATACCCATTACTAGAACTAACTTTTATCTGCGTTCTTAAATATGTATACACTCAAACCTATTTTTGTGCGATCTTTTCTTTTGTGCGGTTTATGAAAAAAATGTTTTCAGACAATCTACTTACAGTCCTTTCAAAATTTCAATCAAATTCGAACTTAATTGACGAAGTTATCAATAAAAATTACTTAAATAAAAAAAATTGTACTTCGAGTCTTATTTTTGTTCTTTGCGCAATGTAAACGATTTCCGAATAGTTGGGACAGACGATATTTTTCAAAGAACGGGAATAAAACGAAAACTCGTGTTTCTTTCGCTCTGAATTAATTTCGCATTTCTAAATTTTTTGCACTTTTTAGTTATAACTTGTGGCAACTGCGAGATCAAGAGATAAAAATTAATCACAAATTAATATCTTTAGAACAACTTTTTCCCCGACATCTTTTATTTTGTTTTATTTCGCTGCTCATACATCGCATGGAACAACCTCGTGTCTTGATTTCGTTAAAAAATGCAATTTCTAGTTATTTCGTAAGGTTTAGAATTATTTTCTACGTGAGATTTTTTTTTATGCGGTCCCTATTCACCGCATAAAAAATACTTTTTAAATGTGTTGCGAAAAATATTTTTTATAGCTGCTAGTGAAGTTTTGGAAGATTTTTTTAATGCGTTTTCTTTTATACGGTCCCTATCCAACGTACAAAAACAGGTTTGAGTGTACTTTGTATAGTTCGCATCATAGAAGTTTTCTAGTCAAATTAAAAGACATATATTACTTTGCATGGGGTTCCTGCATACTGCGAAGTGTATGCCATTGAAATGTCTGATAAGTTAACTTAATCGTAAATCACAATAGGCCCAGTTCTTTGCCACCAACTTCTTTCTATGTGTGTGGATAGGGTAAAGAGAGATGCTTGATCACTTCAGTGTACTTTATTGAGGAACATAACACTGGAACGAATCCCCATCATTTTTATTTCCAGAGTGAGCCTATAATAACCTCCGTTACTTAAAAAAATGGCTAGAGGGATTGCTACTTTTACTGATAATGCCAGAATGGCCATATTGTAATTCAGGCCTACATGAATCGTATTTACCTGGCTAATTCCAACAAGTGCCTTATGTGCCTTGATGAGGAAGAGACTTAGGTGGCCGGGAGCAGAAAGTGCTTTAAACTGCAGTCTTTGCATAACAATTTTTCCTTAATTTTACCAAAATTTTGGTCATAAGTTACGATGTTCTGCAGTGCAAAGCGCGCTACTTGTCACACGTTTTTTTCTTTTCTAGCTACGGAACAACCACCCTACAAACCACCAAACTACCACAAACACTTTATAAATACCACATCTTCTATGTCAATGACAAAATATTTAACTTCAAAAGTTATCGACAGAATTGCAAATTCTGAAAGTGTGCCTTGGTTTTAAATAAAGTAAGTTAATTATTTTGATGCGTTTTATAAAAAATATTTAATACCTATTGAGCCGATCATTGTGTTTTACGTCTGTTTTTGATTTGACTGCAGTTTTCAAAATTCGGACAAAATGCCTGCAGAACAATTGCAATTGCTTGGAGTTGTGTTGCAGGACACTGAATATAATTATCCACCTGGACTTAGGAGTATACAGTAATACCCCGAAGTTACGCGATAGGTGGGACCGACGAAACACGATTAGGTCGAATTCGCGTAAGTCGAGGAACAGCTTCCATGGATCGTAGAAACGTAATCGTGGATGTAGATTTCGCGCGAAACGCGTCCAATGGGTATCGAGACAAGAAAAAAACTGTTGATACCAGTTTTGCCAAATGAAAAAATTAAAAACCACGTAAACTCTGCGTAAGTCGAGGTATTACTGTATCTTCTTCGACTGCACAGGACGGTTTTGAATTCTCTTTTTAAAAAATTATGATTCATGTGTTCTTACTGCTTTTCCTAATGCTCATTTTATGTAAAGTCGCGGAACAAAACAGAACCATCCGTCTTCATTCCAGCAATTTTAACAGAAGAGAAAATTCAAAGATGGCGCTTGACAGAAACTAAAGTCTTCTAAAAATTCAAATTCCTAGAATTTGCATAAGGGGCCGTCTTTATAATAAATTGAGCACCAATTTCATACTTTCCAATAGGAACCCCCTATTTCGACAGACGATTTCGAATCTATATCAAAATTTAACATCATATACCAAATTTCATACCATTTGGTCTTACCGTTTCGAAGTTTTAAGTACAGAAAGAATGGAGCTTCTATTGTTAAATCAGTTTCTTACGCTTTTATGTATTTCTTTCTAAATAATATTTAAAGTAAGGTAGTAAAGTCATGGAATTTTATATTTAAACTAATTTAACAATTCTTAATCTGATTATGGCATTAAAACATAGTGTCCATTCGAAACTTTGTTGTTTGTGCAAATTTTGATATTAAGACGCCCCCTTATGCATTTTTTTTTTATTTGAATTTGTAGAGGACGTTATTTTCTATTGAATGATACCGTTGAATTTGCTCTAGTATGAAAAATGCTCGAAATAAAGGAGGTGTTTCGGGTTTTTTTCAGCGACTGTACACTGATTCGTTGTTTTTTAAGACATGAAATCTGCGTTAATGCGACGAACCATGGCCACTCTAACCACAGGGCTAAATGGGCTATAGCCCAGGGGCGCCAGCCTTTTGGGGCGGCAATTTTGCTTAGACTCAAAACAGTTTGAAGACTGGAGACCATCACGTGACTGACTATATTGACTTTTCCTAGTTCTGATACTTTTAAAACTTCTCCAGTCACCCCTCTCCCACTTTTTCCCTCCGGAGTATTTTCGTATGAAGACGGGCGCAATATTGTTGGTAGCCCACGTATGCCAAATATCTTAGGACGGCCCATCGCTAAATTCTTGTGTCCAGATGTAAACGTAATATGATATCCATTCATGTGAATATGGAAGTTACATTCATTATTTTTTTTTTCTAATGGCGGGCACATTTTGACCGAAGTCATTGGCCACTACAAGGCCGGAAGTGATGGCCACTTGTGAAGGAGCACCCAGTGGGAGGGCCATCATTTCTCCTAACAATTACATCGTAATTTTGAACCATGTTCAGATGACGAAGCAACACCTAAGCTGGTATACGCTTACAAACATCCATGCCCGAACCCGGATTCGAACCGGGGACCTTCCGATCTAGAGGCTAACACCTTAACCACTATACCGGTTGGTCGGCGTTACATTCATTATAAATACATTGAAATGAAGCTTGAAATGTGAGTACTCATTCATGACTATAAGCAGTGAAAGTTCGTAGGACCGCTGAAAAGTAACGGATGAGCAATCGGAGGGTTTGGGAGTTTGAATCCAACTAAAGACCGACGTGTACAAAGGGGGCTGGTGCATGTTTAATCTGTCTTGGTCACAAATGCTCTCATGTTAGTATGGTGTGCAAGTCTGGAAAGTGGGATGCCATCTCAGGTGTTGCCTTGTCATCTGACCATGGTTCAAAATTACATGGTGTTTCTCTCGAATGTTTATCTTCTGAGTCGATCTTGGACCGTCGCCAATAGCCCGTTATGTTCCTCCAGTGCTACATCAATTAACTACCTACCAAAGAACAACTTTTCTAAGTTATATATGATAGGCTACTTAAGAAATTTTAGCGCAGGTGTAATATATGAACGGGTCTGCAAGTAAAACATCAGAACAGGATGAATGCAATTGAAGTTTGCGACACCCCTTTAACCTTCACGTTGCGGCAGGTAAACAAACCACTAAAATTTTGTTTACACCAGCGTCGTGGTATAGATCTGAGTACTGTGGTTGTTATCCCCCTTTTAAGTGACCGCTGGCATCGATCACCATTTACGAGCTGTCAGCAACTGTCCCTCCTTTTTTTTCGACGTCCCTCTATCCTGCTAACCGTGACGTGTGAAGGTAAGCAGAAAGTCGCTCCGGTGAAATCTCTTCTCACAAACCACACAATACTATGGAAGGAAAGCGTCAGTTGTAAATGACTTTCACGGCCCTATCGCTCAAATTTGGTAATTAGGTAAGAGGGCTCGAAGAGTCAGGCCAAAGAGCCGCTCTGTGAGACGATTGAAAAAATCTAAGCGCCGCAGCGAAAAGGTTAACAAGCCAATAACCTTATTCAGTTTCTACTTACTACACTTTTGAATGAGACAAAACTGGTGTGAATGACCTTTTCCTTAGCAAAAACCGCACAGTAAACGACAGGAAAGAGAAACTCATAAAACCGTGTGACTGTGACCTTCTGTTGTAGCATTTTTATACTCCCTTAGCAACCACAATGGTTTAAAAATCAAATCACGCAGTACTTCGCCATTTTCTTCTTTTAACGTATAGAGTTACTTCCAAAGGATTCTCTGTTCAAACTGTTGAAATGATCGAAAGTGAAGGAGATTATTCGAAACGACTCGAGACTTGGGAAGAATAGTTATCCTCGTGGATTTGTGGTATTCTCGTGGATTTGTTATTGGTATGACTTAAGCAAAGGACATATCTTTTTTTCATATGAAAATCGTGTTTCTATCGCATCTATTTCGCATCCCTGTGGTTGCCTTATTGAAGATTCATTTCAATTTTGGGGGCTGACATTTTTTAACTCATTAAATTCACTATTTGTGGCAGAAACCACTAACCACTAGATCATTTGGTCGGCAATAATTTAGTATATATGTACTAAATTATTGCCGACCACATGATCTAGTGGTTAAGGTGTTGGCCTCTGGATCGGAAGGTTCCATTTTCGAATCAGGGGTCAGGGCATTGATGTAAAATTGCGCTGTCCTTTGTTAGGAGCAATGATGGTCCTCCCACTTGAATGCTCCTTCACAAGAGGCCATCAGTTCCTGAATAATAACCAATGATTGAGTTCATAAGTGCCCGCCATTGGGGGAAAAAATTCACTGCTAAGAAAGGCTGGTAGTTTAATTTACGTCTCATTGTCGACGGTCCAGTGTCCATCCCGAAGGGACACATCTGAGAACAATTTCGAAGATGACGAGGTCAACATCTGAGCTGACACACCAAAATCTCCAAACTTCCACAGTACGCTTAAGTGAGGTTGTTTGTGATCACAACTGATTTAACATGCACCAGCCCCCCACATACACGAAGGTCTTTGGCTCGACAAAGTTTGAAACTCGTAACTCTCCAGTTGCTAATCCTATACTTTTTCAACCGTGTTATCGCGGCACTAAAGTCCTCATTGAACTTATTTATTAGAGGTATTTTCTGTTAAGCTAAATGTCTTAGGAAGCGATATGTGTTTCCTGTACGTACTCAGAAGATGATGTCAGTTTGCCTGTTTTTCGAATACAATTTCAGCATTAAGTCAATGAAATTTCCAAAGAATGAATACCAAATTCATTATGATAGTTGATAGGGCAACGCAAAGATCACCGTAAAACGTCGCCAAAATTAAGAAAAAGTGCATTTTAAGGTAACCCTGATGTGTGTCATGAAAGAGCATTTGGACAGCAAAACTAACATCTTCTCAGACAGTCTGATGGAAGTTTGGAGAGTGAGGTGCCAGCTCAGGTGTTGCTTCGTCATCTGACCGTGGTTCAAAAATACGAAGTGTTGTCCTCGGATCTTTCCATTAGGAACTGATCCCGGGCCGTCGTCAATAGCCCGTTGTGTTGCTCTAGTACGACGTTAACTAGAATTACCATTACCATTACCTCAGACAGTCAGATTTGAGGTTATTTTACAGAACATCTCCCTCCCTTATTCTACATTAATATCCTTGAAATTGGTGGGGGCCGGCAGTAGTACGGTTGGATGATTAGAGAATTAATCGGAAGGTTGCGAGTTCGAATCCAACCGAAGACCACCATGTAGAATGGGCTGGTGCACGTTAAATCTGTCGTGGCCTCAAATATCATCACCTTGGAGTGGTGAGGAATATTGGAGAGTGGGGTGCCATCTCAGGTATTGCCTCGTCATCTGACCGTGACTCAAAATTACGTGATGCTGTCCTCGGATCTTTCCCCATGGGGGTTAATCCCGGACCGTAGCCAATAGCCCGTTGTGTTGCTGTGTGCCGTTCAGTGTGACGTTAAGGAGACCAGTGCAGTCCCATCTACGTAATGTTAAAATGGTCAAATTTTAAGGAACATTTTCTCGAAAACTTTCATGTGTATTGATTTGAATTTTTTTAAACAGGATTAGGAAGACACTAATAAACACTTCAACACAGGGATTCTTAAAAAACTTAAAATTTTTAATTTTTTTTCCCTTTCACTCTTTTTTTTTTTTTTTTTTTAATGACTAATTTTTATCATTTTTAACAATTAAAAGGAACTTTTCTGAGCACATAGAAAAAAATGCCAGCGTTAAAATATATTATATTGTATGTTACACTTGCAAACCAATTTTTTTCATATTCGCTTAAATAGACTTTGAAAAAATGTTCCTTTTATGGAAAAAGTACAAATTTTGAGATATTGAAGTCTGAAGCATTTAATTTACCTTATTTCAGATACGTACCGGTATTTTTCAAAAAATTATTTAAAATACTTCTACTTAACGTATCTCCATAAATAATATATCATTTTAAACCTAATTGTATAGACATTTATTTAAATTTATAAAAAAAATGATCGAAATTTTGAAAGATTTTTGTGCACTGGTCCCCTTAATGAAATATCTACCTACCTATACTTAAGGTCCAGGATCAACCCCCGAAAGGAAAGATCCGATGACAGCACCTCGGAAGGTTCCTGGTTCGATTCCCGGTCCGTAGATGAATATTTGTACTATGGCGTAGAGGCGTATGGTGCGCCTTCCATCTGTCGTGGCCAAAAGTCCTCAATAATACCTGATGAGAAATGGCGATTCAAAGATCAAATGTAGTTTTCCCCGTGAAACACCTCCTTATTTAAACTAGGAGTTATATAGTACTACCCACTGCGTAACTAGCCCGGCGTTGCCCGTGAAGTAAGGTATTATCTAGTGTAAAATTTTTCGCTGATTTCAAAACTGTTGAAGATATATTCAATTTAAAAATTATTCATTTAAAGAAAATCATATTTTTAGGTATTAATCTATAGGGAAAATTTTCCGCAGATTTCAAATACGTTGAAATTTTCAATCTATCGTTAGCGATTCCGATTTTACGAAAAAAAACTTAACAATCCCAGTCATTATGTTTTTTTATTTCTTACTCTCATTCGCGGAAATGGAATGGGACAGGAAATGTAATCTGTTTCTTTTTTTAACGCGAAGGGCAGAAGATGCAAGCTGTTTTTTTTTTGTTGAAAGATTGGAAAGAGAAAAGTTACGTGACGTCACGATCTCTTGCGAAAATATAAAAAAAAGGTCCACATTCGTGCGTTTCTTCTTTTTTCCGGAAGAAACGCGTTTAAAGGACCAGGTAGAGAATAAAACTATTAAATTCATTTAAAAAACTTCTAGAATGAATTTTAAAATTCGCCACGCCCCACAAATTGCAAAGAATTGGATGTGTGCCAAATCTCATTTCTGTAAGTGCCACAGAATCGTCTGGATTTTGCGGCAAGAAACAAACACTTCCTTTTATAATAGTAGAGATATACTAATTTCAAAATCTACTATAGTACATTTATTTAAATTTGCTTCCGTGTTTGAAGACGAAAAACAAAATACAAATTATAATGTCAACAGGGTATTACGCAACTGTACGAATTCGTTGTATTCGACATTTCTTCTTCAGTGGCATTAGTATATTTCACCATAAGCACGTTACGCCGGAAAATGAAATAGTACAGCCTTTCAAATATAAGCCTCAAAAATGTATCCCTTGAGAGGTTGAATGCAAGTGTGACAGCCACATTTTTCAGAAGAATGCACAATAAAATATTGTTAAATGTTTTCCGCTTCATTTAAAATTCTCAATTCATATAGTTTTAAAGCTTTCCCGATGCAAGAAGAAACCCCGTATGCATCGTTCGAATTTTGCTGGATCAAACATTTGTTTATTTATTCTGTCGTGCTAGTAAAGACCATTTACATGATAGTAAGATGGAGAATAGAACCAAATAAACAGAAAGAGAAGCAATTACAAAACACAAAAGATTTTATCAAAGGATGAAACACACGCTCAATAAAATTTAATTTTGAGAGGCAATGATGTACTACAGTGATCAAAACTTCCCGGAATGCCGTCATAAAACAAAAGGTATCAATTTATTGGAAAAAATGTATTACATGTCCTTCAAAGTAATCTCCTACGACTTCTAGCCGACCAACCGGTATAGTGGTTAAGGTGTTACCCTTTAGATCGGAAGGTTCCTGGATGTTTATTAGCATATAGTGTAGAGGCGGCTGGTGCACCTTAAATCTGTCGTGGCCGAAAGTCCTCACGTTGGGTTGGCGTGGAAGTTTGGAGAGTGGGGTGCCAGCTCAGGTGCTGCTTCGCCATCTGACCGTGGTTCAAAATTACGATGGGGTGTCCTCGGATCTTTCCCTGAAGGGATTGATCTCGGACCGTCGTCAATAGCCCGTTGTGTTGCTCTAGTACGACGTTAACTTAAATTACCAAATTACCTTCAGTGTTCGCATCGAATTTTCTTTTATTGCATCAATGGACTCAAAATGGGGACCACGAAGAGGGAGTTTCACCCTTGGAACTAAGAAAAAGTTACACGATGCCATATCGGGTGAATATGGAGCTTGTGGAGCCGTATTTGTTGAATGCTTTATCAAAAAATCACGAATAATGATGGCATCGTGGGTTGGCGTATTATCGTGGTGCAAAACCCATGAGTTATCTCGACGAATGATATAGGAACTTGTCCAATAATGTCTCACTAAGAACCAATTCTCTGATCTAATTGCCATGTTGGTTATTAGTCGAAATGGATGATCCACCAGATCGCGAATCACCTACGATGGTTTATCTACCTTCTTTAAGCCTGTTCTGTTGCGTTACGTACTAAGACGTTAATTAAAAATTCCAAATAATACCTTCTTTAAACTTTTTATACCAGTCAAATACTGTTGTTTTTGATAAACGGTCGTCTGTAAAAGCTTTTTGCAACATTTCGAATGTGTTTGTTGTAGAAATTCCACTGTGGAAACCAAATTTAATGCATGTTCAGTCCTCATTGACATTCAATATTTTGGAAAATCAACGAATTGAAAATTCTTCTCATATAAAAAAAATTTATTTTCAGACGATAAAATTAAATAGGTCACTGATTGTTGCCACATTTTTCTATAAGTCGTAAAAATACACTGCTGGCCACCCAAATTGCAACACCAAGAAAGACAAGAGATATCACAACAAAATTTATTTTGTAGATAACATGTTGACCAAGTATCAAATGATTAAATTTATAGACTTCTGTGAAGCGTGGTTCCTGCCAAAATCAGTAGCCAGAGTAGCCGCCACTGTTGGAGATCATCGCTGCCACACGCCTCGGCATTGATTCAAAGAGACTTTGGATGTGTTCTTGGGGTACAGCAGACTAAGCAGCTTCCACACGTTGCCAAAGTTGATCTGGTGTGGCAGCTGGGGATGTAATCTGGGTCAATCGTTGAGCAACCATGGACCACATGTTTTCTATCGGCGAAAGATCCGGAGAGCGAGCTTGCCAGGGAAGCAATTCAATCTGGCGATTGACGAAGAACCCTTGGACAATGCGTGCCACGTGTGGTCGCGCATTATCCTGTTGAAATATGGCTGTGGGCAAGCCCTGAAGGTAAGGAAGGACAACTGGCTCCAACACCTCGGAGATGTAGCGCTGGCTGTTTAAAGTACCGGCAATGCGTACTAGAGGAGTGCGAGAGTGATATCCAATACCGCCCCATACCATAATACCCGGTGCAGGACCAGTGTGGCGTTGCATAACGCAGCTGTTCAGCATCCTCTCTCCACGGTGTCTCCAGACTCCCATCAGACCATCGTGGTGTTGCAGACAGAAGCGTGACTCGTCAGTAAAGACAATTTCATTCCATTGTGCCGTCCACATCCTTCTTTCATCGCAACATTGGCGGCGGAGACGTCTGTGGTTCTGCGTCAAGGGTAGACGAAACAATGGACGTCTTGCGGACAGACCACTCTGCTGTAAACGGCGTCGAATGGTACGCGCAGAAATTGGATGATGTGTTACAGACTGAATGTGCTGTACTATGGTTCGTGATGTGGCTGAGCGATCCGTCACTGCCATACGCACAATATGCCTGTCATCACGTGAAGTGGTGCACTGAGGTGGATGCGATCGAACACGTCGGTCCATCGTACCCTCCTGCATCCAACGATCACATATCCGCATTACAGTTGTTTGGTTTCGTCCAACACGACTACCGATTTCCCTGAAAGATAATCCACAATCTCGGTAGGCCACTATCCTTCCTCTGTCGAACTCGGATACGTGATCAAAAGATGATCACTGTTTTCTACGAGGCATAATTGATCGGTTTTTTTTTAAACCGCAAGAAAAACACAATTGCCGCACTTGAAATCGTCGAAATCTCCAAGCCTTAAATAGCGCTTTGAAGTGGCGCTACTGGCGCGCGTGATGTGCGTCTGCGCTGAAATTCTAATCATATGCATATCTCACCTCCGCTAATACATGTTGTAAATTTCATATTATTTGCATGCTTCCTTCAGGGTGTTGCATTTACGGTGGCCAGCAGTGTATTTAATAAAAGTTTGCAGACGATATCTATTATACAGGGTGGTCCCGAATTCATGGTACAAACTTTAATGGTAGGTACAGGACATTGTAACAATGATTTATTGTATAGGAATGTATAGTCGCAAGTGACGCGGTGAGGCGTAAACAGGGGAAATAAAAGGAAAGAGAAATGGAGTGATCGGTTGGTATCATTGCCGGTAGAGGGCAGTAGATGTCTAGCCGCTGTTGAACATGATGCATCGCAGTAGGGAAAAGCGCCATTCACAATTGTGCTGCCGTAGACGATGGGTGACTTTACGTATGCAGAAAAAGCAGACATGCATTACATGTACGGCCGTGCAAATGGTAACGGCAGAGCTGCGTTACGAATGTATCGCGCGGAGTATCCTGATCGACGAATGCCGGATCATAGAATTTTTCAACGGTTACATCGTCAACTTTGTGAAACAGGTGCGTTCGACGTCAACAGACATGGCGCTGGTCGAGTAAGAGCTGTACGCACTCCAAGGCTGGAAGAAAGCATCTTGAACATTGTGGCTGATAGACCCGAGTCAAGCACAAGAACTGTTGCGCGTGACGTAGGTGTGAGTCATCAGACTGTATGCAGAGTGTTAAACGAAAATCGCTTACACCCCTTCCATTTTCAGAAAGTACAAGCATTGAATCCGGCAGATTATCCTCGCCGCGTGAACTTCTGCCTGTGGGTGATGCAGCAATGTGCGTTGCAGCCGGATTTCGTAGATTATGTGCTATTTACAGATACTGGTGGACGCAATTTTGAACAATTACTGTAAACATGACACTTGTCAACAACGCTTTCAATAAAATCTTTGTTTTTCCTTTCGGCCGTTATTTCCCCTGTTTTCGCCACACCGCGTCACTTGCGACTATACATTCCTATACAATAAATCATTGTTACAATGTCCTGTACCTACCATTAAAGTTTGTACCATGAATTCGGGACCACCCTGTATATGTATTTTAAAGGAATCATTCGTCCAACCCTACGGGGCAATGGCACCCCCAATTGGACCATATATGGCCCGCACGACAACAACAACAAGGGAATCATTCCGGATACTTTTTGATAGCAGTAGCATATGCAATTTTTAAAATTTCAAGAGTGTCGAAAAATGTTCAGTTTCGTGGTAAGCTATTTGTGATGCTCGTGAATTGGCAAGTAGTTAAATTGACGTCATACTGGAGCAACATAACGGCCTAAGGCGACGGTCCTAGATGAATGTAGAAGGGAATGATGCTAGGACAACACTTCGAATACTGAAAAATTTCAGATGACGAGGTCAACACCTGATCTGGAACTTCGCTCTCCAAGTTTCCCCGTCACTCCGACATGAGGACATTTGAGGTCACGACATATTTAACGTGTACCATCCCCCACGTACACGAAAGTCTGTTTGCATCAGGTTTTGAACTCGTAACTCTCCGCCTGCCAGTCAACTACTCCTCAAAGCTGGCTACCGCGGCTTCTGTTTATTAATTGAAAAATTGGTAGGAAAATTTGCACAAGCGACTACGTCCATGTAAAATTGCGCATAAATTTCATGATTTCGAATGACAGATTTCAAGTTTGAATCCAAATTTCGTATCAAAATTTATCATTGGAACCTCGAGTACGAATTTCCAAGTCATTTGATACAACCGTTATTTGATTTAGAATATGAAAAATTTGGAACACCCAATGTTATATAGAAATTAGCTTCTTGGACATTCTTTTATTTATGAAATATTCACATCACACTAAAATTTTGTCTTTGTATTAATATTAATTAACCTTACTTTTACGTTACTTTTACCAAAACGATACTTTAAAAAAATAAAATATGCGCGATGTTTCTTGTTTATTTTTAACAAGGTTGTCTGGTAGATGGTTGTTAAACTGTTGTCGCACTGAGCAACACAACGGGCTATTGGCGACGGTTCAGGATGAATCGCGAAGGAAACGATTCGAGGAAAGCACCTCGTAATTTTGAACCACGGTCAGATGACAATAACAACATCTGAGCGGACATCTCGCCCTCCCGACATCCACAGCACACCAACGTGAGAACATATGAGGCCGCTACAGATTTAACATGCACCACTCCCCACGTACACGATTGTCGGTTTATCAAGTTTCGAAATTGCTACCCTCCAGTTGCAAACCGCCCTTTTTTTTTAACATACAATATTAACTATGGAACTATATTAACTATGGAATATATTTGAAAAATATAAATGGCAACCATCACATACTATTTTGATTTAAATCGTTTGAGAAATATTGTACGAAAATGCAAACACACTCAACTCTTTCCTTGTAGTAGGGAGTAGAGAGTGACGGGTAGAAAAGTAGTACCTCACCCCTGGATTCGAAAAACTCCTGCAAAGAATTGCTAAAAGTTAACACAATTACGTTTTATTATCAATCATTTCTCTCATCTTCATCTCAGTACACTCAAACCAGTTTTTGTGCTATCTTTTTTTGTGCTGTATATGAAACAAATTTATTCAGTACAATCAATCTACTTACAGTCCTTTCAAAATTTCAATCAAATTCGAACATAGTTAACAAAGTTTTCAATAAAAATTACTTTTTAAAAAAATTGTATTTCGAGTCTAATTTTTGTTTTTAGCGCAATGTAAACGTTTTCCGAATATTTGGGACAGACGATATTTTTCATAGAACGGGAATAAAACGAAAACTCGTGTTTCTTTCGCTCTGAATTCTAATTAATTTCGCATTTCTAAATTTTTTGCACTTTTTAGTTATAACTTGTGGCAACTGCGAAATCAAGAGATAAAAAGGAATCACAAATTAATATCTTTAGACCAACTTTTTCCCCGACATCTTTTATTTTGTTTTGTTTCGCTGCTCATACTTCGCATGGAACAACCTCGTGTCTTGATTTCGTTTAAAAAAGCAATTTTTAGTTATTTCGTAAGGTTTTGAGTTATTTTCAACGTGAGACTTTTTTTATGCGGTCCCTATTCACCGCATAAAAAGTATACTTTTCAAATGTGCTGCGAAAAATATTTTTTATAGCTACTCGTGAAGTTTTGGAAGATTTTTTTCATGCGTTTTCTTTTATGCGGTCCCTATCCACTTCATAAAAACAGGTTTGAGTTTTCTGTATTAAAACATTTCACAAGTTTTTTATTTAATGTGGATCAAGAACAACAAATGGCGACATAGTTCAATTTTAAATTCAAAATTTTCATTTTTAATTTCGATAGGTATTTTTATTTAATGCAATTTTAAAAAAACGAGAAAAAAAATGAAGCATTTCAATTTGCTGTTTGTCACAACCAAAAAACACATGTTTTTCAAATCAAAAGTTTAGTATATCCTTTTACTCATTAGAATAATTTGTTAACTCCTATACGTTAACAGTGTAGTTTTGCTAATTAGCATTACGATATTTGTCTACTTTCCTCACTATATGGTACCCATGTGTATATCATTTTGAACGAGACAGTACAATCCTTAACAAATTTTTTGGCCATTCCGTCGTTTTAAGGTGACAGTGAAATTTCAAACCATGCACTTGCAGCTATGCAATTGTTATGAAATTTCCACTAATTGTTTTTCCCACAAAATATCCAAAATTTGGTCCAAAAAATAAAGCCATTCCAAAGTTATCTAAAGCGTTGATAAATTAGTAAACATTGATAAGTTGGTTGTGTTTTATGGCGCACACGGGTCATATTTGGCCATGCTACGTCAAGCACAAAACAGACAAAATCAAGTAATGTACATAGTCACAAGGAACGCTCCATAAACACAGAATATTGTCAACATTTAAATTTTTATAATAGTTTATATAGATTCCATTTGGTAAGCACAAGAAAAGATTGAACTAAACACAAAAAAGTTAAGAAAAAAATCATAGTTTAAGCAACATTGTAAACAATAATTTTCAAAATTCCGAAACATGGTGACTTTATCAGTATACAACAGATTTTAAAGATTACCCAAAAAAAATTCAAGGAAATCAAGATAAACCAGGTGCGAAGAATACGATTTGAAATCAGAAAATGTCAAAATTCTCAATCGGAGAAAAAGGAATGCGCGTTAAATCTATCGTGACCTTAAATGTCCTCACGTTGGAGTGGTGTTGATGTTTGTAGAATGGGATTCACACACACACACAGGCTCAGGTGTGACCTCGTCATCTGACCGTGTTTCAAAATGACGAGGTCTCCTCATATCTTTCTTTTCAGAATTGAACTTGGACCGCATCGCTCCACCCAAAGACCATCGTGAACAAAGGGGACTGGTGCACATTCAATCTGTCGTGGCCTCAAATATCCTCATGTTGGCTTGTGTGGAAGTTTGGAGAGTGTTAGCTCAGGTGTTACCTCGTCATCTAATCGTGGTTCAAAATTAAGTGTTGTCCTTGTATCTTTCCCTTTTTTCTTCCAGGTGTTATCTATCTTTTCCTGGAACGTCACCAATTGCCATTGTGTTACTCCATTGCGACCTTAATTAACTACCTAGCATCAAGAGATCGTCAGTAAAGCTGTAAATTCGCCTCTTTGATATTGCAAGGTAGGTAGGTAAGTAGGTATTTTACTTCACCTCATAGTGAAACAACACAGCGGGCTATTAACGACGGTCCAATATCAATCCCGTAAGGGAAAGACCGAGGACAACACCGCCGACCAACCGATATAGTGGTTAAGGTGTTAACCTCCAGAGCGGAAGGTTCCTGGTTCGAATCCGGGTAAGGGCATGGATGTTTGTAAGAGTATAGTGTAGAGCGGCTGGTGCACCTGAAATCTGTCGTGGCCGAAAGTCCTCACGTTCTCACGTTGGGTTAGTGTCGAAGTAAGGAGAGTGGGGTGCCAGCTCAGGTGTTGCCTCGTCATCTGACCGTGGTTCAAAATTACGAGGTGTTGTCCTCGGATCTTTCCCTTAAGGGACTGATCCCGGACCGTCGTCAATAGCCCGCTGTGTTGCTCTAGTACGACGATAACTAAAATTGACAAATTACCAATTACCGAGGTCAACACCGCCGACCAACCCGTATAGTGGTTAAGGTGTTTGGTACGACGTTAACTAAAAATTACATTACCTTACCGAGGACAACACCACGGAATTTTGAACCACGGTCAGATGATGAGGCAACACCTGAGTCACCCTACTCTCCAAACTTCCATACCACTCCAACGTCTATTAAAATTTGAGGCCACGACAGATTTAACATACACCATCCCCTTTGTGCACTGTGATTGGATTCGAACTCTCAACCCTCTGGTTGCTAGTCAGTGACTCTTCCAACCGGAATACTCATGTTGGGTTGGCGTGGAAGTTTGGAGAGTGGGGTGCCAGCTCAGGTGTTGCTTCGTCATCTGACCGTGGTTCAAAATTACGAGGTGTTGTCCTCGGATCTTTCCCTTAAGGGACTGATCCCGGACCGTCGTCAATAGCCCGTTGTGTTACTCTAGTACGACGTTAACTAAAAATTACCAAATTACCATTATCCAACCGGAATACCGCGAACCGATCTCGCATCTAATCATGGTAGGAAAACACATGAGATTATGGATACTACAAGGGTAATGTATCCATAACGTGACCATTTATTTTTTTCCTCAAAGCGTATATTATATACTAATTTTTAGGTAATAATATGAGTATTCGAGACAACACATATTTCTTTACAGTTTTATTTATTAATGAAAAGAACAGGAAATGAACACGTGAAAATAAATAATTTATGAGGTCTTATATTTTCTGAAGAACAAATTTGCTTAGGTATATTTAGTGTTGATTATAAATAAAAATGAAATTCTTAGCAGGATTTCTTAAAATTTACTTTTGTGTTTTATAAACGGGTACTTGGTTTATAAGTTAACACTAAAAGTGCGCTTAGGTTTAGGCATTGTTGAAATGAAGGTTTAACGTACAAGAAATTTAAATTGACTATAATAAAACACGTCGATAAAAAAAAATAATCAATCCTCAAGAAAGATGCACGAGCTGTCTACGCGTACCCTCAATCGATGAACCAGAGCTAGCAGGCTTCTGGCAAGGTATGGGCGGAAAATAGCAATCTGTTATTTTACAATGTGAATTCCAAAATTCGACGCCTAAAGTGTTTACAAGTACTAAATTGAAACATTCAGTCCAATATCATCTAGTTTTCTTCTGTCAAAACAAGAGAAAAAAAAGTCATCCCGATCGTTCCCTATAAAAAAACCATTGACCGCGAGAACGATGGCAATAATTTTGCGTGCTCAAGATTTTCCGGAATTATCTACAATAAATACTTACAAAAAGATGAGAACCGTCGGATTTTTTAAAATTTTCGCTCTTTTTTTTTTTTTTTTAAATTATTACCGTGGGTTGATAACTTTCTGAAAACGGAACATTTCGGCGTACCGAAGCTTTGCTTGGGGACAGCCTACCTAAAAACGGGATGGTGAAGTTCAAAACGGGACGTATGGTCACATTGTGCATCCACCGTAGTTAAAGAACGATTTGTAACCATATCTTGCAATTCAAAACATTTTAAATGTTGACGTAGGTTTACATTACAATGCAATAAAAATCAGAAAAATTAGATTTTTTTCACAAGCTTCAATTTACATTGTTTGGATTGTATGGAAAGCTGTGCTCAATATAGTTAAAAAACATATCATTCTAATTAGGTGCAGTCTAAGAGTAAAAAAATCAATCATCCACTTTATTTTGAGCATTACTCATTGTAGAACCCTTGAAATTATGGTACTCAATTTGTTTGATGACGGTTCTTATGCGATTTTTATGCAACTGAATTTATAAAAGACGCTTGTTCATGTCGTTCGATGTCTGAATTTTCTATGCTGTTAAGGGGGTCCGGGACACATTGAAATTTTTTTTTTATTAATTAATTTTGAATTTTGAATTTTTTTGTACTGATTACCCATCTAACTAATAAGTGAAATCACAACTCAAAAATTTTCCAAAAGTTTTTAAAAATTTTAAATTTAAATCTTTTGAAAAAAAGGTGTTATTTTAAACTGCTAAAACTCAAAATATTCTTGATCAATTTTCAAAATTCTTGCAGTAAATTATTCACAAATTTATAAACTTTGATTTTGATTCAGCAATTTAAAAAATATTAATTTAATAAAAAATAAAAAATATTAGAATGAAAATTTTTGAAAATTGTAAGGTACTTTTTTTTTAAAAAGTCATATTTTCAAAAGTAAATATTTGTTTCAAATTTTCTGAATCAAAATTAAAGTATAATGTTTGAAAAAGATATATTCCAAATTTCAACCCTAAAACTTTATTGGTTTTCGACTTATAGCAATTTGAATACAGGAAATCCGGAAAAAATGTATCATGGAGAAAAACGCATTTAAAGTTTTAAAGACAGATCTTGTTGCCACGACAACAACTGTCAAGAGTGTAAGATTTTCAAAACAACGCACCACAAAAATTATTATATCTCTAGTTCTAATAAAGATAGAAACATGATTTAGACGTCATTTTAAGCAGAAAAACACAGAGAATTTCTTAAAATAATAAAAAAAAAATTCGAAAATTTGACGGTTTTTTTGTCCCGGACCCCCTTAAAAGGGCTCGAATGAAGAGGATAAGGTTTGTTTTCTATCCGCGACTATTTAGTTTCTATCACAGAGAAGATTTCGATACGAGTTCTCTGAATTGCTAAAAAGGGTGCAACAAAGAATCGATTTAAAAATAAATAACGGTAGATTACAGTGAATTTTTAAAACAATTGCTGGTCTTGGAATAGTTATTAAATATTCTTAAGAAGTTTTGATGGAGTTGAGAAATAAGTACATAGTTGGAATTAAGTTGAAAGTTGTTATATTGAATGACAGAAATCGAGGTTGTGATTACAGGCAAGGGTTGAACTCCTCGTCTAATTAATTGACATTTATTAAATCATATTCCGCGAGATGACGCCACGATGCACTTGTTTCGGTAGTTTCAATTAAAATATTGTAATTTATTCCACTTACGTTTTGAATTCTTGTTCTTTCCAGAACAGAAACAGTGAGTTAACTGATTTTTTGCATCCTTTTGTTTATCATGTGTCATTATTCATAGAAAATTTCGGTCTAAACTTCGAAAATATATCTTTATATTAATAATTTGTTCGAATTATTCCGAGGTGGGCTGGTGTGGTCGGTAGAGCACGAGACTCTTAACTTTAAGGTCTCTCGTTCGTGCCCCGGTCGTATTGGCTCTCCTTTTCGCAACAGGTCGATTTCGAATTTTGTAATATCTCGCATATAAATATTTTTTTTGTGTTTCTTCCTTTAATCTCAAAATTTTCTTGTATAATTTTTTGTGAGCAGTTTTATTCATAGTAGAGACTTTGTAAATTATGTAGTTTGTTCTCAGTTTATTTGAGGACGGACCTTTTGAGATTTTTAGGCAAATGAATTTAAAAAAGATGTTTGTTCTCAGTTGGATGCGACATCGACAGCTAAACATCGATGTTTAAAAAAAATTTCATTGTATTTAAACTTTTTTACCCATTTCTTAGAACTGGTTTAGCAACTAGTGACGCGACATCGGCTCCAATAAATCGATGTTTTTTTTTATAAAACATCAATGTTTTGAAAACATCAGCATCGATGTCGCATCCCTACTTTTCAGACCCTTCACCCTTGGTCACTTTGGTCTAAAAGTATGTTCAATTTGCTGATTATGAAAATTATGCTACTTGGTCGTTTTTAAAATTTTTACAACGGTACTTTTTTTATTTAAAAATAAAACATCGACAAGTATAAACATCGATGTTACAAAAACATCAACTCCAATACATCGATGTTTTTTTTAAAAACTTCGATGTTTTGAAAACATTGACATCGATGTCGCATCCCTAGTTCCCAGAGGCGGACTAAGCGACCGCGTAGAGCCTCGGATACCAAAATGCCCTGAGGTTTTAAAATGTCTTCATTAGGGTTCGTGGAAAGTTGTGACCTGAAGAAAGGGATTGCGAAAACCCCGAATATAGAGATAATCCAGAAAGACGCCGCGATATAGACATCGAAGTAATAAATTATATAGCTTTATGACCAACAATATTAACAGATACTGTTATTGACCATATTCTTAATAACAAACCAAACAACATCGGGAATATAGAGAATTAGAAATCACTATATAAAGACAGAGATTAAGTGTGTTACAGAGGACTTGCTTATTATCATTTTTACAGAAAGAAATCAAATGGAAGCATGGAAAAGAGAAATTGGCAGATATTTTCAGAAACAAGTAAAATTGTTTACTGCTACCCTTGCAAATTTTTCTTAACATCAAAGTCTAAATTAATAACTGGTTTGCAAAATTGGAGATCAATTACTGTTATTTTATTGGACCACAAAATTTCAAAAGAAATGTCAGCCATGAAAACTATGTATAAAAGATAAAAAAATGCAATAGAATTGATACTCGACTGTTGCTGGAAAAGGAAATGAAGTATGGTTACTGGAGAGATGTGTTGAAAAGAATTGAATCAACAATAAAGTGAGTCTCTTAGGATTTAAGGGTCACGATGTAGGCAAATATTCCAATAGGAAAGGAAATAAATTGATTCTGCTTGGAATACCTAAGCGAATACGATGAGTTCTTGAAGATACATCTACAAAAATATACCAACAAAGGACGAGGAATTGTAAACTATTTATCTCGTAATATTTGTGACGAATTTGTAGGTCTTATTTGAAATCAAGTAAGAGCGGAAATAATTGAAATCATATCTTCGACTTATTATAGTATAAATTGTTAACTCCATTTCCTTTGTTCCGCATGTCGATCAACTAACTTTTGTGATAAGATATGTTTCATCCTGTGGTAATATAAATTAAATATATGTGGAATTCATTCCAATAGATAAACACACATCTTCATCTTTGGAACAAGACGTTTTGCAAACTATATGAAAATTTTAACCAGAAATCTAGAGATATGTAAACATTCCGTCTCAGTGAAAAGAGTTGCTAATACAAGATGGTCAGCAAGAGCAGATGCTGTAGTATCTATAAAACTTGGATATTAAAAACTGTTGAGGACGATCATTTGATTATGCTTCTAATATGTCAGGAAATTACTCAGATTTGCAAGCACGCATTAAAGAACATAGCCACAAGTGCGGTTTTTATTCCGCGTGTTCATCGTTCTTAAAATTTAATTGAAAATTTCGCTTCAGAAAGTTGTAGCCGCTGCAATTCCGTATTTTATGTTTGTGCAGAATTTATTCACATTTTTTTCTGCTGCAACCCATCGTGGAAACTTTTTATCAGAATTCTAGAGATATCAAAACATTCCGTCTCAGTGAAAAGAGTTGTTAATACAAGATGGTCAGCAAGAACAGATGCTGTATTAGCTATAAAACTTGGTTTCACCCATATAAAAGAGGCTTTAACTAAAAAAAAGTTACCATAGTGGAGGCTACTTCACTTCTGAAGAAAGTGGACAAATATAAAACCGCCCTAATGACAGTTATTTCGAATACTATTTTACAAAGAATAAATGCTATTACTAAATCACTGCAATCAGAGGAATGCGAACTATAGAAAGGATCTAACCTACTGGTCATTAGAAAATTTTATGAATAATTTCAGAGACGAATTTGAAAAAGTGAAAAAGAGGCAACTGATTTATCAGGGCTATCATTTATTGTGGAAGATGAACAAACTCGGCAGACAACAAAAAATAAAAATGTTTTTTTGATGAAAACGAAGAAATCGGACAGGAATTTACAATAAGAGAAAATTTCATAGTTAATTCATTTTATGTCATATGTGGTAACAGGCACAATAACAAAGACAGGATTATCTCAAAGAACTCAGACGTATGAAGTTGTCGTGAAGCCTTTTTGAGTATTTTTTATAGGGATTTTTCAATAGAAGAAAAAAGAACACGATAAAAAGTTGAAGGATGTTTACAAAACTGACATTGATGTTTGTACTTTTGTAGATGAATTTGACCATTTTTTAATATTTCGTAAAGAAAATGAGGACACCATTAAAACCACACCAGATATCTATCAAGCAGCCCAAGGAAATGTCTTGCACATTTCCGAATCTTGAAAGGTTATTTAATTTTTTTTTTAACAATTCCTTAATTTAATGCTTTAGAAAAAGATCGTTTTCTGTTTTAAAACGTGTAAAATATTATTATTTAAAGAGTACTATGGGAGACGAAAGATTAAATAATTTTGCGCCATTCTTTATAAATAGAAAATAATTTGAAACCGTATTGACACTGTCAAAATATTTGACGTTTTTGCAAAACATAAAGCAAAACGGAAATTTATGTAAAAAAATGGATTTTTTAAAAATTTATTTAATGTGTTATGGTATGACATTTATGATTACTTGTGTTGTTGTTAATAACTTAATGAGAATATTTTTTTAACCTTTTTTTTTCAACTTGAATTTGAGGGGCCCGAAATTTTTATCGCTTGGGGTCCCCACTTGACTTAATCCACCACTGCTTGTCTTTGTCGAACTACATCTGAATTTTCTGTGCTGTTAAAAGTGCTCGAATGGAGAGTGGTGGTTTGTTTCCTTTCCGCGACTACGTAGTTTCCATCACAGAGAATATTTAGATATTGGTTCTCTGAATTGTCAAAAAAAGGTGCAACAAAGGATCGATTTAAAACTGAATGAAAGCAGAGTACAATGAATGTTTAAAAAACTTTGCTGATCTTGGAATGATATTACTGTTTTTAATATTCCTCGAAAGTTTTGATGGAGTTGATAAATGAGTACATAATTGTGGAATTCAATTGAAAGTTTTTATCTTGAATGACAGAAAATTGAGGTTGTGATTACAGGCAAGGATTAAACTCCTCGTCTAATTCACATTTATTAAATCATTTTCCGTAAGATGACGCCACGATACAACTTGGTTCGGTAGTTTCTATTTAAATAGTGTATAACTTCCACTTGCGTATAGAATTCTTTTTCCTTCCAAAACAGAAACAAGGAGTTTGTAAAAAAAATCAGAAGTCTTTTTGCATCATTTTGTTTATTATGTGTTATTATTCATAGAACATCGCGTCTAAACCTTCGTAGTTGTATCTTTTTTTAAATAATTTGTTCCAAGCTATTGTCTAAGTGGGCTGGTATGATCGGTAGAGCCCTAGACTCTAACATTAAGTTCTGTAGATCTTGCCTCAACTGTAATTGCTCTACTTTTCGCAACAGGTCAAAATCGAATATTGTTACACTTCGCATAGAAAAGATTTTCTGTTTCCTTTTATAAACTTGGCTTGGATTGGGTTTCGTTGTAGTCTCTGTTCAAAAGGAAAGTAATTTCTGATTATTAAATCGTCGAGGGAGCTAATCAAAAATTTTGGAGGAATGCGGGATTTTACAAAATTTATTTCTTAGAGGTATTAATGAGTTTTTCAGTGCTCTGTATTTTTAGTAATATTACTACAAACGGTACAGACTGTATTGAAGACAATGTGGCCAAAATCCACTTTTTAATAATTAAGAATATAAAATGTTTTATAGCTGTTTAAGGGAAGCTAATCAAAATTTTTGGTAGTGATGCATGATTGAAATTTGAAATTTATTTCATAGTATTGATGAGTTTTAGAGTGTTTTACTAAAGACTAGAATAGTGAGATTACTATAAATCGTACAACTGTATCGACTACTATGAAAACAAAATGGCCCAAATCCCCACTAATTAATAAATTTTACAAAAAATATTTTCAGACTGTTTAATTGGATAATATACATTAAAAATCAACAAAACCGATTGTTTTTTTAATTTTAGCGTTTAAAAATTAATTGTTATCAAATTTTGTGGATAACAAAATGAATTTTTTAATTACAATCACTTTTGATATAGTTACATCTCTACTATTATAAAAGGGAGTATTTGTTTGTATGTGTGTACGCTCCTGACGATTCTATGGCACTTACAGTAATGAGATTTGGCACACAGGTAGTCTGAATTTTTTTACAATTTTTGTACGAATCCCGAATTTTAAAATTCAATTTAGAACATTTTAAAATAAATTTAATGGAATTTAATTATTAATGTTTTACCTTGAATGTCAACAGCATAAAGACATGACAGATTCTAAATTTATTATTTTTAATTTTAAGATTTAATATAAGATTAAAATTTTTCCGTGTTTCCGTTTGATTTTCCGAGCAACGTTTTCAGCCGAACAAAACCAATAAAAAGTTTTAACTGGAGTTATATTATTCTTTTTTCTATCTCCTAGACCGTTAAAGATAGAGTAAAAATTTCAACGGATTTGATATCTGCTGAAAATTTCACATCAGATCGATACCTAAAAATAAAATTTTCTTTAAATAAATAATTTTGAAATTGAAACTTTTATATTTTTTCTCATACGAATTTGACCTCGATCGTGTTCGAGAAATCACAGATTCCATTTCCTGGTCTCAAACAATATCAGCCATGAAAAGCAAACAAAAAAAAAAGTTTTGACTGGCATTGTTTGTTTGTTTTTTGTAAAATCGGGATCGTTAAAGATAAATTAAAATTTTCAACGAATTTGAAATCTGCGGAAAATTTTACACCAGTTTGATACCTTATACGTTGGATTTTCTTTTAATAAATAATTTTTCAGTTAAATATTTATAATTTCGCAAGAGATTGTGACGTCACGCCGATTGTGTCTCTTTGCAATTCGAATTTCGCAATCAAATGAGAATTCGTAGCAATCACCGGGGGTTCGCGAACAGTGGTCACACCTGACCCCACGAAAAGAACTGTCACGGGCAACGCCGCGCTGACCACGCGGTGGCTAGTGCACAATAACATCAAAGATATTGCAGATAAATAAGTACACAAAAACGCATTTTCATGGATTCAGTTTTTCTTATATCCTTCTGAGTTCAAAATGTTCCCTGAGTATGTGATTCTTATTGATTTGTTTGATAATTGTTTTGGATAATCCCTGAAATCCGTTGTTTATTTCTAAGTACAAATAAAATGTTCATCATGTTTCGAAACCTCGAAATTTTTGGCTTAAGATATTGGTTAGGCTAATGCTTTTTAGGAATATTTTAGATGTTATAGTACAAAAATGTTTCTGCTTTACAGTGGAGTGATACACTTACCTATTAGAGTTAATTTGATTTATATGTACATAAATTGTATGCTAGTTGAAATTTTGACAGTACATGGGAAAATTAATGCACACAGGATTTATCAATTTTTGTTAATTTTTCATAAAATATTTACCACGTTTCATGTAATAACTTCCAAATTTTAATATTTTTGTATCAAACTTTGTGTATAAGCTTTTTAGTAGCAAGCAAACAATTATCAAATGCATCTTCATACGCGCTTTGCCAAATATGCACCATGTCAAATAAAACTCAACCTAGCATCAACGGTATTTCTTAAGAACAGGTAGGAAGGTATTAAATTAACGTAGTTTAACGTAACGTAGTAACGTAAATAATCGTAGCACTGGAGCAACACAACGGTCTAATGGCGACGGTCCATTTTGGTCTCTCTCTCAACCCTCAAAGTCATGAGAATCACAGCGTGTATATTTAATCTCTAGTTCCGAACATCCTCATGCTCCTTTGTTGTTTGTTCACTTATCTCTTAAGGCGCGTTCTCCCGAATCAAGTTTAAGTGATCGATTATAGTTGATCGATAAAAATTAAATATGACTTGGAATCAGTTTTTGTTCACACATTTCAATCGAAACTGATCAACAGTTTAATAAGCGAAAATATAAAAGTTACAGTTGAAAAATTATTTATTTATAGAAAATCACACACACACACATTAAAGGTATCGAACTGGTGTAAGCTTTTCCGCAGATTTCAAATCCGTTGAAATTTTCACTCTGTCTTTAACGATCCTGAAAATACAAACTTGGCCTAGAGAATAAAAAATCACTTGTTTTGTTTCTCGAATAAAATAAACCGCGACAGATCGTTTGCGTGGAAATAAATTCGATAAAAGTTGAATACGACTTGTAATCAGTTTTTGATCACACATTGCAATCGAAACTGATCAACAGTTTAATAAGCGAAAATATAAAAGTTACAGTTGAAAAATTATTTATTTATAGAAAATCACACACATTGAAGGTATCGAACTGGTGTAAGCTTTTCCGCAGATTTCAAATCCGTTGAAATTTTCACTCTGTCTTTAACGATCCTGAAAATACAAACTTGGCCTAGAGAATAAAAAATCACTTGTTTGTTTCTCGAATAAAATAAACCACGACAGATCGTTTGCGTGGAAATAACTGGAAAGCAGATGACTCATCACTTGAACGATAAAGTTTGAATGGGTCAAACTTTTCTTGATCCACTAAAATGTTGATTAACTTTATTGAAACAAAGGTTCTCACTATAATTTTCATTCAACTTTTGTTAATCAACTATAATCGGTCAATTAAACTTGATTCGTGAGAACACGCTTTTAGTAACGCACGATGATGATCAACTCTATTACTCTTATTTAAAAAAGCCAAAAAACTTAAAAGTTATATGTATCATATATTATTTTATTTATATTTATCATATAATGTTATAAAGTAAGAAATAATGAATTTAATTTGATGCTTTTTTCACATTGCAGTTATTTTATAATTATTTTCATGCATGGTTCGATTCCATTTCATATTTGGTTCGTTTGATTTTGGTGTGTAGCTAAGAGCAAAATTTAGTCTAAATTTTCATTAGTCAAGCGGTTTCTTTTTTCCGATTTGTTAATATCATGGCTGTTAAAGTTTATTCACAGCTATCTATTGACCCAAAGAGACAAAGGAAGTTTAATAAATTGTCTGTTAAATTTATGCGACCAACCGGTCTGTTGGTTAAGGAAGGTTCCCGGTTCGAATCCGGGTCAGTGTATGGATGTTTGTAAGCGTATGGTGTAGAGGTAACTGGTGCATCTTAAATCGGTCGTGGCCGAAAGTCCGTTGGGTTGGTGTGGAAGTTTGGAGAATGGGGTGCCAGCTCAGGTGTTGCTTCGTCATCTGACCGTGGTTCAAAATTACGAGGTGTTGTCCTCGGATCTTTCCATTAAGGTATTGATCCCGGACCGTCGTCAATAGCCTGTTATGTAGCTCTAGTACGACGTTAACTGAAATTACCATTACCACTATTAAACTTATATCGCAGATTCTTATCGCTTTGCATGTGGATGCGTTCAAGCTGCACTAATTTGGATCATTTTAGGCGAAATTAGAAAAGGGTTACTAGATAAATCTAGCAACGGTTTTGCTCTTTGAAAATCATAAAAACGATCCTTGAAGGCTGATTTCAAATTATCAACATTGCAGTGTTGAAGTTGGCACATTGTACTTTTCAGGAACTTTCTTGTAATTAGGAAAATAGATTCCATATCTACTTTGTTGTGTGCATGTGCAATTTTTAAAACTTACCTTTCGTATGCTTCTTAAAGTACTAAAATTGCACATAGGGCGAGACGGACCGCCATTATCAACGGAGGGCCATACGCGGCCGGCAGTCTGTGCATCCCTGAATTAACGAGTCTAATCCATAGACTCTGGGTTTAATAACGTAATTCCAAGTATTTTATTTTGGTTCTTTTTACTAAATCTTCATGTATTCTATACAAAAACTGAGGGTTGCGAGTTCGAATACAACCAAACACCGCCGTGTACAAGGGGCTGGTGCACGTTAAACCTATCGTGGCCTCAAGTTGGCAAGGTGTGGAAGTTTGGAGATTTATTAGGTGTTGACCTCGTCATCTGACCGTGGTTCAAAATTATGTGGCCTTGTCCTCGGATATTTTCCTTCCTGTATGATCTCGGACCGTCACCAATAGCCCGTTGTGTTGCTCCAGTGCGACGTTAGTTGAATTGTCTACCAATCTACACTAAAAACTACACAAGACTACACGATGTGCTTTCATACGTCTGAAACCTCAAAAAAATCATCGGTTTAATTTGACAGAATAATTTTTAGAAAACAAAATGAAAGCTTGAATATACTATTTCCCTACAAAACTCACATACATTCTTTTCGCTAACCTAATAAGCACTAACCCTATTTGTTGAGGTAAAATATTTGTATTATGCTTACTTTTCCCCTATAACACAAACAGCTTGTTATAATAACCCTATGTTTTCCTCATAATGCGAAAAACCTTATTATTGCGTGCCTTCCAGAAAGCCCTAGTCATGACTCATCCGTTATTTCTAATCATGGCATCCACAGAGGCGATTGATGTGTCAGAGATTATTATGTGTGCCTGACCTTATCTGGATTTATCCTGCATCGATAGTGTACAAGAATGCCCATGTACTTAATCCTATTAATATTAAGTCTTGGTTGGTCGCACTATAGACTTTTTTTGTTTCACGAAGGCTAATTATACCGGAATCTGTGGCTCAAAATATATTCAGGACCAATAAGGACTTTTGCTTTGAAAGGGATTTGTACGTTGTACCGAGGACTAGAACTTGAGAATCTGCATAGAGATGCTTTTAAGCAAATACTTATTCCCTCGACCATACATACACCCAAAGATGCATTGCCTAAGTATAAAAATTTTAAAAGAACCCTGTTGGAAAGGCAACTGGATTACCAACGGAAGGGTAGCTAGTTCGAAACTAGGTTCAGCCAAAGATCGTCGTGTATACGTGGGCTGGTGAACGTTAAATCTGTCGTGGCCTCAAATGTCCTCACTTTGGCGTGGTGTGGAAGATTATAGATCGAAATGCCAGCTCAGGTGTTGTTATTGTCATTTGACCGTGGTTCTAAATTTTGTGGAAGAATAATAGTATGGTCGCGGAAAAAAATGAACCACCTTCTTTATTTCGAGCATTATTCATACTATAATAAATTCAGAGCCGCTGTAGCTCAGTCAGTAGAGCGTCGGGCTCGAATCAGAAGGGTTGTGGGTTCTGTCCTCGGCGGAGCCTGCAATTCTGATGATTGCGAGATCGACCTGGCTAAAGACCGTCGTGTTCACTAATGGTGACTGGGGCACGTTAAATAGGTCGTGGTCACAATGTCCCCCATGTTCCCATACCAAATCAATACCTCTGGGGGTACCTGATCAGGGGGTTATCGGCCTCTGATTGGGATCTAAATTACGATATGTGTGAGTGAATGGATGTATGAAAGGGACCTTCCTGTAAAACGGATGTGTCATGTATGTCGAGCAAAGTCGGACTTCCTCCCAATGGGGCTCAATAAGGCGCACCCCCCTCGCCTCTTGCCGTCTTCGACGGGCCTGGCACTCCTCTGGTCTGCCAGTGTAGGCATGAGAAACAACAACAACAACATAACAAATTCAAGGGCATCATTCAATAGGGAAGAGCGTCCTCTACAAATTTTCAAATCTAAAAAAATTGCATAAAAGAACGTCTTCCTGTCAATTTTGCACAAACAACGAAACTTCAAATGCAAACACCATGTTTTGATGCCAAAATCAGATTCTACATCGTTAAATTAGTCTGAAATTTCATGACATTACTATCTTTATATCCGGAGATATTGAATGGTAAAGTTGGTGTCGATTTCATGTATCATCTCCACATAGACGGTCACTATTCGTCGATCGAGATAATTGTAGTTTTCGATACCAGAATTTCGAATTTGAACACTAGTCCAAACGTATTTTTCAGTGATCCGAGGATTATTATATTTATTATACAAGTGCAAACGATTCAAAAATTATTATCCGAGGTCTGTCAGTCGTTTTTTAAACTTTTGGTTGCCCTCTAAGGCCGGGGAGGGGGGAATATCCGGCACCGTAGCCCAACTATGCACACATAACCGCGAAATAACGCACGAACTCATTTCGCGCAATTTGCGATAAATATTCTATCGAAGAAAACGTGTTTATATATATTTCGATTACTTGGTGTAAAAAAGTATATTTTGAAACAAAATGGACGTAAGTGGATACAACCATTTATTAATTATTTTTTATATTCCATTTGTTTATGAAAACAAGGTACTTCAACGGAGACTCATCTGCGTCGAACGTGCGGCGCCGTGGGTAATTGCGGTACAAATTGCACGCAAGTTGGACGTGCGTCGCCTCAGCTGCGCTGGAGGCATGTGTGCACAGCTCCATTGAATCTAATGTAACTCAGACCGCACTTGCGTTGCGGCAGCGGCGCCGTACGTTGAAAAAACGGATGTGTGCACCCGGCCTAAAACCGCATTAATGAGGAAAGTTTAAAGTTGCACAAAAACTAATCATCGGAATAAGCTAAAATTTCGCATGGTATACCGACAAGTCCTTTTTCGTCGATTCTCATTAAAATATAATAAGGTTCCAATTCCGAATTATTTCAGACAGATTTTAGTAATAATTATTGCATACTAAAAACTATTTTTTTTAAATAAAATACTAGGTAGCTTTCGTTAGGGTTGCTCAACAGTAGCATGGTACAAAATATCAGCACTGAATTGCAGTGCGAAAGTATTTCCTTCACTACGTTCCAATAAAGAAGCCAAAAATGTTACAACTACCAGGCTAAGCGAAAATTGTTCATCTACTTAGAAGAGAAACTGAAGGCTGAGGTGATATTTGTCGTATCAAGTACAAGTACACTCTATAACAAAAAAAATCGACGCACTAAGAAGGAGTTGTCCGATGGAGATGAAAATTGGTGGATAGGAAAATTATGTACAGAATAGAAAATGATTAAAATTTCAGAACAATTGAATGATTTATTTCAGAGTTAAAGTAACGAGCTCAATAAGGTGTTGACCCGCCTCTAGCCTGGATGCAAGCTGCCACACGGCGTGGCATAGACCGATAAAGCTACCGGATGGTCTCCTGTGGTATTTCTTGTCAAATTTGCTCCAATTGTCGGACTACGTCATCAACATTCCCTATCGGATGCAGTCGCCTTCCCATCCTATCCCATCCATGCTCGATGGGAAAGAGATCTGGTGATCTGGCTGGCCAAGGAAATGTTTGACAAGCTTGAAGACAGTTCATAGCAACACGTGCCGTATGTGGTCTGACATTGTCTTGCTGAAAAATAAACCCAGGGTACTGCGAAAGGAGGGATAGCAAAACAGGTCTCAGAATGTCGTCAACGTACCGCTGTGCAGGAAGTGTACCTCTAATGACGACCAAAGGGGTCCGGCTATCAAGGTAAATTTCACCCCAGACCATAACTCCTTGTTGAGAGCCCGTGTGGCGTGCAATAGTGAAAGCAGGATCGGCACGCTGCCCTGGGCGTCTCCAGACACATCTTCGATGATCGTCCGGACACAGTTGGAAGCGGGATTCGTCGCTAAAGACTATACGTCCCCAGTCAGCATCATTCCAGCCTGATCGAGCCAAGCACCACTGTAATCTGGCTCGACAGTGTGCAGGCGTGAGTGGCAGGTGGCGTAACGGTCGGTACGAGCGTAGATTTCGCTCTCTCAGCCGTCTGTGAATGGTCATGGTGGACACTCGTGTGTGGGTCGCACGACTGATGGTTGATAGCGATGAATCAGGCGCTGTGACAGCTGATCTGACAATCACTCTGTCCTCGCGATCTGTTGTGGCACTACGTCGACCGCTACCATCATGACGCTGAAATCTGCCATTGTCCACCCAGGGCCGATCCTAGGGTGTCGGCCGCCCGCGTGCAAAGGCCTAATGTGCCGCCCATTCTAGAGAATTTTTCATATGTTGACTAATACTTAACGTTGACGTTTTAAACTCATCTACCTGTGTAAGAGTAAAAAGGAAAACATTAATAAAAATGCAAATAAAATTTGAAATGCAAAACTTTATTTTTTGGCCAGTTAATAGGTTATAATAGCGACAAAATACTTTAAAAAATAACAAACAAACAAAAACATTACCTTTGAAATAAAAATAGACATTTTATAATTAGAAATGCAAAACAAAAGTATTTTCTCAGAAAATATAATCTAATAAAAAAAAGTACTAAAGCATAAATCTCATGAAAGGAAAAGTATATAAATCAGTCCTTCTATAAAGACTACCTAACTAAAATAACTTTTCTGGCTTTCTGAGAAGCAAATTTGTCAATAATTTCGTTGAAATCAATTTTTTCAGAGATTTCGGATTCAATAGAGATGATGGCCAAATCTGAAAGCCTTTCTTGTGTCATATTATTTCTCAAGTAATTTTTAATTTACTAAAACTTCTTTCACCTAAAGCCACAGAAACAGGTAAGGTTAAAAAAATTCTTATTGCTAGAGCAAAATTTGGAAAACAGGGAGAGAATGAGATTATTTTTACTATAATTTCTAGTATCTCAATTGGCTGTTTTTTACCTGGAAAAATGTCTTTGAATGAAATTATTTCATTAAAGATATATATACTGTCTATATCTTTGACAATACTTCCTTCCTCCTGTACCTGTAACTTAATATCTCAGTCCATGCAGGCTTTCATGAGATCAGCATTAGAAAAGTTATGAAAATCATACAGAAAGCTGAATATTGAATGGCACTCGGATAATAAGGTAAATCTTTCATTTACCGAAGAGATCGCGTGATCAAGAATTGCAAAATAGAAAGCAGTCTTGAATTGCTGGAAGGGATTTGAAACTGGTTCATCACTGCCCTCGCAATCAAATAAACGGACCTTTTTCCTGAGCTTCGAGATGGGAAATTCGGGATCAATACCTAAATCTCTAGCAAGTGTTGTTGCTGAATCGACAAATATTTTAAAATTATCATCTGATCTTTGGGAAACTAAATATTTTTTATGAATATCTAAGCCTTCAATGCATTCCGCGATGTTCAATTTAGGATTTCGAAGCATTTTACTCAATACATCAATTCTTGATAATAAATCATGCCAAATTAAAATTGAACACAAAAATTGAAATGTTTCAAGACTTTTAATTATTGATTCAGCAACCATTTTTGTTTTCGTGTTATCTTCAATTAAGGCATTTAATGCGGTAATAATGTTTTAGAGGTCTAGCATTGATACGACTTTCCACCTTGTTTCGCTTAATGGTTTTAAAGTTAGACTTTTCACGTGTTTTTTTAGTAAATCCCATCGATATGGGGACGCAGAAAAGTAATTATGTACCTCTTGTACTATATCAAAATACCAGAAATTTCACCACTGGAGCTGGCAGCGTCTTTAACGACGAGATTTAATGTATGAGCCGCACACGGCACGTATAATGCTCTAGGATTGATATTGAGAATTCGTTTATGAAGCCCTATATTTTTCCCCTTCATGTTCGATCCAATGTCGTAGCCCTGACCCCGTATATCTTTAACTTCAAGCTGCAGACTAGGTAATAGCTCCTCAAATAGAAAATTGCACAGACCTTCTCCAGTAGTATTAGTTACTAGAAGAAATCCTAGAAAAAATTCAAAAATATCTACCTTACCATCAGTAGTGTTCACACATCTAATTACAAACGTTATTTGTTGTGTGTGGCTAATATCTGGTGTAGAGTCGAGAATTACAGTGTAATATTTGGCTTTTTTGACAATGCGTGTTATCTCATTACGAATAGATTCGGCTAAAATATTAATTATTTCATTTTGAAAATGCTGCGTTAAGTAGTGTGGAATACGTGTTTTGTTACCTTTGTATTTACTGACATTATTAAGGTGTTCTGAAATAACTGGATCTCCAACATCTCCACTGTCTTTAAAAGATTACCACTATCTCTATGATACAACTTCGTACTAGTTCCTCTGAATGCCAAATTTTGACTGGCTAAAAATTGTACTACAGCAATTATTCTTTCAATGATGGCGCGCCATCGCTTTTTCTCTCGATTGTGAACATTTTGTTGTTCCGCGTCAATAGTAAAACTTTTTTTCCAGCCTCGTCTTTATTTCGCACCACAAAAATATGCCCTTTGGTTATTTTTTAGATAATAATTTAAAATTTGGTATCCTTTTCTATGCCGTATTGCCGGCTCTGCCACGAATTTTGCTATCAAATGAAGAATATGTGTAAAGAGTAGACATTAATGGACAATGGACCAACACACTGTGCACTAACATTTTATTTTTCTTAAACTATGCTATGCTATCGGGAAATCGGGACTTATTTTGATTTCTTAATAACTATTTAAAATTCAGCATATTTATTCGACTCTTATTATAGGTTTCAAAACATTTTGCTTGATTTATAGAACTTTATGCGTTGGACGCCCGCGTGTGGTGCACGCGCTGCACACCTGCTAGGATCGGCCCTGTGTCCACCCACTCTTGCCAGCATCTTCTAATCGCCGCATCGCTTCGACTTACATGACGAGCGATTCTCCGATTCGCCCAACCTGCCTCTTTCAATCCAATGATACGACCTCTTTCAAACTCTGAAAGTTGCTCGTAATGAGCTCGAATCCTGCGGCGAGGCATTTTTTCAGTCGTTAAAAGGTATCCTAAATCACAAAGCAGCCAAATTTTTAACAACAGTTCAAGAACAACTCCTCATATACATCTGCTGGATGCGCAGTTCCAATGCGCTGGAGATCGCACTATTCATTCATTGGACACCAAATTTTAATCATTTGCATATTTGGTCAAAACATTTATGCATACGAAATTTCAAAGCAATCGGATGATTCCTTCTTGGTGCGTCGATATTTTTTTTGTTATAGAGTGTATTTAGGAGAAGAGATCAATAAGTCTCAGAAACTGATTTATCATTAGGAGCTCCAATCTTTCTGTATTCGTTACTTTCAAACGATAATACCTTATGGCATGGAATTTTGTATCAGAAGTTAAATTTTGAAGATTCGAAATTGTATTTCGAAATAGGGGATTCCCATTGGAAATTATGAAGTAGGTGCTCAATTTAATATAAAGACAGTTCCATATGCAAATTTTATGGATTTGAATTCATAGACGTTAGTTCCCGTCAAAAGACATCTTTGAAAAATTGCTCGAATAAAGTGTGTTTCGGGGTTTTTTCCCCCGAGACTGGTCATGGATCTTATTTGGGACCGTCGCCAATAGCCCGTTGTGTTGCAACATTAGACGTTAATTACTACGACCAAAAACGTTTGGCTATATAGGTATGAATAATTTACGCCGCACTAAAGCAACACAACAGGCTATATTTTTGGCGACTATCCTGGATCTATAACGAAGAGAAATATTGTATTAATCGTCAAGTGGTTCTTGTTCGAAACAAGAAATCAAGTACAACTATCAATCGTGCCTTCAATGCAGTCCTTTTCAACTGTAAATAAATACAATATGGAACAAGCATCGAGATTATAAATTAACATAGCAACCTTCGCACTCCTACAGCAATTACTAAAGTACTTTGGACCCTGTTCAGTCCCATAGCTTTTTTTTTCTTTTTCTTTTCAGATAAAGTTTTATCAAGTCCAAAAAGGTCGTGCACCTCTGACATAAAGTAATCTAAAAATAAAGCTGAAGAAGCTTGCTTTATCGGATCCCGTTTCTATAAATTCTGCTCTTCGTGACTAAATTTAGTCTAAATGTTTATTTCTAGTGGCGAGATATTTCCATTTTTTCCCCCAACGATAATCGGGACAACCTTTCAACGATGTTAAGAATAACAGTGATTGTTAAACAAAGCAGCATGAAGATTAAAATGGCATAAAAATACCGATTGGAATTCAGAAATAAATAACCTTTGAATCTATGTATAAAAAAGAGGATGTGTGTATGTATATGGGTGTGTGTATATTCTCTATAACAAATCTACACCGTTTAACCAATCCACACCAAATTTGGTACGCTTATACTTTAGAACACTGCGGAAAATATAGTCTATTTCTTTCTTGCTTTTAGACCAATCTGTAGCCATGACAATTGGCACACTAGTAATCTTAATAGTGCCCATCGAAGCCCCAGTTTTAAAATCTAAAGTTTGTTTTCCTGCAATAAATGAACATGGACAAGGAAACCCGCTCTATAGGGTTTGTGAATTTGAGTTAACACTGGGAAATGTCGCGGTCATATTTTAGCTGTCGCGGTAGGAAACACGTTCTACAGTGTTTGTGTATTTAAATTAACACAGGGAAATGTCGTAGTCATATTTAAATCCCCAGCAACGCCGGGTTCATCAGCTAGTTACATATACGAGAAAATATGTTCATTAATAACTGTGTGTGTGTGCATAGTTATCAATGGTGCAAATGCCAAAGACGTGGTATTTGTATTGAGATTCGCAAGAACTACACGTTCTCCTTTCTCCTAATAACAACAAGAAAGTTTTATATATTCCAAGAATTCTTTTTAATAAAACCATTTCATTTCGTTGAAACTACAACAATGTTGCCATCTCGACAACTACAAATAATAAAATGCTAACTAACTAGATTTATTAGATGCGCGTGTATCTTTACATTCTCCCACCTTTTGATTTAATGTTAACAAACTAATCAAAACCAACACATTCAGACAGTCTGACATTACAACTCAATGTTGTTACAATATTCTTTTTTTCTTTCAGCAATTTCCTATCTATTTCTCTAAATTTAAACAAGATTGTGGGTACTAGTTCAAGCAAATTTGGACCTTTTGCCAAACAATCATTCAAGGAAAACGAGTCTTTCTGCTTACAAGAGGCATCGAAAACCGGTCTCACCGACGTTGTGGAGTTGTCTTTGAATACTGCTCGATGAGACAAATAGTGTACACCCTTTTCTTGTATACTCTCTGGCACTTCCTCTATCATCCCTAACTGCAACCATTCCAAGAAAACTGCATTATAATCATCAAAGCGTTCTCCGGATCTGAGCCTCTTTGTGGTTGACACTAATCTCTTCTCAGCAACTTCTCTGTTGCTAGGTAAGTTTCCTGGATCATTCACCCAAGGCAAGCTAACTTCATATCTCCCTTCTTCGTTTTTTCTCAAAGTCTTGTGAAAGTGATTTAATACTGCCTTTTCTATTTCTTCTATAGGTTGAATTTCACATGAATCTCTGTTATGCCTATGGCTTCCAGCTTCCACAAGTTCTCTAGACGATCGGCGTGTATTAGCATGGAGGTCACGATCGAGGATGCATTTTCCTCGGAAGAACGTCCACACATTTTACCCATGACTACCCATCCAAACAATGTCTGTACAGCAACTAGACCATTGTCTAATTTACGGAGTTCTCCGGTTAGAACTTGTCCAGCTATGTCTGCTCCGAGAAGAATTTCTATTGGTAGATCGCCTTTTCCCACATCTGTGACTACAATATGCATTCGATTCAACTCTGAACAAAGTTCTGAGGGTAATCTTGCCACATGGCCACAAATTTTATGTTGCTCCAATAGTTGGATACCACGACAGTACTTGCCATCAAGACTACTGACAGTCAATTGGTAGCAGTTGTGAGTTTTCCTACCAGAAGTTACTCCTCCAAACAGAGCATGCACTAAGCTTTCGGAACCAACTGGTCTACATCTCATCCTTTGAGCCGTCTCTTTCAATATGTAGGATCTTTGAGAACCAGTGTCAATTAAAGCTCTGACTGTCTGTTTTCTACCATTGACTTCGATATTTACTAACAAAGTTTGCAGAAATACTTCTTCTGTGGCACAATAATTCGCTAAAGATACGTTTTGTTTTCCTTCTTCATCACATTCTTTCGCCTCGTCTCTTTTCTGATTTTCAAGCTCCGAACATACTATAGCCCAATGTCTCTTTGAACAAATTAAACATTGAACTTTTGTCCTACACTGTTTTGCTCGGTGTCCTAACTTAAAACAGATAAAACATGCTTTTTTTTCCTTTATGAGATCATGTCTTTTACTCAACGGCATTTTTTGTGCAGTAAAACAATCTTTACTTTCATGTTGTTTTCCGCAGAAAATGCAAATGATCTTCTCATTTCGCTTTTCAAACCTTGCTTCACTCGAAAACAGATCATTGGCTGTGGGAACCGAAACTTCAACTTGGCCTTTTTTCTTTCTACGTATTCCACTTTCCAATAATTTAAATCCCGCTTTTGCAAGTGAAATCATTTGCTCCCCTTCTACTTCACTTCTCAAGAATAATAACAGCATTTTTAATTTGTCACAGTAAGAATTTTCTTGCGAGGTAACTGCTGATTGATTACGCAACCATACTCGAAATAGATCTTCTGGAATGCATGATTCCACAAGTGGAAACAACATGGCAGCATATTTATCAGTTGTCATTCCAATGGACTCTAATGCTCGTAAATACGACTCCAATTTATCGTACAACGACGCTACATTACATTTTCCCCTTGACTCCTGAACATTTCTGATTACAAGACCCAGCATTTCTCGAACATAAAACTCAATTAATAGTTCTTCCCTGCCGAATCTATTTTTCAAACACTCCATGACGTTTCCATAATTTTCGGCCGTAGCTGGGAAACTGTCAACAATGTCACGAGCTCTACTCCCAGGAACAGTTGCTTGATACAAATAATGGAACTTGTCTTCATTTTCCATTTCAACATCATCATGTACACGTTTAAATTGACTCCAAAAAGTCAACCAATCCTTTACTTCTCCTCCGAATTGTTTAAGCTCTATTTTGGGCAATTTCAGTTTACGTCTACTTGAAGTTGGAGATGAAGCGATGGACTCAGCAGTATTTAATGGTAAAACTTCACTATTTAAATGCATCTCTACTTTTACACGCACTAAATCCATTTTTTCCTTATACGCTTCGATATTCGCAAATTCAAGATCGAATTCTTCATCTGTTTCGAATTCCGCATTCAAAATTTGACGATCAAGAACATCTAATTCAGCAAATAAACGCTCTAAAGTAGCTGTTTTTGTTTTTATTATTTCTTTATCGCGTACTTCTTTCAGTAACTCCTCTAAAATACAGTTAACCGTTTTCGTAAACGACGATCGTACTGACTTCCGAGTTCGTTTTACCGCTTCCATTTTCAGATGAATATTAATACATCAACAGAGTTTATTTTCATTAAAAATATAAATTTATTTCCACTTACGGTTTATCACGTCTGGGTGGTCACCAAATATTGAGATTCGCAAGAACTACACGTTCTCCTTTCTCCTAATAACAACAAGAAAGTTTTATATATTCCAAGAATTCTTTTTAATAAAACCATTTCATTTCGTTGAAACTACAACAATGTTGCCATCTCGACAACTACAAATAATAAAATGCTAACTAACTAGATTTATTAGATGCGCGTGTATCTTTACAATTTGAGGCAACTGAATTCGCTTACGAGAAACTTAGAACTTAGTTCCCAAAGTGGGCGCTACCAGCCCCACCCCCTGTGATTACCAAAGGTGTCTTGAGGAAAATGATCGACTCAGGGGAAATAGGGGGCGTTGAAGAGCAAGAATGGGTAATGAGCTGATGTTAAACAAATTGTCACCTAAAAATGTTTCACATGCATATTGCACCTTGCAACCAGCAGTCTTCCCTGAATAACTTCTAATCAGTTTTGACCTTCTCGACCCTTAGAATCTTTTCAAATGATTTTATTCTAAGTCTATCCTTAGAATAAAATCATTTCCAATGAGATCGATATAATCTATATAAAGGATATTACTAAGAAAAGGACCGATAGAATCTTTCCAAATGTTTCTATTCCAAGGATAAGATATCAAAAGAATTTGTCCTAAAGATTCTATCATGAGGAAACCACATCAACAGCATATTTACAAAGGATTATATTCTAACTTAAATTTCTAATTATATTCTAACTATACTAATTATATTCTAATTATACAAATTTTATTCTAACTATACTAATTATATTATAATTATACTAATTTTATTCTAACTATACTAATTTATTCTAATTATACTAATTTTACTCTAACTATATTATTTATATTTTAATTTTACTCTAACTATACTAATTATATTTTTATTTTACTCTAACTATACTAATTATATTCTAATTTTACTAATTGTATTATAACATTATAACTATACTAATTATATTCTAATTATACTCATTTTATTCTAACTATACTAATTTTATTCTACTTATACTAATTTTATTCTAATTATACGAACTTTATTGTAACTATACTAATTATATTCTAATTATACTAATTTTATTCTAACTGTACTAATTATATTCTAACTATAATAATTCGATTATAATTCTAATTATTACAATTCTATTCTATAATTTTTATAATCCTATTCTATTTCTAATTATTCTACAATTCTAACTATTCTCTAATTACAATTGTTCTAATTCTAAAAAATACTAATTATTCTACAATTTTTAACTTTTCTAAAAAAATTAAGTAGTCTACAATTCTAATTATTCTAATTCTACTGTTAAATAAGAATTATATTCCAAGTTCTAAGGAAAGCATCAACAGAATTTTTTCAACGGATTCTATTCTGAGGGAAACACACACACAACAATTTAATTTTTTCAAAGGATTCTATTCTATGGAAAGAATAAACAAAATATTTCCAAAAGGATTCTATTCTATGGAAAGAATAAACAAAATATTTCCAAAAGGATTCTATTCTATGGAAAGAATAAACAAAATATTTCCAAAAGTTTTTTACACTAAAGAAAAAAGCACTAGAATCTTTCCAAAAAAATTTAATTTTAATGAAAGAAGCATTACAATCTCTTCCTAAAAGTTGAACGATTCCATATATCTTTCAACCAATAGATGTGTAATTGTTTAGTCATGTGGTGTGTGTTGTGTGTGGGTAAAAGCAACGCAGTATATATTAGTCGGAAATCTCGTGGCGCTCAAATTGGTTAAGCACTTATCACACACACGCAGTGATGCTTTTCCATTTATTCTTTCAACTAAAAAGAGGATCCTACTGCAAGTATTTTATTGTGGATACTTAAAGATACTGCTGACGATAATAGAAACCAATACAGATAAATTTGGAAGCACACCAAACTCATCCTTCTCATTAATGACTATTTTTTAATTGTGATGAGGTTTTTGATTGATATTAATTACCACTAAAAGTGAGAAATGTAGCGTGCTTATGTGCAATTAATTTTTGTCATCTCATTTTAATAAATAGTTTTATAATTTTATTTCCAAGTTGTTTGATTTCCAATCTAGCTTTCTGAAATTACACACACACAAAGCTTCGTAAATATTTTGTTGCAATTCGAAAGTTGCAGCCGCAGCTACTTACAATTTATTTTTAGTTGAGGTGGTCTTTCTGTAGTGGGGCACCGAGAAATAATTGTTTTGAAAAGGGGATGTTGAACACAAAAAAATTTTTTGGGGGGGACTGTGATTTATTCTTTTTTTTTCTAATCCCACTGATCTGGATCAGGTCCATGAGTCCCTCCGCCCTCAATCTCCCTAGAACCACACCAGGGCTACGCAGTAGGTCCTCCCGCGATAACGCAATGCATCCTAGCAAATGCTCAGCGGTGGCCTCACTTGTATTGCACAAGTGGGGAAGATTTTGTTTCCCCGGGAGAGCCTTAGAGTCCTAAGGTGTCCAGTTTTGAACCTAGATAAAGCTGTCTGGTCCCGCCTTTAACCACCAAAGCTCAAAGCACCACCAGGGCCAGGCAACAGTACCAAGGATGGAGCTTCGGAAGTTTCGAAAAGCCTTACTTCTGGAGTATATTTCATGGAAAGTCAGAGGCTCAGCAGGACACAGAGTCAGTGATGATCCCTTCTTAGCCAGTTCATCGGCAATGTCGTTATATTTAAGGTCTACATGAGAAGGAATCCATTGAAAATGTATAATGCAGGACTTAGATAACATTTTAAGTTTTTCAAAAACACAGATGCCCCGCTGGTCCACAATATTCCTCCAATTTTCCAGGTACTGTATAGCACTACGACTATCCACCAGTATTCAAATCTCCCCGCATAGTTGCCGTTCTAAAGAAAAATTTAAAGCCATGTCAGTGGCCATCAGTTCTGAGCCAAAGACGGAACTAAAATCAGGATTACGCTGTTTGAGCAAGGTTTCTACAGTGCCAGATTTAATAACTACTCCGCTTCCAGTGTGGCCATTTTCATTTTTACTACCATCAGTATAAATTAGTACAGACCCAGATGGGTCTTATAATATTAATCTTTCAACTGCTCTAAGGTTGAGATAAAAATAAATCAACTACTGTGAAGTTAGATACAAAAAGATTTTACATACATTTGTAAAGAGGCCAACCTTAATTCATAAATTGTAACATTTTATACCTGTCACAAATAAAAACTATTTGCTCGATTCATACCTGATAAACACATCCAAATCACAGAATTCGGTTATTTGTATTGACCATCCGCCTTGAATTTTCAAAATTAACTAAATATTTCAATACGTATTTAATTCAAATTGACTCTCATTTAAAAGTATTAAATAACATTTTGGTGAATATAAAACAATTAAAAAAGTTTTGTGAAGAGGCTATTAGCAAATCTATCGGTTTAGTAATAAAAATACCAAATATATTCAACAAATAAATCTTTTAAATATATAATAATATAATGCAAACTCTTTTATCTGTCTCCCAGATTGTGCCGGCTTATATCTGCTTCGGGAGGTTAGACTGTTCAATTTCATGACATTTTAAATGTATTGATTTCAGAGCTATAAAAATCTGCTGGAAAGTTATTTTGAATTCAAAGCTGCTACAGAGTAACGTGATAGGACGATAAAAGAATTCGATCACAATCCCAAGGTTAAAGTAACAGGTTTGGATTGAAGTTTCTTAAACTTTCCGTCAGCTGTAAATCACGTGCTTCGTAAGCCGGTGTTCGAAAGTCAACAGTGTCACGAACGCTTTTATTTCAGTAACTCCAGCACTTGGTTATTGTGTGAGAGTTGTCTTTTGGAAATGAAATTATGGGCTTAAAAATAGAAAAATCCTCTTTTGTCGAGAAATAGAAAATTTCAAGTTCAATGAGTAATTTTCAAGGGGTGGGGTTTTTTTTATAATACATCAAGTGATGTATTGTGTTTGCAAAACGTTTTAAGAATATAAAATTTAATGATTAATATCAATTTTTTTCCAAGTTTAACAGCAGAGTAGGTAGGTATTTTAATAAAGGTCGCACTGGAGCAACCCTATATACTATTGGCGACGGTTTGGGTAATGGTAATTTTAATTAACGTCGTACAAGGGCGAAACAACGGGCAATTGACGACGGGGATCAATTCCCAAAGGGAAAGATCCGAGGCAATTGGTAATTTTTTAGTTGACATCGTACTAGAGCAACACAACGGGCAATTGACGACGGTCCGGGATCAGTCCCTTAAGGGAAAGATCCTAGGACAACACCTCGTAATGTTGAACCACGGTCAGATGACGAAGCAACACCTGAAATGGCACCCCACTCTCCAAACTTCCACACCAACCCATCGTGAGGACTTTCGGCCATGACAGATTTAAGGTGCAGCAGCCGCCTCTACACCATACGCTTACAATTATCCATGCCCTGACCCGGGTTCAAACCAGGAACTTTCTGATCTGGAGGCTAACACCTAAACAACCAGACCGGTTGGTCGGCAACGACGGTCTGGGATCAAACCCAAAGGGTAATGGTAATGGTAATTTTAGTTAACGTCGTACTAGAACAACACAACGGGCTATTGACGACGGTCCGGGATCAGTCCCTCAAGGGAAAGATCCTAGGACTACAGCTCGTAATTTTGAACCACGGTCAGATGACGCAGCAACACCTGAAATGGCACCCCACTCTCCAAACTTCCACACCAACCCATCGTGAGGACTTTCGGCCATGACAGATTTAAGGTGCAGCAGCCGCCTCTACACCATACGCTTACAATTATCCATGCCTTGACCCGGGTTCAAACCAGGAACCTTCCGATCTAGAGGCTAACACCTTAACCACCAGACCGGATGCGACGGTCTGGGATCAAACCCAAACGGAAAGATTCGAGGATAATGCCTCGTTATTTTAAAACACAGTCAGATGACGAGGTCACACCTGACCTGGCACCCCACTCTCGAAACGTCCACACCACGCTAAAGTGAGGATGTTTGAGGCCACGACAAATTTAATGTGCACCAGCCCCCTTTGTTTGAATTTGAACTCGCAATCCTACTGTTTCTTATCCGTCGCTCTTCCAACCGGGCTATCGCGACCCGACACAGTAGGTGTTAGCCTCTAAATCGGAAGGTTCCTGGTTCGAATCCGGGTCAGTGCATGGATGTTTGTAAGCGTATGGTGTAGAGGCGGCTGGTTCACCTTAAATCTGTCATGGCCGAAAGTCCTCACTTTGGGTTGGTGTGGACGTTTGGAGAGTGGAGTGCCAGCTCAGGTGTTGCCTCGTCATCTGACCGTGGTTCAAAATTACGTGGCGGGGTCTTCGGATCTTACCCTGAAGAGATTGATCCCGGACAGTCGTCAATAGCCCATTCTTTTGCTCTAGTACGACGCTAATTAAAAATTACCAATTACAAGATCGGAAGGTTCCCGATTCGAATATGGGTCTGTGCAGGGATGTTTGTAAGCGTATGGTGTAGAAGCGGCTAGTGCACCTTAAATCTGTCATGGCCGAAAGTCCTCACGTTGGGTTGGTGTGGACGTTTGGAGAGTGGAGTGCCAGCTCATGTGTTGCTTCGTCATCTGACCGTGGTTCAAAATTACGTGGTGGGGTCTTCGGATCTTACTATGAAGAGATTGATCCCGGACCTTCGTCAATAGCCCGTTCATTTGCTCTAGTACGACGCTAATTAAAAATTACCAATTACGAGATCGGAAGGTTCCCGATTCGAATCCGGGTCTGCGCAGGGATGTTTGTAAGCGTATGGTGTAGAGGCGGCTAGTGCACCTTAAATCTGTCATGGCCGAAAGTCCTCACGTTGGGTTGGTGTGGACGTTTGGAGAGTGGAGGGCCAGCTCATGTGTTGCTTCGTCATCTGACCGTGGTTCAAAATTAAGTGGTGGGGTCTTCGGATCTTACTATGAAGAGATTTGTCCCGGACCTTCCTCAATAGCACGTTCATTTGCTCTAGTACGACGCTAATTAAAAATTACCAATTACGAGATCGGAAGGTTCCCGATTCGAATCCGGGTCTGTGCAGGGATGTTTGTAAGCGTATGGTGTAGAGGCGGCTGGTGCACCTTAAATCTGTCATGGCCGAAAGTCCTCACGTTGGGTTGGTGTGGACGTTTGGAGAGTGGAGTGCCAGCTCAGGTGTTGCCTCGTCATCTGACCGTGGTTCAAAATTACGTGGCGGGGTCTTCGGATCTTACCCTGAAGAGATTGATCCCTTACAGTTGTCAATAGCCCATTCTTTTGCTCTAGTACGACGCTAATTAAAAATTACCAATTACGAGATCGGAAGGTTCCCGATTCGAATATGGGTCTGTGCAGGGATGTTTGTAAGCGTATGGTGTAGAAGCGGCTAGTGCACCTTAAATCTGTCATGGCCGAAAGTCCTCACGTTGGGTTGGAGTGGACGTTTGGAGAGTGGAGTGCCAGCTCATGTGTTGCTTCGTCATCTGACCGTGGTTCAAAATTACGTGGTGGGGTCTTACTATGAAGAGATTGATCCCGGACCTTCGTCAATAGCCCGTTCATTTGCTCTAGTACGACGCTAATTAAAAATTACCAATTACGAGATCGGAAGGTTCCCGATTCGAATCCGGGTCTGCGCATTGATGTTTGTAAGCGTATGGTGTAGAGGCGGCTAGTGCACCTTAAATCTGTCATGGTCGAAAGTCCTCACGTTGGGTTGGTGTGGACGTTTGGAGAGTGGAGGGCCAGCTCATGTGTTGCTTCGTCATCTGACCGTGGTTCAAAATTAAGTGGTGGGGTCTTCGGATCTTACTATGAAGAGATTTGTCCCGGACCTTCGTCAATAGCACGTTCATTTGCTCTAGTACGACGCTAATTAAAAATTACCAATTACGAGATCGGAAGGTTCCCGATTCGAATCCGGGTCTGTGCAGGGATGTTTGTAAGCGTATGGTGTAGAGGCGGCTGGTGCACCTTAAATCTGTCATGGCCGAAAGTCCTCACGTTGGGTTGGTGTGGACGTTTGGAGAGTGGAGTGCCAGCTCATGTGTTGCTTCGTCATCTGACCGTGGTTCAAAATTACGTGGCGGGGTCTTCGGATCTTACCCTGAAGAGATTGATCCCGGACCGTCGTCAATAGCCCGTTCATTTGCTCTAGTACGACGCTAATTAAAAATTACCAATTACGAGATCGGAAGGTTCCCGATTCGAATATGGGTCTGTGCAGGGATGTTTGTAAGCGTATGGTGTAGAAGCGGCTAGTGCACCTTAAATCTGTCATGGCCGAAAGTCCTCACGTTGGGTTGGTGTGGACGTTTGGAGAGTGGAGTACCAGCTCATGTGTTGCTTCGTCATCTGACCGTGGTTCAAAATTACGTGGTGGAGTCTTACTATGAAGAGATTGATCCCGGACCGTCGTCAATAGCCCGTTCATTTGCTCTAGTACGACGCTAATTAAAAATTACCAATTACGAGATCGGAAGGTTCCCGATTCGAATATGGGTCTGTGCAGGGATGTTTGTAAGCGTATGGTGTAGAAGCGGCTAGTGCACCTTAAATCTGTCATGGCCGAAAGTCCTCACGTTGGGTTGGTGTGGACGTTTGGAGAGTGGAGTACCAGCTCATGTGTTGCTTCGTCATCTGACCGTGGTTCAAAATTACGTGGTGGAGTCTTACTATGAAGAGATTGATCCCGGACCGTCGTCAATAGCCCGTTCATTTGCTCTAGTACGACGCTAATTAAAAATTACCAATTACGAGATCGGAAGGTTCCCGATTCGAATCCGGGTCTGTGCAGGGATGTTTGTAAGCGTATGGTGTAGAGGCGGCTGGTGCACCTTAAATCTGTCATGGCCGAAAGTCCTCACGTTGGGTTGGTGTGGTCGTTTGGAGAGTGGGGTGCCAGCTCAGGTGTTACCTCGTCATCTGAGGTCTGATCACAAGTATGTGGTGGGGTCCTCGGAAGGTTAAAAATTATTCCCTTAAGAGATTGATCCCGGACTTTCGTCTATAGGCATTCGTGTTGCTCTAGTATGACTTTAATTAAAAATTACATTATTTCCGGGTAAAATTGGTATAGGTTTTTAATTAACGTCTCACTGTAACAACAGAGGGGGCTCTTGGCGACGTTCCGGGATGAATCCAGTAGGGATCGATCCGAGGACTACGCCAGCCCGGATCAAATTGTTAGGGATAAGAAAGAACAGCGAAGGGGTTCCAAATGGTGTCTCCGACCAACCGGTATAGTGGTTAAGGTGTTAGCCTCTAGATCGGAAGATTCCTGGTTCGAATCCGGGTCCGGGCATGTAAGCGGATGGTGTAGAGGCGGATGGTGCACCTTAAATCTGTCGTGGCTGAAAGTTATCACGTTGGATTGGTGTGGAAGTTTGGAGAGTGGGGTGCTAGCTCAGATGTTGCTTCGTCATCTGACCGTGGTTCAAAATTACGAGGTGTTGTCCTCGGATCTTTCCTTTAAGGGACTGATTCCGAACCGTCGCAACAGCCCGTTGTGTTGCTCTAGTACGACGTTAACTAAAAATTACCATTACCAAATGGTGTCCGTCAGCTGTGTTGACTGTTGTAGTTACTTGCATAATCACGCGTTGTAAAAAACCAATTCAATTGTCCTTTCACTTCACACAAAAAAAGATAGCACGATACCACGCGCCCATACGTTTTGCAATTCTCAGTTTGGATTATACAGAAATAAGTTCAAGCGTTTTAGAATTGTTGGTTAAAAAATAATGCCTTTGCGATAAAGAGGAAGGTAGTTGCTTTGATAGTTAAAAACTCCTTGGCCTCAAATATCCTTCAGTTGGCTATGAAGCTTAAAACTAATTGTATTTAGCTATAGATATGACAGTTTTAGTTTTGTATCAAAAATTACGATCGGAAATTTCCGATAATTGTAACCAACCTTTGACCAACTTTTGATTGCATCGACTTTATTTAACCAATTTAAAAAATAATTGTACCATAAGAAATAGTACAATGTAAGGTATTCAGTGATGTTGTCAAATTTAAAAAATAATAGTATTAAGCTGTAGATATGATAGTTTTAACAAAAAGTAGCGAAAATATCCAAATATTCCGAATTTTGTATGAGCAACTTTTAATTGCATCGAATTTATTTCTTAACCAATTTCAAAAATAAGAAAGATGCATAAGAAAGAGTACATTCTAAGGTATACTGCGTTATTTTCAAATTTAAAAACTAATAGTAATAAGATATAGATATGACCGTTTTGAAAAAAAGTAACGAAATTGTCCCGATTTTTCCCGAATTGAAAAATAATATTATCAGGAACCAAATTGAAATTTCAAAAAAACTCGACGAGCTGCAACAATTTACGTTGAGAGGTACTCTTAAAAAACACTCACGGCTGAAGACTGAAAATTTGTATGTGTTTTGCTCACTCGCGGAAGAAATTTCGCTTTTTCAACTTTAACACTTAATTAATTAAACCCTAAACTGCTAAATAGCCGCATCGAAAAAGATCTTTACAATTGTCCAGGGAACACGATGAAGAACAAGCCATGTTAATTTCGTATTTTTCTGATCCGTACTTTCTCGGGAAACCGTCTAAGAATCGAGCTAAACAACACAGTTCTCAATCCTGCGACATCGGCAACTTTTTTTTTAATATAGAGATTATGCTGCCATTCGACTATTTCACAAGACTACTGTGGAATCCATATTTCAGCCTTGTCGTCAAACGGTTTTACTCTAAATGCAGTCGTTGGGTTGTTCCAGTATGACCCCGGGAGCAAAAAGTACTTAAAACTACGACGTACATTGCAGAACAAGTTTTTCTTAATATTATCGAAATTTTGATTTATTTCTTTTTCAATCATAAGTTACGATGTTCTGCAGTGCAAAGCGCGCTCCTTGCCACGCCTTTTTTTTTTTTTTTCTAGTTACGAATTAACCACCTTACACCGCCCAAATTAGCCGACCAAACGGTATAGTGGTTAAGGTGTTAGCCTCTAGATCGGAAGGTTCCTGGTTCGAATCCGGGCCCGGGCGCATGGATGTTTGTAAGCGTATGGTGTAGAGGCGGCTGGTGTATCTTAAATCTGTCGTAGTCGAAAGTCCTCACGTTGGGTTGGCGTGGAAGTTTGGAGAGTGGGGTGCCAGCTCAGGTGTTGCTTCGTCATCTGACCGTGGTTCAAAATTACGAGGTGTTGTCCTCGAATCTTTCCCTTAAGGGACTGATTCCGGACCGTCGTCAATAGCCCGTTGTGTTGCTCTAGTACGACGTTAACTAAAATTACCATTACCATTACCGCTCAAATTACCACAAACACTTTATTATAAATAACACATCTATATCGATGACAAGATATTTAATTTCAAAAGTTTTTGACAGAATTGCAAATTTTGAAGGTATGCCTTGGTTTTAAATAAAGTAAGCTGATTAATTTTGATATGTGTTTGATTATAAATCTGTAATATATGTTTAGCCGATAATTGTGTTTTACGTCTGTTTTTGATCTTACTGCAGTTTTTAAAATTCGGACAAAATGCCAGCAGAACAATTGCAATTGCTAGGAGTTGTATTGCAGAACACTGAATATAATTCTGCACCTGGGAAAACGACGTTAATTAATATACCTACCTCTAAATGCAGTTTTAGTTCGTTATCTCACTTCAGAAGGCATGTCAATCTGCACATCACTGTTTCTATGGCAGCTCTTCGCTGTCTCCATCCACACATGACAAGTAACTTTACCCATCGTATAAAAGAAATTAGGGATATCCTTTTTTATATTGAAGGACAAATATATCACTTTGCAATGGGATCGTTCGCATTGTGACGTTAATCGTAATAAAGGGACATAATTAAGCTAAGTTTTCATCAAAAATGATTCCAGTTCCTTTACCTAGGATCACCTATCCGAAAATTTTTAATGTGACCAAAATAGGAGCTCAAGTCAAATGTTGCGACTCCCGGTACTCTAGTTTACTCTAGTGTATGTCGCCCCCCCCCCCCTTTTTTTTTTTTTTTTCACAAGATGACCTCAGAAAGGTTGCCACTTTCGCTGCTTAAGATTAAATATGCCATATTGTCACTCAGGCCTACCCACAAAATGGTAATGGTAATTTTTTAGTTAACATCGTACTAGAGCAACACAACGGGCTATTGACGACGGTCCGGAATCAGTCCCTTAAGGGAAAGATTCGAGGACAACACCTCGTAATTTTGAACCACGGTCAGATGACGAAGCAACACCTGACCGGCGTCAGTAGCCCGTTCTTTTGCTCAAGTACGACGCTAATTAAAAATTACCAATTACGAGATCGGAAGGTTCCTGGTTCGAATCCGGGTCAGTGCAGGGATGTTTGTAAGCGTATGGTGTTTAGGCGGCTAGTGCACCTTAAATCTGTCGTGGCCGAAAATCTCACGTTGGGTTAGTGTGGAAGTTTGGAGAGTGAGGTGCCAGCTCAGGTGTTGCTTCGTCATCTGACCGTGGTTCAAAATTACGAGGTGTTGTCCTCGGGTTCTTTCCCTTAAGGGACTGATCTTTGACCGTTGTCAATAGCCCGTTGTGTTGCTCTAGTACGACGTTAACTAAAAATTACCTTTACCTCGGATCTTTCCCTTAAGGGACTGATCCCGGACCTTCGTACCAACCCAACGTGACAATCCCTTAAGGGAAAGATCCGATTGTGTACACGAATGAGAACGTGTTGTCGTTAGGGTATAAATAGGTATTTAATTAACGTCGGCACAGGAACATAACGGGTTATTGTTTACGGTCCTGGTATTTTTTATTAACGTCACACTGGAGCAACTCGCAACCTTCCGGTTGCTAGTCCAACCGGGCTATCGTGGTCCTGGATTAACCTCCAAAGGGAAAAATCGAGGACACCCTATAATTTTTAACCACAGTCGGATGATGGTAATGGTAATTTTAGTTAACGTCGTACTAGAGCAACACAACGGGCTATTGACGACGGTCCGGGATCAGTCCCTTAAGGGAAAGATCCGAGGACAACGCCTCGTAATTTTGAACCACGGTCAGATGACGAAGCAACACCTGAGCTGGCACCCCACTCTCCAAACTTCCACGCCAACCCAACGTGAGGACTTTCGGCCACGACAGATTTAAGGTGCACCAGCCGCCTCTACACCATACGCTTACAAACATCCATGCCCGGGCCCGGATTCAAACCAGGAACCTTCCGATCTAGAGGTTAACACCTTAACCACTATACCGGTTGGTCGGCAGACAGTCGGATGATGAGTAGGGCAACATTTTGCAACAAACGAAACTTTTTTTTTTCACGCGTTCTACGCTGCATATAAAGTGCTGAAACCAAAATTCCTCCTGCATGGGGTGTATTACGAGTGAGTTATAACCGCAAAATAAATGCAACTTTTTGCATAAATGCAACCACCTGCAACTTTTTAAAATTGAGAATTATTTAATTTTCCAAATTAAATAGGCAACTATTTAATTTTGCAATTTTAGCTCAAAATTAAATAGACAACTATTTAATAACTATTTTGCAGGGTAATATTTCCGAATATACTCGTATATATACATAAAACAATGGAGATGATTGGAAAGCAAAACTTCGTTCACCCAGAGCTGCCAAAGCGTTTGCTGAAAATCAAAAGCAGCTACGAACGTTTGATTAGTCTCGTAGAAAAATCGGAATCGAAAGCATACAACATCGAGACACAGGATGAAGATATCAGATCGAAGGATTTTATGGAAGTTCCTTAAAAGGGTCCGGGACACAAAAATCGTCAAATTTTCGAAAACAAATTTTATATATTAAAAAATTCTGTCTTTCTGCTTAAAATGACGTCTGAATCATGTTTCTATCTTAATTAGAACGAGAGATAGAATTAATTTTGTGGTTCGTTGTTTTGAAAATCTAACACTCGACAGCTGTTGTCATGGCAACAACATCTGTGAAAGACGTTATTTAAATCTACGAAGACCTTTAAACTATGTAGAAAAAGGGTAGAACTCGCAAAAATCAAACTAAACCAAAGATTTAATAGGAAAGATGGAGTTAGATACTCATCTGGATGCTCTAAAAGGGTATTTAAACATTTAATTAATTGTAAATTTGTCTTTAAAACTTTAAATGCGTTTTTATCCGTGATGCATTTTTTTAAGATTTCCTGTATTCAAATTGTTAAGCGTCAAGAACCAATAAAGTTTAAGGGTTGAAATTTGGAATACATCTTTTTCAAACACTATACTTTAATTTAGATTCAGCAAATTTGAAACAAATATTTACTTTTAAAAATATAACTTTAAAAAAAAAAAGTACCCTAAAATTTTTAGAAGTTTTCATTTAAATATTTTTTATTGAATTAATATTTTTAAATTTGTTGAATTGGAATTAAAGTTTATAAATTTGTGAATAATGTAATGCAAGAATTTTGAAAACTGACTAAGAATATTTTGAGTTTTAACAATTTAAAATAACCTCTTTTTTCAAAATATTTTAATTAAAATTTTTTTTTTAATTTGGAAAACTTTTGTGTTGTGATTTTATTTATGTAATGCAAGAATTTTGAAAATTGACTAAGAATATTTTGAGTTTTAACAAATTAAAATGACCTCTTTTTTCAAAAATTTTTAATTTAAATTTTTAAAAAAATTTGGAAAACTTTTGTGTTGTGATTTTATTTATTAGTTAGATGGGTAATCAGTACAAAAAAAATTATATATTAATTAATAAAAAAAAAATTCTGATGCTTCCCGGACCCCCTTAAATATCTGAAAAAAAGATTGGAAAAAAATAACGACCTGACGGTTATTGCTGCTTTTTTCCCGAAACGATATTCCTCCAAGTGATTATTTGCTACTGCAACAATGCAGGCAAAATCAGTCTATGTTGAGTGCAGTTTTTCAATGTTAAAGAGATAACTGGCCAAGGATCAGCCATTCTCTACGATGTCAATGTTCTTCAGTATTCAATTATGTATAATAATACTTTTGTGTATGCCACTAAAATTTTCAGTAAATTCTGATTTTTTTTTTCTTCCTTTTTACGAATAATTTATTTTAGATTTTAGTGTATAAAAAATAAATTCAACTTTAGGGAATGATAAATGCAACTTTTTCCATTTTTACTGCAACAAAAAAGTTGCCCTAATGATGAGGTTACACTTGAGGTGGCACACCACGCCGACGTAAAGACATTTAGGGCCGCGACAGATTTAACATCCACCAGGCCCCTTTGCATGAGTGTTTGGTTGGATCCGAACTCGCAACCCTCAGGTTACTACCCCGTTACTCTTCCAACCCAGCTACCACGACACTGGTGTCTGTAGTGGGAAAAAAACCCTATTTTATGACCACCCTGTATACAGATTTATTTTGTTGCTCGAGTCAGTTTTTACAAAATTTTTAATTTAGCTTACATTTAAGGATTTAGTAAATAATCTCTCCCAAACATTCGTAATAACGTCCATGTTTTACCTATTACATTTCTAACAAATATTTTCCATTTGTGAAAAAACTTATAAGAAAATTGAAACATAAAATTAGTGGGAAAGTATATTTATTCATCACCAAAAGAAGCTTCAATTTCTTACAAAATCTCGGCCTGAATATACATTCATTTACACTTCTTAAGTTTTGTATCATGACCACCACTATCAAGAGAGTAATTATATTCCCAAACGGGTCATATCGCAGTAAACTCCGGTGGTTTTTTAAATCATAGTTAAACCATAGTATTTATATTAAAAAGAATACTATTGTTTTATGATGACATATTAGTCAGAGTAGAAAAACCATTGTTTTATGATGACTTATTAGTCAGAGTAGAATAACCAATATTTCATATTTGAGGCTACATATCTTTTTGCAAATAAGAAACAGGGTTAAACACAACCTATATAACAAAATTATATTTTAACAATTGATAAAAATTGATAATTTAGATATGGTATTTTATTTTTAAAAAATACATATTTTGATAAAATTCTAATACCAAATTTTAAAGGTAATAAGGTGAGTTTCATCCTTTTTCATAAAACTAAATTCCATAAACCCAAAAAGTGAAATATTCAAATTACAAAAACATTACTTTTGCACTCAAATCATGTTAAAGAATAATTTGAATAAATAATTTGCCAAAAAACTAAGGATCTAAAAAATTTGACCCTTAAGAGCTACTTTTCTGGCTACACCGGATATTCAACATTCAACTGGATTAAGTTTAGAATAAATTTAAAAAAAATTCAATTCCAATTAACAAATAGTAATTTATACTCAAATACCCTATTATGTGTATGTCTCATATTATGTGTAAACGATGAGTCATAGAAGAAACGATGAAAACTTAAGAGTCATATAACAAACTATCATGATAGAAGTTTGAACTATTTCAAAGATTTATACAATAAAAGGGCTTAAATATAACTAAAGATATAAATTTAAATTAAAACAAATAACGAAATTGATAATCAGATAAACAACATTGTAACAATTAGTTTTCAAACTGAAGACTTTTGAGCATATCACTCTCATTCTTCAAAGTACACCTAATTCTGTTTTTACACGATGGATACGATCCTGAAGAATACGTGTAAAAAAGATATTGTAACAAAACATTTTCATTAGAATTTAGCCAAATTTTTTTTTAGAAATTGGCTTGGCGCGCTTACATTAAATTAAATGACTAGTAAAAAAAGAGAATGAAGTATTTATTTTGAATACGTGTTAAATCAGATTTGAGTAAAAAAGGTTTGTGCAAAAACATAATTAGGTGTATAAAATACACTGATGCAAAAAACAAAATTGACCTTAAATATAAATAAATTTTTAATTTATCAGATGACAGTATAATTATTATGCAGAATTACATAACATGTTTCTAACGTATGAAAACAGAACCCTGGTTCTCATGTAAAATTTTAAGTCCCCTTGCAACATAGAATTACCAAATAAAAAATGTGGAAGATAAAGTTTTTTGCAAAAGGCATGACTCTGAAGACTGCTTAAAATGGTCAAAATTAATGTTTCAGAACATAAGCAAATTATTTTAATATCACTAAACTATTTCAATTTAATCAACTATATTTAAGTCCATTAATTCTTGACTTGGAAAATGAAAAATGTACAAAGATTTTCAATGTGTGATCGACACGATGGAACACATAAATTACAACTTCAGACTTTTACGTCCAGATAGAATTCTAAAGTAGTCAAACATTAATGTAATTTTATTTTGTTAGTACAAAACCAGCACAGACAACAAGCAGAGAAAGTATAAGTGCACTTTCAATCATCTTTAATCAATAATTTTCATCAAAATATCATACTCGGAATATTTGAAAGTACAAATAACTCTAATACTTAAATACTTGAGATGTAGAAATTACTCGAGGAAATCTTAATTCTATGCAGACAAAATCTCTAATTTGCTGTTTACTATTATATTTACAAAGCACTGAGATGTTTTCACCTAACATGTAGGTATGTTAAGTTATTCTTTTGAATAAGTGTAATATTTTCACAAATGATTGCATGATACAAGTAAAAATAACTTATCCAAAGATAAAATAAATATAATTTGGTTGAAACATGACAAAAGCACAATGCAGCAGTTTAGATGCATGCATTCAAATGATTCACACTATCTTATTGTACTTAATTTGAATACGGATACCATATATTGCTGCACATTTTACAATTTACCCTAATTACTAAAGATAAATTTCAATAATAGAGATGTTGACTTTTGCAGAGTTAATATACAATAGCAGTATGTTAAATTTCCAACTCTCACTCTTTGTTAGACAAACATACAGGAACAATCATACTCTAATTCAGGAGCATATAATTTTTCAATTTTTGGCATATAATTTCAATATCAATTTTTGAAATACCAATTGTAAAAATTATTAAATTCCAAACCTCAATAAGGTTTAAAATAATTTTTATATACAACTTTTATATAAATAAGAGTTTTATATTCTAATATAATTTTAAGACTTGATAGTTTTGAACCCGAGAAACTTTATGGACTAGATGAAAAAGAAATATTTAAATCCAGTTCAGAGACCTATCTATTAGCAAGCAAGTTCATAACATGAATTGATACAGCATATTAGGTAACTGATATCATGGTCTTATTGCAAAATATTAGCAATATTAACTGTGAAAGCTTTTAGCACACTGGAATACTGTTCCTCACAAAAATAGCATTATACAAAAAAAAAATTGGTAAAGTCATAATGATTTATATATCACTTCTAAAGAACCAATCAAAAGTAAAAGATCTTTGTTCTTGTGCTACAATAATTGTTTTGGGCAAAACTCCCAATACCTAATTAAATCAGTCTGCTGTTGATGCAACAAAAAAACAAGTTGTAAAAGTGAAAAATATTTTAGATATTCAAATGTAGAAATATTGATATTTGTTTCAATAACTACCCTCTTTGAATTTGTAGGAGTCAAAATAGTATAGGCATTAAAACTCACTGGCAATGCAGTATAACTTTGAACACTATTAGTTTTATCACTCTTCTATTTAAAGTATGAATCAATGAGAGATTTAACCTTTATTTTCTGTTCTTCCTATGTGTGGTAGATAATTGTACCTACTCAAAAACATTGCTGATAATTTCCAATGCAATAATTCAGTTTGACAGAAGAAATTACTACACCCCCAAAATGAAGAATTTCAAGCAGTGTAAAAGATGCTCTAAGTGTTAAGTAACTATAATTGCATTCAGAATTTTAAAAAAAAAAATCTTTAAGCAAAACCAATAACAGTTATGTTACTCCTACGCAAGTTAATAAAATTGAATTTTCAACTATGATCACAACAGTTTGTACTTATTTTCAGTTTTGAGATTTTTTTTTATATACCAGCATTGATATCCACGTTTTAAGTACAGAATATTTTTAAAATTTGCAAGAATAACAGACAAAGTGCAGTGCATTTCTAGAACCTCTGGTTTTAGTAAGTAAACTGGATAAAATTCTCAAGACACAAATCTTAAATTAAAAATTAATCAAGTTTCTCTTTACAATTTACTTGGAGTCAAATGGATTCGATTTAGAAAGTGATCCACTTCGTTAATATACTCATCCTGATACTTATACATGTGACTGACATGCTTCGAATCCTTAAAGCACTTCACCTTGACATCGCATCCTCTTACTTGCCAATTTTCAGCAACCAACTTGTTGGACAGGGGGGTTCCGATCTTGTCAGCTTCCGAAACCAAAAGCAGAGCGGGGCACCGAAGAGGCGTGTTGTGAAAATTTTTAGAAGATTTAAGATAATGTTTTGTCGCGACGCCATACATGAGAGCCAAGTGGGCAGAGACGTACCATTCTAATACTTTGACAGTAAGAGGATTTCTGGCCATTGCTCTCGGGAAACCCGTGGGTATACCTTCAAAATCAACAGCACTATCAGTGATGACACCCTTGATACGAGGCGGAATATCTTTGTACTTCTCCGCATTTTCACGCATCTTAATAAACATTTCGCCCATTAAGTAACCACCAACAGAAAAAGCATGCACTAGGACCTTATCGTATTGCTGGTTGCTTGCAAGATACTCCAAGACATTGCTAGCTATGACTTGGGATCCCTTGACAGGAAACAGCAAATCCTTCGGGCCGATGTTGACTGTTAAAACGTCAAAACCTCGGGCAATATACATAGAACGGAATTTGTCGATATGGTTATCTTTGGCAAGCATCCAAGAAAGAAGGACAGCAAGTGGTTTAACTTTTGCTTCATTTTTAGGCTCGCGTGTTATTTTCAGTTGCAGATATTTGTCAACGCTTTGGGTCTGCATTCTGCGTACAGCTGGATGCTGGGACAAAATTGGTGCAATTACCTGCAAAACATTACAATAAGTTGTTATTGCTGCAAAATATATATAACTTATTCATTTTTAAAATCACTACATCACTAGCATATATACTAATCAATAACATAAATCCAAACACACCATAATCGGAAAATTTGACATGGATAAAAAGGCAAAAGAATAAAAAAAGCAGAATTTGTCCTTTCTTCAAAATGATGTTGGCTCCGTCATAACTTGGCACAGTTCCAAGGTCAAAAATTGCAAAATCCTTACCTTTCTTTAATCAAGGATCTATGACATCACATTCCCCAAAAGAACGGAGGTTGAAAAACTAATAAATTAATTTTTAAATGTTCTAGATTAAATTTTAAAATTTGGGCTCGACACAAAAATTGCAAAGAATTAGGACTACCTGCATGCCAAATTTCATTAATATAAGTGCCAGATTCGTCAGGACACTGCTTACATACAGAGATGACACAGAGAAACACTTCTTTTATTATAGTAGAATGTACTTATTTTAAAAACAAATGAAAACAAAAATGCTAATAGTAAAAATAAAAGCATATTTTCTATAATATTCGAATTCAATCAAATGCCCCACTTAAGGACCTAGAAGTTCACATGTGGTCTTCAGGCTGTAGGTTCCTTAACAATCCTAATCAGTTTCAGCAAAACTTCCTTCGATTGGTTCTCAACTTTATCACTGCATTAGGCTTGATCAAACTATAAGTAGCAGATATTTTAAAACAATTGTGGGAGATGTACATGCTAGATAATTACCATTCGTGGGAATGCCAAATTATTGTTTGTGCATGCACATTGATATCTTGGCTCACGGAGAATAAAGAATCGTCTCCATTTTTTTAATTTTGTTTTTATTCTTTGGATGCCAGTCGTGACAACATTTTAAGAGATCTTTAGAATTTGTGATCTTGTCATTGTTAGAACTGTTAGAGTAATTTTTCGACTAGGTGAATGCTAACCTTTATGCCTTAGCATAAATTTGGTACAGCCACATGGAATCATCATTTCAGAGCAACAGCCTGTTAATGTACTTGGAACTTTGTAAATAATACATTTTTTTTTTAATTATGCAGTCCACTTATTTGAACCTACTACTGTAACCTCTAAAATATATTTCGTACATCAATAATAATATACTAGGCCTACCTTCTTTCCTAAAAATTCAGACACATAGGAATGCTAACCTTTATGCCTTAGCATAAATTTGGTACAGCCACATGGAATCATCATTTCAGAGCGACAGCCTGTTAATGTACTTGGAACTTTGCAAAAATACATTTATTTTTTTTTAATTATGCAGTCCACTATTATATGCAGTCCACTTTTAATTATATTTCGTACATCAATAATAATATACTAGGCCTACCTTCTTTCCTAAAAATTCAGACACATAGGTACATAAAAAAATTAAGTTTAAATCCAAGAATAAGACAAGAAAGATAGCTAAAGGTAGAAATTATTGAAAGAAAGAAAATGGAACAAGAGGATTCAACTTCCTGTTTATTATCTTTTTGAAACAATGTCTATCACTATAATAAATTATATGGCTTTTTCTTCAAGAAATATTTCGAGTGGAACACTGAAAGTGAGGAGTTATCTTCAGCGACTATGCATGAGTGAGTCAGTAAACTTGATACCTAAATCATTCCTCAAGTGTTTTAACTCAGCAAAGACATTTGCAAATTCAATTGTTGTAACTTTAAAGGTATCCCTTATAAAAAAATTTTATAGTTCCATAGAATTCTAAAGAAATGAAATTTCATTTCTATATAAAAAATTCTATAAAATTCTGTAGATAACGAGTTCTGGTTCTATAAAAATGTACTTCTACAGAATTCTATAGAAATGTAAAGTAGTGAAAGAAAAGAAATGAGCTTCTATATATAGAGGTTTCTACAGTCTAGAGAGTTCTATACTTTCTAAAGAGATTACTTTATACAGCTTAATTCTAGGCCATAATTACATAATTCTTACAGGCCATAATTCCATAAATTTACAGGCCATAATTCCATAAATTTACAGGCCATAATTACATAAATCTACAGGCCATAATTACATAAATCTACAGGCCATAATTACATAAATCTACAGGCCATAATTACATAAATCTACAGGCCATAATTACATAAATCTACAGGCCATAATTACATAAATCTACAGGCCATAGTTCAGGCCTCGAAATAGATTTTTTTAATACAGGTGCACTGCGTTCACCTGAGTTTTTAAATTAGGTGCACTACATGCACTTAGAGGTAAAAATTAGGTGCACAATTATATTTTCATGTGCACAGTGCACCCGGGTATTTCGAGCCCTGCCATAGTTACATAAATCTACAGGCCATAGTTACAAAAATCTACAGGCCATAGTTACATAAATCTACAGGCCATAATTCTAGACCATTCAATAGAAATTTGTGACAAATTCTATATATTTTTATAGAATTCTGTAGCAAAAACTATTCTAAAGAAAATTTTATACAATTCAAAATAATTTTTATAGAATTTTGAAGAAATATTTACAGAATTCTAAAGAAATTTTTATAGAATTCTAAAGAAATTTTTATAGAATTCTAAAGAAATTTTTATAGAATTCTAAAGAAATTTTTATAGAATTCTAAAGAAATTTTTATAGAATTCTAAAGAAATATTTTGTTAGGCATTATTCTATGTCATCTGATTTAGAGCTAGTATAACAGTTAAACCATTTGATTAAGGGTTCATTTCATTCTACTCATGAATTCATAATCCACATTTTAAGTTGAATCATAATTATTCTATTCTTAACACAAACACATTCATTTATTAAAAATTCACTACTGAGCAATATTCATTAGCAAATAAAAAAATACTAGAGTAGATTTCTATTCAAGTCAAATATAGATACTTTTCTATTGATCTGATGTTAGGATGTATAAAATGGCACATTTAATCTGATAGCATACATTTAGATTGAATGCAAGTATTAAAATAAAGCAATAAAAAATTTAACATGCGAAAGACCAAACAAACCTTATAAAAAGGATAAACATCTCTATCTGAATTAGACTTCAAAGATGATATAATGTGAAATTGTCTCAAGAAATTAGACATGGCGGCTTACAAAAGGAGTTCAATTTTCTGAAATATTTGGGGAAAGATATATGAGAATGTTATTGCACAAAATTTCAGCAATTTAATCCAGCAAAAAATCAAATAGAGATGAAACAATAAAAATATACTAAGCAAATTACTAAAACATATAAAGCAACATTCACAAAATAGAAGAAATTAAATTATAGTATCAAATCAAAGTAAAAAAACTTCAATAAGTCATTTGGGGTGCCCCCACTACCAGTGGCTTTTATTGCTAAAAACAAGTTTTAGCAAAATGTCAATATTATTTCAGTACTTCGTTTTTATCCAATATTCATGAAAAATGCAAGTCTAATATCTGAAAATGTAGGAGAAAGTGGACACAAAGAGAAGCATATATTTTCCTTGTGATATTGTGTAGCAAAATTTATAAAACACAAAAAACTGAACATTTTACAACAGAGTGAAACATTTCAAATTTAAATTAATGGTAACTTATAGAATGATTGCAAGTATTAGAACAAAACATACTTGGACAATAAGACTTGTAAACACAAAAATCGAAACTCATTTGTTTCCATCTGGAAATAAACAAAAGCTAACATTTTAACGTGTTTTGGGAATGGCTTAAGTACTATAACACGCTTCTCCCACGCACAATCTAAAAAGATACATTGTATACCCTTTCCTTCTTACGATTAAATTGTTTCACTTCCTCATTCACTCAACATCACTCCGAAAGGTGGGGCAAACGAAAAGGATGGACTGCCAAATGAATTTTAATGAATCATGATAATAAATAATGACAAGCACAGAAAGATTCCTACAAGATTTCATGCATTTTATTCTTCACGATACTAGCAACGACATTCATAACGCAAAATAAAAGATAAACATATTCAAGGAAAAGATACAGTTTACGGTTGATAAGCTTGAAATGGCTGCAGCAAGCAACTTGAACATAAATAACAGATCGGCTGGGAAGAAATTCGAAATCACGCTTACTTGTGATAAATTTTTAGACTTTAATGCTTGCATCCAGCTGCAATGAAAGCGGGTGATAAAATCGAGCTCTCCGGCGTTCTTTTAAACTTTGAGTTTTGTCGTGTTGTCTCTCTTTGAAGAAATGTAAACAACACCCGTGCTCATAGAGATGTCCTTGAGTTTCTCTTCCAATGAGATTCCAGAATTATTTCATTGAATTTTTCCTGGTGTGGTGGCGCTGCAAAGCAAAACCAATCGTGCAAAGCTTGTTTGCGCTATGTATCGAAAGTTTCGGTTTTTACTCACTGCCTCCAAGTTACGTACTACGTGGTGTTGTCCGCGAATTTTTCCCTTAGGGGACTGACCCCGGACCGTCATCAACAGCCCGTTGTGTTGCTCTACTACGACGTTAATTACCTAGTTGGGTACTCATCATCTGACCGTGGTTCAAAATGACGTGGTGTTGTCATCGAATCTTCCCTTTAGGTGATTGATCCCGGACCGTCACCAATAGCGCGTTCTGTTTCTCGTGTGACTAAAGTTTCTCGTGAAAACTACTTACCTTGGTATGTAGATCGTCATAAACATAGACTTGATATATCTCTAATATTATAAAAGGAAGTGTTTGTCTGTCTGCCTACGTGGACAGTCCTGACGAATCTATGGCACTTACAACAATGGGACCTGAGCACACAGGTAGTCCGAATTTTTAGCGATTTTTAAACAGGTAGCCCGAATTTTAAAATTCAATCTAGAACAATTTAAAATTAATTGAATGGAATCTAATTGTTATTGTTTTCTTTAGAATGGCAACAGCATAAAGATTATGACAGATTCTAAATTTATTTTTTCCATGCTTCCGTTTGCTTTTGCGGAGGAACGATTTGTCAGCAGACTGAAAAACCAATAAATTTTTAACATTAGTAAAGGAGTTCTCTTTTCTATCTCCTAGATCGCTAAAGATAGAGTAAAAAATTCCACGGATTTGGTATTTGCGGAAATTTTCACATTAGATCAATACTTGAAAATATCATTTTCGTTCCATAATTTTAAAAATGAAAATCTTTTATATTTTCGAATAGCCCGTTGTGTTGCTCTGGTACGACGTTAACAAAATTACCATTACCATTACCACTTTTACATTTTCGCTATAGATTATGACGTCACGCCAAACTTCGCGTTGGATAAATCAACAAATTCCATTTCCTGCGCTGATACAATTTCAGCAAAGGAAATCAAAACAACATCAAAATTTGACTAGCATTGTTTAGTTCTTTTTTGTGAAATCGGGATCGATAAAGATAGATTAAAAATTTCAACGGATTTGAAATCTGCAGAAAATTTTATACCAGATCGATACCTTATACATTTGATTTTCTTTAAATAAATAATTTTCAATTATATATTTATATTTTCGCAAGAGATTGTGACGTTACGCTGATTGGATACATTCGCAAATCAAATTTGGCCGCATTTGGTAACGCCGTGACGGCTGTTATCCAATACACTACGAATTCCCATTTGGTTTGGTGGTTCAAAATTACGAGGTGTTGTCCTCGCCTCTTTCCCTTAAGGGATTGATCCCGGACCGTCGTCAATAGCCCGTTGTGTTGCTCTAGTACAACGTTAACTAAAATTACCATTACCATTACCATCCCATCTGGTTTGCGAAGCAAACCAATAAGTTTATAAATACTTTTATATCTCCTCTATGGTCATACCTACCTCGCTAGGTATTTTAATTGTACCATGTACGTATTCCGAATGTGACGTGACGCTTTGTTTTTCAAACATGATTTCAGCGAGTCGCCAATAAAATTCCCAAGGGAAGGTAAGTAGGATTTTTAGTTAACGTCGTGATAGAGCAACACAATGGCTATTGACCGCGGTCCGAGATTACCCCAACAGGAAAGATCGAGGATAACACCACGTAATTTTGAACCACAGTTAGGTGACGAGGCAACACCTGAGCTGGCACCCCACTCTCCAAACTTCCACACCACGCCAACGTGTGGACATTTAATACCACAACAGATTTAACGGGCACCAGGCCCTTTTGTACACGACGGTCTTTGACTGAACTTGAACTCGGAACCCTCCGGTTTCTTATTCATTTCGCTACCCTTCCAAAGGGACTATCGCGGCCCGACCCAGAAGAGAGAAATACACCCACGGAAGAATGCAGCTGATAGGAATTGAACCTGTGCCGACTACAACTCGACAGCCCCTATATATAAGAGATTTTTAGTGTAAACAAACAAACCCAGACGGAATACAACGATTTCACATCTGCTATCCAAATGCTCTAGCGTGATACATACCCGGGAGCAGTAAGTGCTTAAAACTACGACCTACGTCGCAGAGCAAAGTCTGCAGAACAATATTTCCTTAATATTATCCGTTTTTTTTTTTTTTTTTTCAATCATAAGTTACGAAGTTCTGCAATGCAAAACGTACTCCTTGCCACACATTTTTTTTCTTTTCTAGTTAAGGAACAACCCCTCCCAACACTTCACCAAATTACCACAAGCTCTTTATGAGTAACTAGCCACTGCGAGGCCGGCACGGCGTTGTCTGTGACAGTTCTTTTCGTGGGGTTAGGTGTGAACACTGCTCGCTAATTCCCGATGATTGCTGCGAATGTCCATTTGGTTTGCGAAGCAACATGTGACGTCATGCTCGTTTTTTCGCTCGATTTTCAGACGGTTTACCGATTAAGTACAGATCAGAATATTACGAGATTAACATGTTTTTTCAAAATTGTACAAAAAATAAGGTAATGGTAATGGTAATTTTTAGTTAACGTCGTACTAGAGCAACACAACGGGCTATTGACGACGGTCCGGAATCAGTCCCTTAAGGGAAAGATTCGAGGACAACACCTCGTAATTTTGAACCACGGTCAGATGACGAAGCAACACCTGAGCTGGCACCCCACTCTCCAAACTTCCACGCCAACCCAACGTGAGGACTTTCGGCCACGACAGATTTAAGGTGCACCAGCCGCCTCTACACCATACGCTTACAAACATCCATGCCCGGACCCGGATTCGAACCAGGAACCTTCCGATCTAGAGGCTAACACCTTAACCACTATACGGGTTGGTCGGCCAGAAAATAAGGTGGAAATGGTTTTTTACTGATGCGGTTAATTAGTTTAGGGTGCATTAAGTGTTAAAGTTAAAAAAAAACGAAATCACTTGCGACAGAAGTGTTGGTTTGCAAAGTAAACCAAATAGGATTGCGTAGCAATCACCGGGGGTTGGCAAGCGTAGGCGATCAGGGGGCGGGGCCCCTAGTATTATAAATTTGTAATAACATATTTAGACGTTAATTGTGATTTACGTCTGTTTTGATTTAACTGCAGTTTTCAAAATTCTGACAAAGTGCCTGCATAACAATTGCAGTTGTTTGGAGTTGTGTTGCAGAACACTGAATATAATTCTGCACCTTTTGACTACAGCTATAGATATAACAAGCTTAATTTTGCTTGGCACGATTCTTATAGCTATCGCCGACCAAACGGTATAGTGGTTAAGGTGTTAGCCTCCAGATCGGAAGGTTCCTGGTTCGAATCCGGGTCCGGGCATGGATGTTTGTAAGCGTATGGTGTAGAGGCGGCTGGTGCACCTTAAATCTGTCGTGGCCGAAAGTCCTCACGTTGGGTTGGCGTGGAAGTTTGGAGAGTGGGGTGCCAGCTCAGGTGTTGCTTCGTCATCTGACCGTGGTTCAAAATTACGAGGTGTTGTCCTCGGATCTTTCCCTTAAGGGACTGATCCCGGACCGTCGTCAATAGCCCGTTGTGTTGCTCTAGTACGACGTTAACTAAAAATTACCATTACCATCTTATAGCTATCAAAGTAGACAGGGTTAACTACAAGGTACTATCAAGGTTATCTACAAGGTACAACTGCTGTACCGGCCATAGTCTAAAGGAAGTAACTTGACCAGTTCTGACCTTTCTCCCGTTTAAAAAGCCTCCCCTAAAAACTAAAATATTCATTTGCGAGTTCGAATCATTTGTTTACGCTAAACTTATCATTAAATTTTGAGCTCATTTAAGATTAACTTCTTTTGTTAGAAATGATAATCAAGACTTCTGACCATCATTTCAAAGAGTTTCTGTGCCTATTTGTCTGTCTTACGTTTAAATATTTTGAATTCGCATTAGATACAAGACTGGTACGAAAAGCAAGAGCATGCGGCTAAAATTCAGTCAGCACATTACAATCACACGAAGTAAGAAAATCAAATCATATTCTTCCAATTTCAAAAACTTCAATTCAGAGCTATGTGATCAGATAAAAAGTAAATTTCGACTCCATTCCATAATGCTCAGTGTTCTGTAAGAAACAGATTCACAAATTAAAATCTCAGGCGTGACATAAATACATATTCCGATTTACAATTCATTTGGACAACAGTGATGATCCAAGTAAGTCTTTCTTTTATTTTCGTAAATATTTATTTTTATCATGATGATTATTTTTATCATGATTAAAGAAGCCCCTGTTGATTACAAAGGTCTTTGGTTGAATCGAATTTCGAACTTGCAACACATCGTAGGTCGCGGAAGCACAGTTGGAAGAACAGCGGATTAGCAATCAGGGTTCCAAACTCAATCCAACCAAAGACCATCGCGTACAAGGGGACTTGTGCACGTTAAACTTGCCTCTTTCTCACGATGGCGTGGTGTGGCAGTCTGGAGTGAAGGGTTATCGGTACAGCTACACTCTACGTTTATGACTGATGGCAACGGCTTGGCGATTTTTTTTTTGGCGCAATTCTAAATTCGCCAAGGAAATAATTATTTCTTAACTCTTTTCCTGTCACAATTTTTTTTCTTTTTACAACACACTTTTTAAGCACATTTCAGAACGTTTTAAAAGTATATTTTAAAAAAACTTTCACAAAAAGTAGTAAGCTTAATCACATATCAAAACACATTTGTGAACCAGCAGAGAAACTAAGCTACGAATGGTAAGAATACACTGAAACTTATCAACTACACTAAATACAGTGAGCATGTTGAAAAAGAAAAAGATTTACAAAAGAAAAAAAGCAAGAAATAATACCTGATAACGTCAGAATTCTCTCGTAAAAAAAATAATGAAAACGAAAATGGTCAAAAAAACAAAACTCTTAATCCTGTCGTGAAAAAAAACTATTATAACAAAATAAAAATTCCACAACTGTCAAAATACAAATAAATGGACCAATGGTACCACAGAAAACGATTTAAAAGGACCAATGCAATAAAAGGATATTTTAAAAACAAAATAACCAATGGGAGGAAAGAAAAAATTTCAAGCGAATCAATGAAATCAAACGATTTTAACGGATTTTGGAAGAACTTTCTAGAATATTCAAAATGAAAATTGAAAGTTTCCGTTTGCCGAGGTTGCCGTGAAAACCACAACAACAGCAACGAAAGATGGGTTGCCTTAATTTATCGTAACTCGCTACTAGAAGAGCGCCAAAAAAAAATCGCCAAGCCGTTGCCATCACTCATAAACGTAGAGTGTAGCTGTACCGGGTTATCTGACCTCGTCATCTGACCGTCGTTCGAAATTATCAGTTGTTGTTGTCGGGTAATTGGGAATTTTTTAGTTAACGTCGTACTAGAGCAACACAACGGACTATTGACGACGATCCGGGATCAATTCCTTAAGGGAAAGATCCGAGGATAATACCTCGTAATTTTGAACCACGGTCACATGACGAAGCAACTACTGAGCTGGCACCCCACTCTCCAAACTTCCACACCAACCCAGCGACTTTTGGCCACGTCAGATTTAAGGTGCACCAGCCGCCTCTACATCATACGCTAACAAAATTTCATGCCGGGACCCGGATTCGAACCAGGAACCTACCTATCTAGAGGCTAACACCTTAACCACCAGGCCGACCAACCGGTATAGTGGTAAAGGAGTTAGCCTCGATGGAGTGGTCGTTCAAGGTAAGAAGGCGATTTGTCGCCAAATATGGTAACCTTCACCTTTTGCGGATTTTCTTCACATCTGCCGTTTTTGTTATGGCAACCCTATCTGCTGTTACGGAATTCGGCCGCCATCTTGATTTGGCGACAAAAATTAGTTGGCGACAAACGTCTTACCGTGAACGACCACTCCACCTTAGCCTCTATTTCGGAAGGTTCGTGGTTGAAATCCGCGCCGAGCATGGATGTTTGTAAGCGTATGGTGTAGAGGTGGCTGGTGCACCTTAAATCTGTCGTGACCGAAAGTCCTTACGTTGGGTTGGCGTGGAAGATTGGAGAGTGGGATGCCAGCTCAGGTGTTGCTTCGTCATCTGACCGTGGTTCAAAATTACGAGGTGTTGTCCTCGGATCTTTCACTTAAGGGACTGATCCCTGACCGTCGTCAATAGCCCGTTTTGTTGCTCTAGTACGACGTTAACTAAAATTACCATTACCTTTACCATATCCATGCACTGACCCAGAGCCGACCAACCGGTATAGTGGTTGTTAGCCTCTAGATCGGAAGGTTCCTGGTTCGAATCCGGGTCCGGGCATGGATGTTTGTAAGCGTATGGTGTAGAGGCGGCTGGTGCACCTTAAATCTGTCGTGGTCGAAAGTCCTCACGTTGGGTTGGTGTGGAAGTTTGGCGAGTGGGGTGCCAGCTCAGGTGTTGCTTCGTCATCTGACCGTGGTTCAAAATTACGAGGTGTTGTCCTCGGATCTTTCACTTAAGGGACTGATCCCGGACCGTCGTCAATAGCCCGTTGTGTTGCTCTAGTACGACGTTAACTAAAATTACCATTACCAATTACCATTACACTGACCCGGATTCGAACCAGGAACCTACCGATCTAGAGGCTAACACCTTAACCACCAGATCGGTTGTTGTTCTCGGGTAATTGGTAATTTTAGTTAACGTCGTACTAGATCAACACAACGGGCTATTGACGACGGTCCGGGATCAGTCCCTTAAGGGAAAGATACGAGGACAACACCTCGTAATTTTGAACCACGGTCAGATTACAAAGCAACACCTGAGCGTTGTTCTCGGGAGGGATGTATGTAATTAGCGTAGCACTGGAACAACGCAACAGTGCGGTTAATTGGTAATTTTTAATTAACGTTGTACTAAAACAAAACAGAGGTCCGGGAACAATCCCGTAAGGGAAAGATCCAACACGTAATTTTGAAACACAGTCAAATAATGACCCGATACCGAAGAGAGAAATGCACCGAGGGTAAGTTGAAGTAATCGACAATGCGCCGCCTACATCTCGCAGGTGAACCTGTGTTGAAATAAGTACACTTTGTATCCACACTCTTATCAAACAAAAACGAATTGCATAAGAGATCCCTTGATAACGCCGAGAGCACTCGAGCAGGACAATTCGTTACAATCCTTAACCTAATCTCTCCGCAGGTGCGATACCGTAAGCTCTTCGTCGGAGGCATCGATTCCGACATCACGGAAAGCGACCTGAAGGAGTATTTCGAGAAGTTCGGCGTGCTCACGGGCTGCACCATCCACCGGAACAGGGACACCGGCAGATCGAGGGGGTTCGGGTTCGTGACCTACAAGGAGGCTTCATCCGTGGACGACGTGCAGAACAGTCGGCCGCACACCATCCGGGACTGCGAGGTAAGCGACGTGTAGGCCTGATGCACACATCCGGATTTTCAATGTGCGGCACCGAAGGCCAACTATGCACACATAACCGTGAAATGACGCAAGTACTCATTTCGCGCCATTTGCGATACATATTCTATCGAAGAAAACGTGTTCATTTCGCTTACTTGGTGTACAAAAAAGCATATTTTGAAACAAAATAGACGTTACTGGATACAACCATTTATTTATTATTATTTATATTCCATTTATTTATGAAAACAAGGTACTTCAGACCGGAGAAGCGTGTGCGGCGAGCTGCGGCGCCGTGGGGAATTGCGGTACGAATTTCACGCAAGTTGGACGTGCATCGCCGGAGGCATGTGTGCACTACTCCATTGGATCTAATGTATCTCGGACCGCACTTGCGTTGCGTCAGTGGCGCCGCACGTTAAAAAGCTAGCGTAGTGGGCATAACCCGCTGATCCACGACGGTCCCCTGGCCGCATCAAGCTTGCAATTTTTCAATTGAGATGCATTTCATTTTAGACCTACCCCCAACACACCACCAGGGGAGAGGGCTGATGAGACCATAGACGTGAGATGCAAGTAGACTGAATATTCCTATTCAGAGGACCTTCAAAACGCGTGCACGACATTGCAACTAGCAGTCACGTGACTGCTATGTAAAAAATCGACTCGCATATAATCTAATGAGAGACGAATCCCGCTACTAGCAGATGATAATTGTATTCGGTGGTGACCCGGAAGACTCTACCATTCTAAATTTAATGTCGGTGGCACACTGTAGTGTAATGATGTAATGGTTTTCTTGTAAAATGGCGTGTGGAGGCGTCACTTTCGTCAGCCTGCTCCCTCTAGAAGTGGTATGATGTGGTTTGGCAACTCAGCGATGGTTATCCAGCGGATCTTACAACCTGTGGGTTTAAATACAACCCTCCTGGTGGTTATCTCAACGAGGAATCTCGTCATTTGCAAAACATACCTGATCATGATTGACATCTCGTTAATAGGGGAAAAACTGATCAGGGATTTTAATTTTACTATGAAATTACAAATTACAGGAAATAAGATTTGAAGATGAAAATATGAGAGACAAAAACAGTTGCATCTGAATTAATCAATATGCAGTTGATTTAAATATTTGATTCAGTTTAAATGTAAATGTTTTACGTAAGGGAGCCGCTGAGATTCTTGTTTAAACGAAGGAAGCCGCAGATCAAAAGTGTAAGGCATAATTAATAATGAAGTATAAATAAGGCCCGGTGCAGACATCCAACTTTTCAACGTGCGGCACAGAAGCCCAACTATGCACACATAACCGTGAAATGATTCAAGTACTCATTTCGCGCCATTTGCGATAAGTATTCTATCGAAGAAAACGTGTTTATTTCGCTTACTTGGTGTAAAAAAGTATATTTTGAAACAAAATAGACGTTACTGGATACAACCATTTATTAATTATTATTTATATTCCATTTATTTATGAAAACAAGATACTTCAGACCGGAGACGCGTGTGAGGCGAGCTGCGGCGCCGTGGGGAACTGCGGTACAAATTGCACGCAAGTTGGACGTGCATCGCCGCAGCCGTGCCGGAGGCATATGTGCACTGCACCATTGGATCTAATGTATCTCAGACCACACTTGCGTTGCGACAGCGGCGCCGTTTGTTGAAAAACTGGATGTGGGCATTATTGTGAACTGGAAGTAGCATTCAATGATTATTTGAAATGCGCTACAGTTGCGCGTTATGGTTGTTTTTAAAAATAAATTTGTTCTTGTATTTGACTACCATCATACCATAGCCTCCGATGGCGCCACTAATCGAACTTGCTCTGTTTACCGCAGGTGACAACGAAGCGTGCAGTCCCCAGAGAACTGTTCCAAGTGTTCGACGGATTGCTGACGGTAAACAAGGTCTTCGTGGGAGGCCTTGCGCAGGAAGTTCAAGAATCCGATCTGCGCGACTACTTTGGCAGTTTTGGGAGAGTACGAAGAATCGACATAATGGTGGACAGGAACACGAATACCATGCGAGGCTTCGCGTTCGTAGAATTCGACGACTACGATCCCGTTGACAAAGTCGTGCTGCAAGTCAGCCACACCATCCACGGTCAAGATGTCACGATCAGAAAAGGTACGGGTGACCTAATCCTCCTGATGCTAATCTTCGGGTCCCAAAACGGCCCTGTAGTTCACAGCCTCTGGTGCAAAAACCTGTTCCAGTTCTGGGAAAGGAACACTTTGTTTCGCCTACTTGGATCTGCATTTTCCATTGTACATAGTGTCCTAAAAGTTCTTGTACTGACGATTCGTGAATTTGTTGTACAAAAACAACAAACTTTAAAACAATTATGTTTATGGTAATGGTAAAAAGCACTTTTAACCTAACGTAGGAAAAAAATTTGAACTTACATTTGTAATAAATGTTCAAAATTTCCGCCTTTTTCTCGGAGGCAAAGCGTTTGCGCAAAATTTTAGAAACGCATTTCAAGATGCTGGGAGTGACTTCTTGTATCCTTTGAGTAATGGCAATTTTCAGATCACCTGTTCGGTTATTATCTTCATTAATCTTGTTCTTTAAATATCCCCACAGAAAAAAGTGAGGGATGCTCATATCAGGGGAACGAGGTGACCAAAGGTTTCTTGAGATGAGTCGATCGCAATACCATCGGCAATAATAAAGCCGCTTCTCATTGTCCGGCGGCTTTAGCTCTTGTAATATTTTTACACGATAAGCACAAAAATGCAAAACTCTTAAAGCCTTATGTATCGATTCCTGTGATGTGCCCATTTGTTGCGACAAACGCCTCATGGATTGATGAGGGGATTGCAATATCCTCTCCGTTGAGTTTCTTGCACAAAGTCTGGTGTAACGACTTTCGGTCTTCCGCTCCTGTGTTGTGTGTTCCATCGAACCTGTCTCACGAAATCGCCGAACGAGTTGATATAGCGTATCATTACTGGGTATTGTATCATTTGGATATTTATGTCGCCAAAATTCTTTACATCTTCATATGATTTACTTTAAAAATAAGCCTCAAACACCGCAATTATCTGAATGCGTGATTAACTCATCTTGTAATGAAGAACAAAATGACGTGGAACTTTATTATAGCACAACTTGAGAGGGAAGAAAACCAAACGATAAATATTAAAGACTCGATAAAACTATAAGCAGACAATAAAATTCAATAATTCAAAATTAAAAAAAAACACGGGCAATATTTAAAAAAAGCTGGAGAGCGGGAACTTTTAGGACACTCTGTAGTATACATAGGGCAGTTTTGTCTCTCGGCGAGATGTTTTGTTCTTAGTAAAATGGATCGAGATATTTCGTCAAAACCCCTTGCAGGGTTAAATTATTGTAACGAACGCTTTCCAACCCTCTGAGCGTCACGAGATTTCCCGAGTAGTATGGTATTGCTGTTAATCCCACAACACATGACCAAATTACCGTTATCGATTGGTTGAAAGTAAGAAAGATTACACTGGTACACAGGTCGAGACTCATTGGAAGACTGTAGGTTACGTAACGAATATATGCGTGTGAATCCCTCAGAGGGCTAATGATATAATACAGGTGAGTCCCTCTTAGGGCTAGAGAACCTCTAGAAGCCTCAGAGCCAAATCGTTAAAAGGGTAGAGGTAAAAAGTTGAAGTCCTTTAATCTCCCATCTGAAAGCACACCACTCAGAGGGTGTCTGACAGAGGGTCCCCTCAGAATCGGTAGAGAGGACTGACCCCGCAATCCGAGGGGTTCCCTCAGAGAACGCTAGAGAACCTTTTAGAGGCCTTCTAGAGGCAGACCCTTAATCTGCCATCTGAAAACAAACTTCTCAGAGGGTTGATTAGGGGGGGGGCTGGTAGAGGGTCCCCTCAGAATCATCTGAAAGCTAACCCCTCAAAAAGTAGGTTAAGGGTCTAGTAGGGTAGATTAGTGGGATTAGAGGGTGCCCTCATATTTGAAACGCATCGCACACATCTGTTGTTGTTGCTGTTTCTTATGCCTACACTGGTAGACCAAAGGAGTGCCAAGCCCGTCGAAGACGGCAAGAGGCGAGGGGGGTGTGCGCCTTTCCATGCAAGTGAGCCCCATTGGGAGGAAGTCCGACTTAGCTCGAATTTTTAGCCAACAGATGGCAGCACATCGACACGTCTCGTTTTTACTGAGAGGTCACATTTTCACGACATTCAATCATCCTCAGGCACTCGGTTGTAATTTTGATCCAAACCAGAGACCAACTAATCCCTGGTTCGGCACCCCCAGAGGTATTGATTTATTGTGGGAACATGGAGGACTTTGTGACCACGACAGATTTTTCGTGCACCAGTCACCTTTAGCGTACACGGGAGTTTTCGGTCAGCTGGGCTCGAACTCATGATCAGTCAGTCACGAGCTCGATGCCTTATCGACCAGGCCACCCGGCCCTTCGCACACATCTAACGATCTGAACAACCATGTTTTATTTTCAATCACTAAATCCTCAAATGGAGGAATGTGAGTGTTTATCTTGTAAATTAGTTCCCATAAATTTGATTTCAGTCTCGTAAAGTAACCTTTTAGCGTCCATTCCATGAATCCATTAATGTTTTGGGAATATAATGTTCCCCTACTGTCTGTCTTTTATGAGAACTGCTCCCTACACCATGCCGGTGGGTGTGGACGGTGGCTATAGAAACGGGGCTTGTTCATTTTCAAAAGTGGTGGCTCGGGGATGACGGATATGGTAGTGGTGGGAGAACCTGAGTCGAAGGCTCTCTGTCTCCTGTGGGGCTTACAACTGAACTGAACGGATATGGGTTTATCAGTCTTTCAAAGTGTCCACGGCGATTTGGTGATGAAAAGGCCAATGAGGGTTGAGGCACCAATCAGAATTCTTCCCTCCTTCTCGATGGGTGGATCTTGCGAATCTGGAACTTCAAGGATGCGACTTCGATGTTTTCTGAGATTAGTCGTGTCGTGTTTAGATCAAAATGGGTATTTAAAAGTTGGGTTAAAATTATCGTCAATAATGATGGCTCTGGGTCTTTTACTGTTGATTGAATGACGAAACTCATACATGGGGACATGCTTTACAGTTCGGGGATGACGTTATTTTATTTTGTTCTTCACCAAGTAATGGCGGTGGAAAGAGATGGTTATTGGTACCTCGACAACGGGTAAAATTCTTTAATTTATTTAGTTCCAAATTGTCATAAAGTGCGGCAATGTGGTAAACTTGAATACATTTCTTCAAGCATCCCCTACGGAAAATATCTGTTTCTGCGGCAACAGGGCAGGAGCAGACTTACGACCATATTCACAAGTCTGGAGTTAATCCGAGTATCAGTTGATCCGCGGGTTCGAATTAAACGCGGATTATCAAGAACCGTATTTGCTCAAACGGCGTGTTAAGTGATCCACGGATTAGAATGATACACTCTCTGGGATTGGTTACAACCGTCTTATCACGATCACGCGATGTTGTTTACATTCGTTACGACACCAGAATCTGCATTCATACTCAGTGCCGTAACTAGGCAGGTGCAACAGGTGCACCCGCACAGGGCCCACTTGGAAGGGGGCCCAAAAGAGAGAGAGAACCCAAATAGAAAAGTTGAGATAATTGAAAGAGATGAAACACCAGATGAAGGAAGTGACTTGACACCTGAAGAGATATTTAAATACAAATTTGCAGTGTACTTGACACTCTATTGTCTCAAATAGATTGGAAGGTTTTTTTTTCCAATAGCAAGGCTGGGTACAGATTGCAAAGATAAATACAATACAGAAATACAATACAGTACAGAATTGACCAAAGTCATTGTAGCCTTATACAAGGCAAGAAGTGATGGTCACTTGTGAAGGGGCACCCAATGGGTGGACCATCATTGTCCCTAACAAAGGACAGCACAATTTACATCCATGCCCGGACCCGGATTCGAACCAGGAACCTTCCGATCCAGAGGCCAACACCTTGACCACTAGACCGGTTGGTCGGCAGATTGGAAGTTATAAAGAAATGAAAACTATCTGTGACGATTTTTTGCTTTCTCTATGGCTTGTCTTTACAATACATGAGTGTTGCCGATTAAAAAAAAAATTGGCTGCAGATCTCGCTATTAAATATAGCAATGATTAAAAAAAGTGCGAATTCATATGTGAACTTGAAAGTTTGAAGTAACGGTTCTTATACCAAATATAGAAACTGCATCTCCGCTTAATATTCTACAGTATAATTTTGTTTTAATTGAGTCTTACCCAAATATCAATTTCGCTCTTCGAATATTTCTAACTGTTCCCGTTTCTATTGCTTCGTGCGAGAGAAGTTTTAGCAAGTTGAAACTGATAAAAATTCCGATTGCAATCCCTATTTCTCACAGCCTCTTCTTCTGCACTCACCTCCCTAGAACTCTTTTCCCGGGATAAACCCGTTTAATGACGAAGTGGCTGGAGCCTCCTGTTCACCATTGGTATCTGGGTAAAAAGCCTGGACTGATGCTGTCCCTTGCTTGTGACAGAGGCTCCAAATCTGCGCTCCCTCGTCTTGCTAATGGTTATCTGAACTTCTTTCGTTCTTGAGATCTTCCGTTCAATGAGAGAAAAGGTTTTCGCCACATGTACCAAATGTCTCGCCCTGCCGGCCACTGCTGAGCACATCTTGGACTGCATTGGCCTCTCTAGAGAAGATATCTACTCTGACCTCCTTATTGTGCTTGATTTTCTGGGAGTCAATGGACTTATGGACCTTGTCTGACTTCGTCAGACACTGGAGGATTAGTAACAACCAACACCTCTCATAAAATTCGCCAATACCCCATTGTGTTGCTCCAATTCAACTACATGCCTCTGATAGAAGCCGCTAATAGCCATTGTGCTGCTCCAATTCTACTACCTACCTCTCATGGAAGTCGCCAATAGCCCAATGTGTTGCTCCAATTCAACTATTTACCTCTCATAAAAGTCGCCAATAGCCCAATGTGTTGCTCTAATTCAACTACTTACCTCTCATAAAATTCGCCAATACCCCATTGTGTTGCTCCAATTCAACTACATGCCTCTGATAGAAGCCGCTAATAGCCATTGTGCTGCTCCAATTCTACTACCTACCTCTCATAAAAGTCGCCAATAGCCAAACGTGTTGCTTTAATTCAACTACTTACCTCTCATAAAAATCGCCAATAGCCCATTGTGTTGCACCGATTCAACTATCTATATCTACCTCTCTCTCTCTCTCTCTCTCACTCTCTCTGCCCCTCATAAAAAAATTCATTTTCAGCAAAATCAAGATTGGATTCTACTTGCCTCTCATAAAAGTCGCCAATAACAAAATGTATTGCTTTAATTTAACTACTTACCTGTCATAAAAATCGCCAATAGTCCATTGCGTTGCACTGATTCAAGTATCTATATCTACCTCTCTCTCTGCCTCTCATAAAAAATTCATTTTCAGCAAAATCAAGACTGGATCTTACTTACTTCTCATAAAAGTCGCCAATAGACAAATTTATGGCTCTAATTCAACTACTTACCTCTCATAAAAGTCGCCAATAGCCCAATGTGTTGCTCTAATTCAACTAATTACCTGTCATAAAAATCGCCAATAATACAATGCGTTGCACTGATTCAAGTATCTACATCTACCTCTCTCTCTGCCTCTCATAAAAAAATTCATTTTCAGCAAAATCAAGACTGGATCTTACTTACTTCTCATAAAAGTCGCCAATAGACAAATTTATGGCTCTAATTCAACTACTTACCTGTCATAAAAATCGCCAATAATACAATGCGTTGCACTGATTCAAGTATCTACATCTACCTCTCTCTCTGCCTCTCATAAAAAAATTCATTTTCAGCAAAATCAAGACTGGATCTTACTTACTTCTCATAAAAGTCGCCAATAGACAAATTTATGGCTCTAATTCAACTACTTACCTCTCATAAAAGTCGCCAATAGCCCAATGTGTTGCTCTAATTCAACTACTTACCTGTCATAAAAATCGCCAATAATACAATGCGTTGCACTGATTCAAGTATCTACATCTACCTCTCTCTCTGCCTCTCATAAAAAAATTCATTTTCAGCAAAATCAAGACTGGATCTTATTTACTTCTCATAAAAGTCGCCAATAGACAAATTGATGGCTCTAATTCAACTACTTACCTCTCATAAAAATCGCCAATAGCCCATTGTGTTGCTCTAATTCAACTACTTACCTGTCATAAAAATCGCCAATAATACAATGCGTTGCACTGATTCAAGTATCTACATCTACCTCTCTCTCTGCCTCTCATAAAAAAATTCATTTTCAGCAAAATCAAGACTGGATCTTATTTACTTCTCATAAAAGTCGCCAATAGACAAATTGATGGCTCTAATTCAACTACTTACCTCTCATAAAAGTCGCCAATAGCCCAATGTGTTGCTCTAATTCAACTACTTACCTGTCATAAAAATCGCCAATAATACAATGCGTTGCACTGATTCAAGTATCTACATCTACCTCTCTCTCTGCCTCTCATAAAAAAATTCATTTTCAGCAAAATCAAGACTGGATCTTATTTACTTCTCATAAAAGTCGCCAATAGACAAATTGATGGCTCTAATTCAACTACTTACCTCTCATAAAAGTCGCCAATAGCCCAATGTGTTGCTCTAATTCAACTACTTACCTGTCATAAAAATCGCCAATAATACAATGCGTTGCACTGATTCAAGTATCTACATCTACCTCTCTCTCTGCCTCTCATAAAAAAATTCATTTTCAGCAAAATCAAGACTGGATCTTATTTACTTCTCATAAAAGTCGCCAATAGACAAATTGATGGCTCTAATTCAACTACTTACCTCTCATAAAAATCGCCAATAGCCCAATGTGTTGCTCTAATTCAACTACTTACCTGTCATAAAAATCGCCAATAATACAATGCGTTGCACTGATTCAAGTATCTACATCTACCTCTCTCTCTGCCTCTCATAAAAAAATTCATTTTCAGCAAAATCAAGACTGGATCTTATTTACTTCTCATAAAAGTCGCCAATAGACAAATTGATGGCTCTAATTCAACTACTTACCTCTCATAAAAATCGCCAATAGCCCATTGTGTTGCTCTAATTCAACTACTTACCTGTCATAAAAATCGCCAATAATACAATGCGTTGCACTGATTCAAGTATCTACATCTACCTCTCTCTCTGCCTCTCATAAAAAAATTCATTTTCAGCAAAATCAAGACTGGATCTTACTTACTTCTCATAAAAGTCGCCAATAGACAAATTGATGGCTCTAATTCAACTACTTACCTCTCATAAAAATCGCCAATAGCCCATTGTGTTGCACCGATTCAGCTATTTATATCTAACTCTCCCTCTCTCTCTCTCTCTCACTCACTCTGCCTCTCATAAAAAATTTCTTTTTCAGCAAAATCAAGACTGGAAATGGAGCTGATTCGTAGCCAAAGTGGATCATACCCCAAAAATACATCCGTCAGGAGAAGGAGCGTTCCATTCGAACAACCTCGACCATTTGTATCGGCAATGAATGCGTTCGCGAGATCGTCTCTTGAGAGCTTTGAATGTCCCTTCCATTTCGACACCAGGCGACGAGGAAGATTCTGTTGAAACAACCCCACCGACAAGTAGCCATGTTACAAAATTATACTTCATGAAACATTAGACCATAATAAAGAACCAATTGCTTTTATCATCCATTAAAGTCCTTGGTTGCATGAATGGGCTCTGTGAAAACCAACGCACCATTCACTACGTTAACCATCCTGGTGGTTATTTCGACGGGATATCTCGTCATTAGCAAAACTGATCAGATATTGATGTACGAGATATCTCGGCACCAGGAAAAGAACGGCCATATCTTGATCTAGTTTTCACAAAACAAATCGGTAATATTATGATGACTAGAAATCGGCACCAATGACTGCAGAAGCGATTTGTTTACGTTGCCACAGCGAGACCAAACGGTCTGGTGGTTGAGGTGTTAGCCTCTAGATTGCAAGGATCCTGGTTCGAATCCAGGTCAGTGGTATGAATGTTTGTAAGCGAATGGCGTAGAGGCGACTGGTGCATCTTAAATCTGTCGTGGCCGAAAGTCCTCACGTTGGGTTGGTGTGGAAGTTTGGAGAGTGGGGTGCCAGCTCAGGTGTTGCCTCGTCATCTGACCATGGTTCAAAATTACGAGATGTTGTCCAAGGATCTTTCTCGAAGGGAATTGATCCCTATCTGTCGTCAATAACCCGTTGTGTTGCTCAAGTACGACGTTAATGAAAATTACCTTACCTACGTTGCCACAAGTCTCCTAACTTAACTATACTGTTTGGCTCTATGGAAAGACAGTCCGGTCACGTGGTTTTGGACGAATCTACTAGGAAGATTTGGGGGCTGATGGTAGCGTATACAAAGCGCTTCTACAACTGGCGTCTTCGGCACGGACTGGTTCTGAGATTCGGTGACGAAACCTGCGAAAAAAGTCAATAGTGCGGATCTCGATATAACCAATCACCTTCATGTATGCTTGTGGTGGCGGACGTTAAATCTGTCGTGGCCCCAAATATACTCAAGTCGGCGTGGGGTGGAAGTTTGGTAATTGGTAATTATTAGTTAACATCGTCTTAAAGCAACACAACGGGCTATTGACGACGGTCCGATATCAATCCCTTAAGGAAAAGATGCGAGGACAACACCTCGTAATTTTGAACCACGGTCAGATGACGAAGCAACACCTGAGCTGTCATCCCACTCTCCTAAATTCCACACCAAACCAAAGTGAGGACTTTCGACCACGACAGATTGAGGCTTACAACCATCCATGTACTGACCCGGATTTGAACCAGGGACCTTCCGATCTAGAAGCTAACACCTAGATCAGGCCTCTAAATAGATTTTTTAATACAGGTGCACACTGTGCATCTAAGTTTTTAAATTAAGTGCACAGGTGGTTATATGTTAGGTGCACATTATAAAAAAACGTAATATAAGAGTATTAATGTAATGTAAACTACTGTATTAGTTGGGTATGTTTAGGTTCGTAGTAGATAGTAAATAAAAAATATTTAAACATATCGAAATTCTACGGCGCACGGCTGTCGCGACAGTCGCTTTAACAGAGCCATCTGGAAAATGTTTCGATCAACGGAAAGTTCTAGTGGCAGTGACACAGTAAACCTTCCTCCTGTATAAACCCATTAGGGCACAGTGATTTTTTTCTCGCTTAGTGTGTATTTAGGAATTTTAATTACGTTCCTTTAGAGCGAGAGATGTCGATACTAATATTTTGTTCAAACATCAAAATAACACAAAACACGTTTCCCCCTTTTTTTTAACGTTAGGTGCACTGTGTACATCTAGTGGGAAAAAATTAGGTGCACAATTTTATTTTCATGTGCACAGTGCACCTGTGCACCAGGGTATTTCCCTGACCTAGACGCCGACCAACCGGTATAGTGGTTAAGGTGTTATCCTCTAGATCGGAAGGTTCCTGGTTCGAATCCGGGTCCGGGCATGGATGTTTGTAGAGGCGGCTGGTGCACCTTAAATCTGTCGTGGCCGAAAGTCCTCACGTTGGGTTGACGTGGAAGTTTGGAAAGTGGGTTGCCAGCTCAGGTGTTGCTTCGTCATCCGACCGTGGTTCAAAATTACGAGGTGTTGTCCTCGAATCTTTCCCTTAAGGGACTGATTCCGAACCGTCGTCAATAGCCCGTTGTGTTGCTCTAGTACGACGTTAACTAAAATTACCATTACCCTGACCTAGACCACTATACCGGTAGGTCGGCGTGGAAATGTGGAGGGTGGGTCAGCTCAGGTGTTTACCTCGTCATTTGACCGTGGTTCAAAATTACGAGGCGTCGTCCTCGAATATGTCCCTTCGGGATGGATACTGTACCGTTGTCAGCAGCCGACTGTGTTGCACCAGAGCGACGTTAATTCAACCACTAACCTATCCTACGAGTACCGCTCTTTTCTCTCATGTAGTGTCCAAGTTATGAGTGCACCAAGTCCATGTTATAGACCCAACTATCCACCACAGCCATTTTGATTGGCTGTATCCCAGAAACTCGCGTTAACTCCTCCCACTTGTATGCACGTATTCCAATCTTCCAAGAGTGATATACACTGCCCTACAATAACGGAGCGGACAGCAAGATGTGATGGTATAAGGGAAGAATGCATGCTTTAATAGGGAGATGGTCCCCCACGTGCTGCAATTATACTAGCAACCCTTCTGGGCATACTTTAAACAAGGTTTTGATACACAGCTATGGGTATTTGTGTCCATTCCTGCTGCAAGAATGTCGCCAGCTCAGCTGTAGATTTCGGACGTGGTTCCCTGGTTCGTAAGCGTCGCTCTAACTCGTCCCACAAATGTTCTATGGGGCTTAGCTCGGGACTCTGAACAGGCCAGGGAAGACGTTTTACAACCATATCTTGACACCACTGCTTGACAGAGGCTGCAACATGATATAGAGCGTTGTCGTCTTATAAGTAACATTCGTCCATTCCATAAAATTGCCAGAGCGTAGGAAGAACCTGATTGTCCAAAATGTTCATGTGGATGTCGGCGTTCAATTGACCAGGAACAACATGCAAAGGTACCAGGCCATACCGCGAAAAACACACCAAAAAACAAGTACTCGAATTTTATGCAAATCCGCTGGCGTTCGGTCCATTATTGTAGGGTGTGTATATAAAGCTTTTTCTCAAAACCGTGGGAAATGTATGCACTAAGTGTATACCGCTAAATGCATGCAGTGGTGTTTAGATTAGGTATGAATGTTTTCACCAATTGTCATGGGTTTCTTGCACTCCTGTGTGTACCAGTAACCAGTACTCTTCATTGTGTTATGGTTATTACACATCAATAAACACTAGTAAAAATTTAATCTATTTTGTCAAATTTCCCTCAAAGGGTCTTGCCGACCAACCGGTCTGGTGGTTAAGGTGTTAGTCTCTGGAATGGAAGGTTTCTGGTTCGAATCCGTGTCATATGCCGGATCAGTGCATGGATATTTGTAATACCGGGTCAGTGCATGGATATTTGTAAGCGTATAGTGTAGAGGCGGCTGGCGCACCTTAAATCTGTCGTGGCCAAAAGTCGTTGGGTTGGCGTGGAAGTTTGGAGAGTGGGGTGCCAGCTCAGGTGTTGCTTCGTCATCTGACCGTGGTTCAAAATTACGAGGTGTTGTCCTCGAATCTTTCCCTCAAGGGACTGATCCCGGACCGTCGTCAATAGCCCGTTGTGTTGCTCTAGTACGACGTTAACTAAAAAAATTACCAAATTACCAATTAGTTCTAAAGTTTCGCCAACTGTTGAATTCGGGTTACCTATTGCATAATTAGCGGCTGATATTGCACTCTAACGCTGTAACCCACCTAATTGTTGCAACAAGGAATCTTGACATTGACAAAACCGACGACAAATCTTGCCAAAAGAAAACTGACCGGATCTAAATCTGATTTAGGCAAGATCAAAATCTTGAAGACCAGATATCTCGTTATTGAAAAAATTGGTCAAATATTGATGGTCAAAATAACTCATCGAAGTCACTTCGAGGACTGAACCATGGTTCGACTGAATCTAACTTCGAATTCCGAATCAGGTAAGTTCATGATTCTAAATCATCTCTAACCTGTACCTCCCGATCAAGGTTGCCGACCAACTCATATATAGTGGTTAAGGTGTTAGCCTCTAGATCGGAAGGTTCCTGGTTCGAATCCGGGTCCGAATGTTTGTAAACGTATGGTGTAGAGGCGGCTGGTGCACCTTAAATCTGTCGTGGCCGAAAGTCCTCACGTTGGGTTGGCGTGGAAGTTTGGAGAGTGGGGTGCCAGTTCAGGTGTTGCCTCGTCGTCTGACCGTGGTTCAAAATTACGTAGTGTTGTCCCCGGAGCAGAAAGTGCATAAAACTGCAACGCACGTCGCAGAACAACTTTTCTTTAATTTTATCAAAATATTGGCCATATTTTTCAATCATAAGTCACGTTGTTTTGCTTTGCAAAGCTTGCTCCTTGACACACCTTTTTTTCTTCTCTAGCTACGGAAAAAACCCCGTACAGCGCCCCAAACACTTTATAAATAACACATCTTCTATGTCAATGACAAAATATTTAACTTCAAAAGTTATCGACAGAATTGTAAATTCTGAAAGTATGCCTTGGTTTTAAATAAAGTAAGTTAATTAATTTTGATGTGTTTTATTATAAATATGCAATACATATTTAGCCGATATTTGTGTTTTACGTCAAAAGCCTGTAAATCAGTGTAATTTAAATATTGCAAATGAATATTGATGCATTGGGCAAATTTTGAACTGTCCTTCTCCATGTGATGGGTGAAGATGCTCGAACTATATTCACTCAAGTTATATTTAAAAAAATTACAACTTTTATTCTTAATTATTTTTAAAATTTTATGCATTGATGCCTAGGACTTCTAAACACTGCTAATGTAAATATTCTGTATTTAAATAACAGGAATGCTGATTCGCCCATCCGAAAATAGAATGAGCGTGCTAACAAAATAAATTATGAATAGTAGTGGAAAGCTATTTTAATGTATGATTAATTTTTTTATTGAGGATCTTTGAAATTTTATAGATAGGATTAGTTTTCTTGCTAGTGTATAAATCCTGTTTGTGTACTTGGAATTAAGCTACGAAATACTTGTTTATGCAGAGAAAAAGTTTGAAAAAACACTTTATATATTTTCATGTATTGTTTCCTTTTTCACAGTTGGTTTACACCAATTACATTTTTGGTCACAAAAAAAATAGAACTTTTTGCTAGTTAAATATTACGCGACTATAATAGTAGGAATATTATCATAAAACTTGATGCAAATTCTTTTAGTCTTTATTTCTATTGGAGACAAGATTTTTCTCAATAATTATTTTTTATGCAAATTCCATACATATGGTGCTTTTTATAAATATATTCTATATAACAAAAAAATCGACACACCAAGAAGGAGTTGTCCGATGGAGACAAAAATTGGTGGATAGGAAAGTTATGTACAGAATAGAAAATGATTAAAATTTCAGAACAATTGAATGATTTATTTCAGAGTTACAGTAACGAGCTCAAAAAGGTGTTGACCCGCCTCTAGCCTGGATGCAAGCTGCCACATGGCGTGTCATAGACCGATAAAGCTCCCGGATGGTCTCCTGCGGTATTTCTTTCCAAATTTGCTCCAATTGTCGGACTACGTCATCAACATTCCCTACCGGATGCAGTCGCCTTCCCATCATATCCCAGACTGCTCGATGAGAGGGAGATCTAGTGATCTGGCTGGCCAAGGAAGTGTTTGACAAGCTTGAAGACAGTTCATAGCAACACGTGCCGTATGTGGTCTGGCATTGTCTTGCTGAAAAATAAGCCCAGGGTACTGCGAAAGGAGCGGTAGCAAAACAGGTCTCAGAATGTCGTCAACGTAACCCTGTGCAGTAAGTGTACCTCTAATGACGACCAAAGGGGTCCGTCTATCAAGGGAAATGGCACCCCGAACCATAACTCCTTGTTGAGGGCCCGTGTGGCGTGCAATAGTGAAAGCAGGATCGGCACGCTGCCCTGGGCGTCTCCAGATTGGGTAGCCCAGGGTACTGCGAAAGGAGTGGTAGCAAAACAGGTCTCAGAATGTCGTTAACGTAACCCTGTGCAGTAAGTGTACCTCTAATGACGACCAAAGGGGTCCGTCTATCAAGGGAAATGGCACCCCGAACCATAACTCCTTGTTGAGGGCCCGTGTGGCATGCAATAGTGAAAGCAGGATCGGCACGCTGCCCTGGGCGTCTCCAGACACGTCTTCGATGATCGTCAGGACACATTTGGAAGCGGGATTCGTCGCTAAAGACTATACGTCCGCAGTCAGCATCATTCCAGCCTGATCGAGCCAAGCACCACTGTAATCTGGCTCGACAGTGTGCAGGCGTGAGTGGCAGGTGGCATAACGGTAGGTACGAGCGTATATTTCATAATTTCCAATGGGAATCCCCTATTTCGAAATACAATTTCGAATCTTCAAAATTTAACTTCTGATACAAAATTCCATGCCATAAGGTATTATCGTTTGAAAGTAACGAATACAGAAAGATTGGAGCTCCAAATGATAAATCAGTTTCTGAGACTTATTGATCTCTTCTCCTAAATACACTCTATAACAAAAAAAATCGACGCACCAAGAAGGAATCATCCGATTGCTTTGAAATTTCGTATGCATAAATGTTTTGACCAAATATGCAAATGATTAAAATTTGGTGTCCAATGAATGAATAGTGCGATCTCCAGCGCATCGGAACTGCGCATCCAGCAGATGTATATAAGGAGTTGTTCTTGAACTGTTGTTAAAAATTTCTGCTGCATTGCGATGTAGGATACCTTTCATCGACTGAAAAAATGCCTCGCCGCAGGATTCGAGCTCATTACGAGCAACTTTCATAGTTTGAAAGAGGTCGTGTCATTGGATGGAAAGAGGCAGGTTGGGCAAATCGGAGAATCGCTCGTCATGTGAGTCGAAGCGATGCGGCGATTAGAAGATGCTGGCAAGAGTGGGTGGACAATGGCAGATTTTAGCATCATGATGGTAACGGTCGACGTAGGGCCACAACAGATCGCGAGGACAGAGTGACTGTCAGATTAGCTGTCACAGCTCCTGATTCACCGCTATCAACCATCAGTCGTGCGACCCACACACGAGTGTCCACCATCACCATTCACAGACGGCTGAGAGAGCGAAATCTACGCTAGTACCTACCGTTATGCCACCTGCCACTCACGCCTGCACACTGTCGAGCCAGATTACAGTGGTGCTTGGCTCGATCAGGCTGGAATGATGCTGACTGGGGACGTATAGTCTTTAGCGACAAATCCCGCTTCTAACTGTGTCCTGACGATCATCGAAGACGTGTCTGGAGACGCCCAGGGCAGCGTGCCGATCCTGCTTTCACTATTGCACGCCACACGGGCCCTCAAGGAGTTATGGTTCGGGGTGCCATTTCCCTTGATAGCCGGACCCCTTTGGTCGTCATTAGAGGTACACTTACTGCACAGGGTTACATTGACGACATTCTGAGACCTGTTTTGCTATCTCTCCTTTCGCAGTACCCTGGGCTTATTTTTCAGCAAGACAATGCCAGACCACATACGGCACGTGTTGCTATGAACTGTCTTCAAGCTTGTCAAACACTTCCTTGGCCAGCCAGATCACCAGATCTCTTTCCCATCGAGCATGTCTGGAATATGATGGGAAGGCGACTGCATCCGGTAGGGAATGTTGATGACGTAGTCCGACAATTGGAGCAAATTTGGCAAGAAATACCGCAGGAGACCATCCGGGAACTTCACGATGACTATGCCACGGCGTGTGGCAGCTTGCATCCAGGCTAGAGGCGGGTCAACACCTTATTGAGCTCGTTACTGTAACTCTGAAATAAATCATTCAATTGTTCTGAAATTTTAATCGTTTTCTATTCTGTACATAATTTTCCTATCCACCAATTTTTGTCTCCATCGGACAACTCCTTCTTTGTGCGTCGATTTTTTTGTTATAGAGTGTACTTGTACTTGATACGACAAATATCACCTCAGCCTTCAGTTTCTCTTCCAAGTCGATGAACAATTTTCGTTTAGCCTGGTCTTTGTAACATTTTTGGCTTCTTTATTGGAATGTAGTGAAGGAATTACTTTCGCACTGCAATTCACTGTTGAAGCGATCTTACAGCAGATGGCTTAAAGCTTAGCCACCTGCTTGATGAAACTGTGCGTGGGAAGTTTCAAGTCTCCTTGAATTTGTTTGTATGTTGACCATTGCTTAGGCAACTGATTAAAAAATCAGTGAACAGAAAATAATAGTTCAGACACATCTTCCCCAAGCTTCAAAGCCGACTAGCCCATTCTTCCTACACTCATTGCCATAAAAATTTGCGCACCAAAAAATAATTGTGGGATCGTAACGAAACTTGGCATGAAGGTATATGTCGGCCAGATATGCAAATGATTAGAAATGCAGCGTGATTGCGCATTGCGTAATGTCACTAGAGGGCGTTGAACTTCGTTCTCCTTGGAGTATAAAACAGGTAAGCAGAGCTCGTTTGAGTGTATTTAATCTTTTGCAATGGAAACGCGCCGGTAGACATGCCGTTACGCCGCCATCGAAGACAATATGAGCAGCTGTCAGAGTTCGAGAGGGGAAGAATCATCGGGATGATGGAAGCTGGGTGGTCAGCTCGGCGAGTAGCTCGTCAAGTAGGCCGTTCTGATTTTACCGTGAGGAGATGTTGGGACCAGTGGACAGAAGAGACGTCATTTACAAGGCGACCAGGACGCCCTCGACAGACCAGTCGTCGAGAAAACCGTCACATTATACGAAACGCACGCGTAGAGCCAACTGCCTGATTGGCCGCTATCCAGATACAGGCAGCACCTTCACTACGGGCCCCTGTGTCTTCCCGAACCATCGCAAGGCGCCTGGCTGAAGGACATCTGGTATCGCGGCACCCATTACGTATGCTGCCAATGACACCCACCTACACACCGTTTGGAATGGTGTCGCGCACGACGGGATTGGACTGCAACGGAATGGAACCAGGTCGTCTTCAGCGACGAATCTAGATTCAATTTGAGCAGTGATGACAATCTTGTTCGTGTGTGGAGGCCCCGTGGTGAACGCCTCAATCCTGCCTTCGCTTTACAGCGACACACCGCTCCCACAGCTGATGTGATGCTATAGGGTGTCATTGCTTACGATACACGGTCACCCTTAATATTGATCCATGGCCCAACCGGTACGTCCATGACATCCTTCAGCCACATGTGATGCCACTCATTGTCAAATTAGCAGTTTGATTCATCTCGTAGAAAAATCGGAATCGAAAGCGTACAATATCGAATGAAGATAGCAGATTGAAGGATTTTAAAGAAGCTCCTTGCAACCATCAAGCGTATCTTAAAAATCGATTGGAAAAAATAACGACCTGTTGGTTATTGCTACACTTTCCCAGACTCTCCAACTGTTACAGAATTTCCGTAGTTGCTACGGTAATTGGTAATTTTTCAGTTAACGTCGTACTAGAGCAACACAACGGGCTATTGACGACGGTCCGGGATCAGTCCCTTAAGGGAAAGATCTAAGGACAACACCTCGTAATTTTGAACCACGGTCAGATGACGAAGCAACACCTGAGCTGGCACCCCACTCTCCAAACTTCCACGCCAACCCAACGTGAGGACTTTCGGCCACGACGGATTTAAGGTGCACCAGCCGCCTCTACACCATACGTTTACAAACATCCATGCCCGAACCCGGAACCTTCCGATCTAGAGGCCAACACCTTAACCACTATACCGGTTGGTCGGCCGTAGTTGCTACGGAAATTAGGTGAAAACTACGGAGCTTCGGATGTATAGTAAAAAATTACGGATCTAGTACAAAAAACGCCGAAAATACTCTTCCCCAATCCCAGTGAAAGAATTTTCAGCATGGTTCGAAAAAACCAAACCGAATCTTGTTCCACAATGAACACTGGAGTCACTCCTCATAAAAAAAATTAATATGGAAATTTGTTACGATGTCAAACTAAACAATAACTACTTAAAACAGCAAAAAGTGCTTGCGATTCAATGCAAAAAAATTGTAGATGAGATTTTAATAAATAGGCAATTAGTTTGATCAACGAAATTGTGTTGTGTGACTTTTAAAATAAGATTTATTCACTTATATATTTAGTCAATAATTTTGAATATAATCTAAAAATATTTGTTTCAATTAATGATTAAATAATTTTTATTATAATGTATTAATTTTAATTATTTAGTAACTTTTTATTAATTTTAATAATAAATCAATAATTTACTATATCGTATGTAAAATGTCGGTAAGTAGTGCTACTGATGACTGGGTTACCAATGTTGGAGAGTATAACTTTCCTGGGACGATTTTTCTCCAAGTCATTATTAGTTACTGAACAATGCCAGGCAACATCAGTCTCTGTAGAGTGCAGTTCTTCAATGTTAAAGAGATCACTGGCCAAGGATCAGCCATTCAACAATGTCAATGTTCTTCAGTATTTATCTATCTATATATATATTTCTCTTACGTGGCACGCAAAAAAGACGTTATTTGTTACCGCGTTTTGGCAACATTGTGCGATTGTTTGTTTACTAGGAGCCGCGCGCCTCATTTAAATCTATAGTTATCGGATGAAATTTTATTGAAAAAAAATGAATTTTAGACGAGCTGTTGCGGTTTGTAATAGAAATCTAAGAAAGCGAAGGATCTTTTAGGGCTATTTAAAAAACTGTCCTTTTCAAGGCTAACAATTATAGTACAACAAGACGCGTGCACTACAACTTTCGACAACAAACTCAGTCAAAAAGTTTATGGGTGGCTCGAGTACTGGGGAAATGTACACACAAACAACATGCTGGGTATTCAATTTCCAAAGCAGCGCTCACATTGCGAGTAAAAATTTGCTCAAAGTTTTCATTTAAATTCTGATTCCAGAGGTACTGTATATATCTTTTATGTAATACAACAAATTTAGATTTGAAAAATATTTTTTTGGAATATATTTTGTAATCAATCCTTTTTGCTAGGACACGTGTCTTCATTGATACGAGCGAAGCGAGCATAGGTTCGCGCAGCGAACCAATGAGAATTGCGAAGCAATTTTCCGGGGGTTGGCGAGCAGGGGGCAGGCCCCCTAGTCTATATATATAATTCTCTTACGTGGCACGCAAAAAAGACGTTACTTCTTATCGCGTTTTGGCAACATTGTACCACTGTTTGATAATTATGAAGCCTCGCGCCTCAATTGAATTTTTAGCGTTATCGGATGAAAGTTCATTGGAAAAAAAAAGAATTTTAGTCGAGCTGTTGCAACTTATAATAGAAATCAAAGAAAGCATAGGATCTTTACAGGGCCATTTGAAATATAGGGCCAACAATTATAGTTTAATAAGACGCCTGCACTACAGCTTTCGACAACAACCTCGATAAAAAAAGTGTAGGTGGCTCGAGTTCTGGGGAAATGTACGCACAAACAACATGTTGGGTATTCAATTTCCAAAGCATCGCTCACATTTCGAATCAAAATTTGATCAAAGTTTTCATTTGAATTATGATTCCAGAGGTACAGTTTTAACTTTTCGGTCATACAAAAAAAAATTATATTTGAAACATAATATTTAATAATATAAAAATATTTTTGGAATATAATATTTTGTAAGCAATTCCTTCTGCTAGGCACACGTCTTCATTGATTCGAGCGTAGCGAGCATGTTCGTGCAGAGAACTAATGAAGATTGCAAAGCAATCCTCCGGGGTATGGTGAGCGTTAGCGTGCAGGGGCCGCGCCCTCTAGTGTATAATAATACTTTTGTATGCCACTAAAACTGTCTATAAATTCTATTTTTTTTTTCTTCTTTTTTTACAAATAATTTATTTTTGATTTTAGGGTATCAAAAATAAATAACTTTATTCCCATAAATGCAACTTTTCCAATTTTTACTGCAACAAAAAAGTTGCCCTAGTTATAAGCCCTGAAATAGTAGCAAAATGTTGCTTGTTACAAGTCTGCCTTGAAGTAAAGTGGAAAAAAAAATCGACTTTGTATCAATAAATTCAACAACTGCAGGATATAAAATAACATGAATAAAGCATAAAAACAATTTATTTACAAAACAAAAAGAATGTGATGGACCTAGTACAGTGAACATCCCTTTCACATACATATTGCATTGTATCTCCTAAGACACAAATTGGATAACAAATGCATCAAAATAAATATTTCTTGGGGCGCACGCGTATTTTACAGCATGTGGTCTCTAAACTGATACAGAAATCTCAAATTATCACAAAAAGATGCCAAAGATATTTGGAAAAATCACTCCTGTGTGCTACGCAAAGCAACATTCGATTTGGATCAACCAGTCAATCGAAAACAAAACTCCTAATTGGAGAACTCGGGGGTGGGGTGGGGGAAAAAGCTTAACATACATGGACTAGATGACATTTAACAAACATAATGAACTGCAGGGTGAAAGCTACACAATGCATGAATGAGACCAAATAGATTTTGTTTTGTAAGTGGCAAATTAAGCAAAAAGAAAAATATTCATCTGCTTACAAGATAGTACAGTCCTCTATCAAAGAGAAAGGAAATAAATACATGTTTATTTACAAGGGGTAGGGGGATTTACAAGCTAGTTCACATTGATAGGCAGTGGATCAGTAGGAATTAAGGATGAAAAGAAAGCTGTCACAAGAGTTATAATTGTTGAAGGCATCGACGGAGAACTCGGAGTTTGAGCTTGCGTTTCTGTCGCTGTGGATTCGGTGTCTGGAGAATCTTCCGCGACCTATTGAGAATAGTCCAATGACATATTTCAAAGAATATAAAAACAATACAGTTAAATAATCCATACAAAACAGCAAATTTAAAACTCACGTATATAGGTAGATATATTTCACTAATGAATTTGGCGCACACATCTAAGTTGCAGGTTTATTGTTAGAAGTTTGTGCCAAGTGGCAAAGTGCTAATTTCTCGTCGCCCCCGAAACTTTTTATATCTCGGCAACTTTATACGTTTTTAAGCATTTAAACATAAAACTTAGTTGCATGTATTTAGCAGTAATTATCTTAAGTTATTCAACCAATTATACTTTAAAAGTCTCTCGGCAACTTCGTATTTACCGGCAAAGTGCTTTTGCCGCCATCTTGTTATAAAAAAGTTTTGTGTTCGCAACTTTTAAAAAGTACACATGCACTCTCACTGTGTTATTCGATAGGTTGTGACGTCAATACAATCAAACATACACTTCAACTTTCATTCATTCACTTCTACTTCAATTCAAGATATATTCTTATGATTGGAAGTAGAAGATATGATTATTCAAATGACTTAACCTATATATACGCAGACAAGTGTATCTGCAGAGAAGTACTCGGTCCGGTAGTTAATACTTACTTTTTGCACGTATAACGTTCAATATTTTATTTAAATATGTTTTTAGTTTAAAGTTTAGTAAAAACTTTATTTTATTTAAGTTTGTTTGTTCAACCTTCTTTTAGTTACCTTTATAGACGAACTAGTTATGTGCTCGGACCCACTGTTACATCATATACTGCTTATTTGGTTAGGATCTTCCATATTGTTACTAATTGTTGAATGGCAACAACAGATACAAACAATATAAAATCGACCATTACAGGATTCATTCACTGATTTTTCGCTCGGTGCAAATGTGCTTGGTTTGAGCTATGGAGTTGCATATTACTAAAACTTAGTCGTATCGCAAAAGCAATGAGATATCTGGCAGGTAGAAATCATAGCAGAAAAGAAAATATGAGCAAAAATATGTTAAGAGGTCAAAAACACCAAATGGCCATTGGACAAGGGAATGAGGTGAAATTAAAGTATGTTTATTTTAATAGAATTTAATAGTGATAACATAACAGAGGTATACTTTATACAATGCATTAAAAAGTAAGTAAAAGTTAAGCTGTAAAGTATGTTATCAGTCAAAGTAAATTAAATGTTTTCGTATATTTTTGGATATATATTGATTGATTTTTTTTATTTCATTTCATGGAATCCATTTAGGAATATGGATGCCTATATTCATTATAAATGGATCGAAATAAGATTTTTAAAATGTGAGTAATGCCCCGTAGGTACAAGCAATTAAGAAAGTTCAGCGCAGATTCTATGAATAGGTCTGTTAGTAAACATGAAAAGTTTTAAGACAATTCAAAATTATGGAAAATATTTAAGCATTGAAGATGCATTATCAAAGTAATTTGAGCTCATTATTCATTCAGAATCAATGTAGCTATTTATATTGAGGTCAGTGTACAAAATTGTTGAAACTCATAACCACTGTCAAGAGAAAACTAAGCAAGTTATTTTTAAAACTTCACATTTTTTTTTTTTAATTTGATCATTGTGGCAATTTTTCTTTGGGAGTTTTACAAGGCAAAGAGAGAAAGAGAAACATTCTAAACTAACCAAACTATTTGATAATACTCTATGCTAAGAACCACAATGCAAACATCTGCAATCAATTGTATATACAGATAGCAGAAACCAAATTTCGATCCTTCGGCAGGCAATTTAAGTGGTAGTTGAATTACCGTGACACTAGAGCCAAAAGATTTTCCCACCAAAAGCAACATGCTACTGACAGAAAAGAAATATGCTAAAAATAATTCTTAGAGTAATAATTAAAAGAGCCAAGTTAGCCACAATTGCTCCAGTGAATGAATTTATGAAAGCAATTCCCAACAGAAAACTAACCAAGCTCTCTACAACTGTAATATGCTAGGTGGCGATTTGGTGCAACTGATTTGGCGATATTTTACAAACTGGCACAATCTAGGCTTGGATTCAAAACCACAAAATTGGCATCGCTTGAAAATTGTCTCCCAAAAGAAAAATTCAGAAAAACTTTTTCTGTTTTAAAGGACAAGATTTTTTTTCAGTGAAACTTCTGAAAACATTGGCAGGCCTGATTATGGCATTTAAATGCAGGCAAAATAAAATATGTTCTTGTAAAAAAGGGGCTTTTTAAGGGCTTAAGAAAATTAAAATGAAAATTCAGGGGTTTTTTAAGGCCTGTGGGAGCTATGTACGAAAGTGCATTTTTTGCTTACATCATTTTCGGCACTCTGGCTTTCGTCTGTACTTGGTCGAGCACTTTCAGCAGCAGCAGTTTCAGCAGATTGTCTTGCATTGGCTCGTAGTATTTGTTCTCGCTGACGGCGCCTGTTCATTTTTACAAACCTGAAATGATTGAAAACAAATGGACTTGTATTAGATTTATTAAAGAAATGTGTAAATTTAAACTATGCAGACATTTTAAAACCATGAAGAAATTTTTTCGTACCGCACTGATTTTTAGCACAGCAATAAAAAATTTATACATTTTTATGCCTGCTTCAAATTAAAAGTAATGATGTGAAGTGTAATAAATCTTGAAACAAAATGGTAGTGCCATTTAGTTGTTGATAACTTAAAATATTGTTTTAGTGAGTTATTAGAAAAATGAAACCATATTTTAGCCTCCATAAACATGAACACCTAATAAAATTTGAGACACAACTAACAACAATAAAAAGTTATTCGTAATTTGCACTTTAATGATTAATTGCAACTATGCAATAATGTGTAAAAGATTTTTCTGCTTAGGTCTAAATTCAACTATAAAATTTATTCCTAGTCCCTTGTGTTTGTACTAAGTTGGGAAAATTATTTTGCACTATGAATGTTTGCACTTTAAAGCAACATATCATTCTTTGAAGGAGGCGTTTTACATCATGCTAACTTTTGGTATGTTTCAAATAATTCTTCTAAATTTTGTCAAAATTAGAATCATCTTTAATTTACATTTTAAGAAATGAATAAAAACAAAAAAATTATATTTCCAAATGAGTTTCATACAGTGGAATTTCGAATATACGTTTTTTGCTTTTCATTCATAAAGTATGTCATTTTCTCAAGTCAGGAGTCTGTAAACATGGTTTTTTTCAACTTCAATTTCATATTTTCCCCAAATTGTGTTTTTATGCAGGTTTTAGGCAAGATGGAAAACTGGGGTTTCACTGTATCAAATCTATCAACCTCGCATAAAAAAAAATCCTGATTTTTACAACACATGAAATCAATGGGCATGTCTAAGGTCATGAGATTTCCCCACTTGTTGGTCCTTCGAGATCTATTTTTAGAGGTCATAAAAGGGGGTTCTTTTCCCTAGCCTTGCTGCTCAAGGATCCCACTTTACACTATGTTATCCTATAGCGGTGCTGAGAGAAATCTATTTTTAGAAGCAGTGTATGTAATGTGCCATTTTCCTTAGCCTCGCTACAGGTCCCTTTTTTAACCGATGCCTTACTTTTACTGTAATAAAATCACTTGCTCGGCCACACTCAACGTGGCAGGAACTCTGTAAATTACTCGTCCACACTTAGCATGGCAGGACGTTTGTCACCTTGTTCAGTGTTGCATTAAATTTGTTGTTTTTAAAACTTATTTGTCTGTCTGATTCTCGGGACCACAGTCGTCCTAATTAGGGCAACTGTCAGAAATGAAAGAGGTTTTCAGGAAGACTTCCAGGTATTCTAGTACAGGGTTCCAAGCCTATTTCAGAAATAAAATTCCCAGACTTTTCAAGACAAATTTTTACAGTGTATAATTCGCGACATTTTCAAGGTGAAATACCAAGAAATAATTTAGCATTAAATAGCCAATAATTAAAAACCAATTTAAGAATTATACATTGTAAAAATTAATACACAAAATTCAAGTATGCATTAAAATAACTTATTCAAATAATAAAACATATTTGACTTTAATCAATTTCTTATTTAATGTATCAGAAAGCACTAAATTATTCAATACAGGCTGCAGATGAAACAAAATTCTTTATCTGTTAAATATTAGCCGTTTCTTATCAAAATCGATTGAAAAATTCTATTTATAAAATAAAGTGATACAAAACTGTAGACAAATCTTATTGCTACTTTTCTCCAAAGCATTCGTGAAGCCATGATCAATCATTTTCCCAGGTCATTGAGGTGATTTTCAAGGTTTTAGACAAGTATGCATAATTTTCCCAGTCTTTTCAGATTTTTTTGGACAAAATTAAAATTCCGAGAATTCCAAGTTTTCCCTGACCTGTGGGAACTCTGCTAGTAGTACTGTAATCTAGTAACACAGTGTATAAATAGTTACTTTTTAATAACATGCACAACTTACATTGTTATAAGTAGAACCGTAAATGTCACAGCAGCCACACGTGTCAAGGAGGAGTAATAAAGCAACAGAGTACTCAGGACAAATACTCGTACAAAGCCATACAGGTAGTCAATGTAATCCTCTTCCTCTTCAGGTTGTCGTGGTGCAACATTTGGAGCTGGATTTTGCTGAGGTATGGTGGTCTGTGGTTGCTGTACAGGGGGAGTTACACTAGGTGCAGGTCCATATGGCATGCTACTATTATATCTGCAAAATTAATGGACTGTAAATAAACCTGGATGCAAGAACTACACAATATATTAATCTTCACTGCATCACTTTTACTGTACTAAAGTTTATTTTTTTTGGCCTGAATAAGATTTTAAAATTGAAACAGCACCGAGGATAGATAGATATATGTAACATAAAAAATTATTTGTGAGAAAATTGCTTCGAGGTTGGCTGGGTATAGTGTCGCCGAGTATTTTTTCACATGCCTTTAACAGTTTAGCAGCCCATTGCATCAGAAATAATTAATTTTTGCAAGCCAAGCTAAATTCATCTTCCCATGCCGTGATCCATCTGTTCCCATCTATTTACTATATGTCCCATCAAATGATACCATATAAGGCAATGAAATCTGTGAATATTGCTGATCAAGGAATAATTAATTTGTTGATACGCAACTTGTAACTTGCTACGCCATCTCTTGTAGCACTTGAATCATGACTGTGGTCTAATAAAGACATCTTTTTCATTTCTCTCTGTCCTGCTCGTATTTTATGTATAACTAAGTAGTGAGACTTGTAAAAAAGTCGTCATATATATATATATATAAAAGATTATTTGCAATTAGTTGGATACTTAGTCACTAGATGGCACTACAATTTATTAGTAATTACTTGTTCTGATGCAATTTTCAAGAAGGATGAAATCTTGGGAATTCTTGCTCAGGAGAGGGTGAATTAAACTGACGTAGAGAGGAAGTGTTAGAAGAAGGTGGTGAGTTATGAGTGCAGAGTGGCACTGGAGGAATTGTTAAAAGTGTCTGCATCTCTACTATTATAAAAGGAAGTGTTTGTTTCTTGCACGCAAAGACCTGACGAATCCATGGTACTTACAGCAATGGGATTTGTCACACAGGTAGCACACATTTTTTGTAATTTTAGGGTCGAGGCGAATTTTAAAATTCAATCTAGAACATTTAAAAATTAATTTAATAGTTTTTTTCACCATTCTTCATTCTATTGCAGTAATTCCGAGGAATGAAGAAACATCAAAATTTAGACTTTGCGCCCTCACATGTCACCTTGACGTCAGCCTTTGGAATCATACTTAGTTTTTTCATCTCAGGGGAGAGAACACATTCGAATGATCTTCGTTTGTTTCGAGATTCATTCATTTTGACTTCTTGCGAAACGGATTCTAGTACAGCAAAAGATTACTCAAGTTGTCACTGACATTCTTCAGTGCTTTTTCTATCTCAGCAATCGATAAAGGTAGAGTAAAAAATTGTAACGGATTTGAAATTTGTGGAAAATTTTACAACAGATGGTTGTTTGTTTTTCTTTAAATCTTTTATATATTCGCAAGAGATTGTGACATCCCGTGAACTCTCGCCTTCCAAATTTTACACCAGATAAAAACAAAACATCAAGCGCACGGGCAATGCCGGGCTAGCCACACAGTGGCTAGTACTTGGATATTTGTTGATTAAAGTTGTTAAGTTTTCAACAACTGAGTTCTGTATCCTTGGAGATTAATTTACTCTCTTAGACAAATTTTAAGAAATTTAATTACCGAGCAATTTACACATATAAATATAATATATATATATATACCCCTTTCTTCATTCAGTATAGTTAAAGTTTATTACAAAATTTTATTATTATGAATTCCCTTTTCCTAGAGAACTTCTTTTAGCATTCTCTTGCAAAAACTCAAAAAGCTAATCTAGTTTTTAGTATACAAGTTTCAGTAAACTTCAAAAGTTTCACTGGATATAAATCAAATACCATGAAATCAAAAGTGATAAACATGTTTCAAACAAAGGACAAAATACGGAGCTGAAGGTTTTAAACTCCAACCTAGATCTAGATTGTGAAAAGAAACACTTACTGAGCAAAATATTGGGTCATTAGCTGTGTGTACATTTGTTGCATTGCCATATACTGCCGAGTTGAATCAGAACTTGGATATGCTGTAAATGCATTTGCAAAAGGTGGTATCCCCCTAAATAAAATAAATATATAACATGTAACAAACATCTAAGTCATAACTTGAAAAAATGCATGATATAAATATTAAAAGTTTTGAAATCTCAATCAGGAAAATAGACAACTTTTGTACAAATTACACAATTGTTCAATAAATTAGTTACAGTAATAACAAAGCAAATTTTAATTATTTGTTGAACAGATCCAAATATCGTAATGTTATGAAACAAATCTGAAAGCTTTCAAAATCATGTTTTATGTTAAATCAAACTAAGAACTGGAATTAATGTACCATCTATTGCTATCCGATCCTAACACACACAAAAGCATTCATTCTTTTCATTTCTTGAATAACTGATTGTTATATAAAGGCATTGAAAATATGATGGGAAATTTAAAATATTCCAGCATAATGAATAGATCTTGACACATGCAATTACTTCTGAATTTTTACCAGGGTATGAAAAAATCATTAAAACAAGATTTTATAAAATTTAAATCTAATTTTTATGATTTGAATTAATTTGTTATTTCTACATTTAAATGTGCAGACATGAGACATGCAAATCACATTATGGGCTACTGATGGTATCTCTAATATTATAAAAGGAAGTGTTTGTCTGTTTCTTGCATGCAAAAAGTCCTGACAAATCTCCGACACACAGTTATGGGATTTGGCACACAGGTAGTCCTATTTTTTGGCAAATTTGGAGTCGCAGCGAATTTTAAAATTTAATCTAGAACATTTTAAAATGAATTTAATCATATTGAATGCAACAGCATAGAAGATGACAGATTCTAAATTTGTTTTTTTTTTTCGTTTCCGTTTTGAATTTGCACGAGGAATGATTTTCCAGCCAGAAGATAAAAACAAATAATCTTTTAACTGGAGTTGCTTTACTTTTTTTTATCTCCTAGGCTGTTAAAGATAAAGTAAAAATTTCAATGGATTTGAAATGGCGGAAAATTTCACTTGAGATCAATACCTAAAAATATGATTTTCTTCAAATAAATAATTTTTAAATTGAATATATCTTTTATATTTTCGCAAGAGATAGTGACGTCACGTGAACTTTCGCTTTTCAAAAATAAACAGATTGCATCTCCTGCCCTTCGCGTTAAAAAAAACCAAACAGATAACATTTCCTGCCCTATTCCATTTCAGCGAAGAGCAAAAAAATAAAACATTTTGAATGGAATTGTAAAGTTCTTTTTCGTTTCATTTTAATTTGAATGCCATTTTATTTGAAAAGAAAATTTCAAATTTAATAAATTTTATGTCATGACAATTAAATAAGTAAAAATTTTCTAGCCTTTTCATTACCCAATTTAATTAAAGTATAAAAAACTGTACAGTTAAGTCGAAAATAATCTTTATATAAATACAAAAGTAGCAAAGGTGGAAAGACTTAATGAATATCTTTCCAGTCTTCTACACAAATATTAAAATATAATTATCTACCACAATTCCAAATGAAATATCCAAAACTATAAAGAAAGAATAGCGATTCCTTTTTTTTTTTTAAATTGGGTTAATTGAATAAAATTAGATTTTTATGATTTTAATTTGTTTCCCCTGTGTTTAAACTTGTTACACATGAGACAGACTTGTTAGAGTGTAGTTACTAGATAATATTGATTTATATTAAACATGTCTGAGGGTCTAGGAATTCCACATTCCTTTATCAAAAATAATAAATTCCTTCTTGAAAAGGCATCAGTTCAAGTCTAACCAACCTCTACATTGGAAGAGTACGTCAAAATTACCAGAAAACATTTCGTACAATGTATGGACTGATCTCATTTGTATAAAAATGTATGCATCTGCAGATAAACGGATTTGTGGGTGACACTTGTTTTGAGTGAGCAAAGAGAGAAATATTTGTTGGTCAATTTGAAAATATTTTTAAAAAATTACATTGAGGAACGGGTCATATTGACCATTGATTTCCCTTCGTGCAGCCCAATATAAACTAGAGTGGTTTGATCAATGTCTTAAGGTTGCTTATTAGAAGGGGTTTTAAATTCTAGAGACCTGGAACTTTATGTGTCCAAATATTTTTTAGGTCAGGACCCAGTCTTCCTTCCAACATGAGGTAATATTACAAAGTGATAAAATGTGCTGATGATTTACATAAACAAAATAAAAAAAGTTATAAAACCTTTATACACGAAGCAAGTTATTTCTCCCAAAGTTGGAACCCAGTGCATCCCAATCAATACAATTATCTTTAGTCCTCAAAAGAGGGTGGCCAGTTAGTTTAGAGGGTCAGTTAAAAAAAATAATCAATCTGGGCTGTCACTGAGCAGGGGCAAACTTTTAAACTCATTTGTACTGCCCCATTTTGTGTGAGCCAGGTTATTTTATTTTCAATATTAAATTGATTTAAATCAGATTTTTTAAGATAAATATCAATTGATTTAAATCGGCATAAGCCTCAGAAATAAAGGGCTTCAAATAAATTTAAACTAATTTATGTGGAAAAATCATGAAATACTTTTCTTCAATACTCTGTGTATTTTGTTCATTGATCAATTTCAGATGAAGGCCCATCATGAATTCAATGCTGTTTTATTTTCCGAGATTCCCGACTGAACCTGTAAATTTGCTGATTGTGGCACCACTTCGCATGCTCTACTAATTCACACATACTTTCTCTCCAACATACTCTTAAAACTCTAACCTCCTTTATTCACAATTCATGTTTTTATATCGTACTTTCATAATCAGCTTTCTTGGCAATAAAGCTCACGACTGTTTTACAAAATAGGACACATGTGAGGGAAGAACACCAACGGCCATATTCACAAGTCTCGAGTTAACTCGAGGATCAGTTCATCCGCGGGTAAGAGTTAACTCGAGGATTTCCAAGAACGGTATTCTCAAACAACATGTTAAGTGATCCTGGGATTAAAATGAGACGCTCGCTGTGATTGGCTACTACAGTCTCCTCACAATCACGTGATATTGTTTATATTGGTTACGATGCCCGAATCAAGCATTCATACTGATCAAGCACGCACTTCGCTGTAGAATTGATTCCAAATTGTGATTAAATAGAACACATGCAGCATTTTAATTTGGGTTTGGGAAAAGAAATGCAAAGGTATTTAATTTTAAATTGGATTTTTATGGAAACCTAAATTTTGCAAGAAAGAATTGTACACAATGTCTTGACAAATGAATGTAATTCGATAATCTTTATACTTGTCAGTATGGGTGTGTGTTGGTGGTATGAAAAGTAACTTTCATTGTCAATTTTCTTTCGTTCGTAATAAATCAATAGAATAATTTCTATTCTACGACGAATTTGCATCTGCTATGGTCATATTCTACCTTTCACTCTTACCGAACAGAGGTGCCGCAATCTATCTTTTCACCAAATGTTTTCACAGCTATATACCTTTGTTTTCAAATTTCTTTTGAATTTCAATAAAATTATGTTTTTAAATTTTCCATTTTTGCAATATTATGATGAGATGAGCTGCTATGCAGCAGGTGCTCCGTAATAACAGATCCAGTCCAGTCGTCACAAGAATACTGTAATTGAGCATAGAATGAAATGTGTCATCCATTTTGTTTCTTCGCAAAAAGATAGTACTTCACATGCGTTAAATGTTAACTCGCCGATTTAGGAGGATCAAAATGTAAGATCGAAACGACAGTTTAAACCATGGATCAGGACTTGTGAATACGTTTTTTTTTTTATAACTCGGGGATTATCATTGATCCTCGAGTTAACTCAGACTTGTGAATACGGCCGTAAGTGACAGATTAAGTGAACTCAAAAATAACTGTAAATATTGTCAAAATAAACAATTCGTACTATGGAAAAATAGTTAAAAACAGTAGAGTACAAAATTTACTGAAGTGGTCATTTCTTTTTCTTTATTTCTAATGTTAGCCTTAGAAATTCTTATGTTCTTAAACTTTTGATATTTTCAAGAAAGCTTAAGGATTGTACTAGATTACTTAGCAAACCTTAAAATTTGGTTGGTTGCAAAGGAATTTTATGGCATACAAACTAGCTTGGTGGTACAAACTAGTATTCACAAAGTGAATGAATGCTGTTACAAATGACTAAATTATGTAAACTTACCCAGTAATGTCTGAAGGTGTTAACAGTGGTTGATTCATTTGCGTGTATACATTGTTAGGATTAAGAGGTGGAGGAGCAGTGTATACTGGAGGTATAGAACTCTAAAGCAATGAAAAGAAACAGATTAGTTCATTCACATAACAAATACATATGACTGAAATTGAACTTGCAGTTAATTTAAGACAAAATTGGTTTTAGTTTGGAAATGAGTCATTCTATATGGAGACACCTGGGAGTTGCACCAGTCCCCCTTTCGATTGTTTAATTCCAAATTTTAATCTGAGATATGGCAATGACAACTACAAACCTTAATTTTTCAAATATTTTTTTGTCTAATATTAGATGAAGTATGGGAATTTGAAAATTGGCCAGTTTTACAAAATGGTGGCCTTCTCGGATTTGCCACTGTCGACAAATGAGCCTAACTTCAGAACTAATTGGTTAAAACTTGATAACTTTAGTAACAATTAAAAATCTGTTATTTCAGAATTGTACATAAAATTTTAAAAAATGGTAATTTTACCTTTATGGATTGTTTAGGTGTCAAGTAAAAAAAATAAAAAAAAATCACACTTTTAAATATAATTGACTTTAAAGGGATGCAGAGAAAATGAACCCTTATATTTTTCTTTGAAGCTTTATAGAATTAACTTTTACAGCTGACAAAAATGAATAGATAAAATTTTTAATTTTTGACTAAAAGCTATTCTAATGATAGCATATGTTATTTCGAAACGTTGCTCATCTGGCAGCACAAAAATGTCCCTAGCTTAAGAGTGAATGGCCGAAATTGAATTTTATGAAGTACTAATTCAAAACAGGCTCATATCAAATGTTGAGACAGTATAAAATGAAATTACTGACCAATGTAATTTCTAGATTACTTTATCACATGTTGTCTTTGAAACTGATTTTGTACTTCAAGTTTGTTTAAACACCACATATTATTTAGTAAGAGTAGCAAGAAAATCATAAACTGAATGGATAGTATCCATTCCTAATGAAAGAAAAAGTGCAAAATAGTCCTGATATTGTAGTCATAACATTTTATGATTAACAGTCATTAAGCGTAAATAAATAATTTGGATATTTGTTATTTATGAAAATAGGACTATTACAACTAGACTGATTTAGTATTTTTGAAATTGTATTTTGTAATTTTGAATTCTACATTTTATTTAAGGAACATAATGATTTATAAATAGGAATTGTTGTAAGCAAAGGTATACATTCAGTGTGTATAATGTTCCTTCATATGTCAATAGTTCAGAAAAAATATGAGGGTTCCTTTTTTCTTACAGCCTTTTAAACTGCCTGTTTTTAAAAGTGAGTTTTTCACTTAACATGAAAAAAACAATAAAATAAAATGTAATACTACAATTGTTTTTGTATACATGACTGAAATAAATCTTCAATTTTGTATCAAAGTCACTAAATTTGAACTATTAGTTCTCAAGTTAGGGTCATTTATAGAAAGTGCAGCAAATGCAAGATGGCCACCATTTTTTAAATATTGCATCTCAATTACTACTATGCATACTATTAGACAAAATGTTAAACAATTTTAGAATTATGGGTTTCATTGCCATGTCTATCAATAGTAAAAAATTTTCAAAATATCCATGACACCACTTTTTTCTAAAAAATAGCCATTTTCAGAGGAATGCGGAATTTTAGGGAATGTCCCAAATTCTAAATTTAAATAACTTACTTGAAATGCAGTTAGTAAAAGTATAAGAATATCATAAAAAAGATGATAGAAGAGATAAATACCCAAATTTTTATACAAGAGTTTTGACTTCAATGTCCACCATACTACAAGTTGGAATGAAATTGGAAATAAAATAGAATTTTTTTTAAATTAAATCTTAAGTAATTACCACTGGACCCCAACAAAACTACCAACATAATATTCAGAAATTATGAATTTTATCACAGCCTTGCACAAGAAAACATAAAATTACATATGAAATTTACCCCTTTATTTGCACTTTTCTTTTCAGGTTCAGATGCAGGAGGCAAGGGGCACACAAGGTGCATTACATAAACATCTTGCACCTGGAACAAGTCAATAAATTAATAAACACATTAGTAACCCAAGTACTGGAATAAAATGATTGTCATAAAATTCAGATTACTAACTTGGTTCAAAATAGATTGGAGAATAAGATCATTAGGTAACAGCTTTCCACCATAAATTAACTTCTGCTGCTCCCTTTTCTGTAAAAAAATACATGTTTAACAAAACAAACAAAATTTTCAAAATCTTAAAAGTATAATCCACGGAAAAAGAATTTTGAAAAAAAAAAGCTGTATCTATATTTCTTTCATTAACAAATGTGAAACAAATCAATATTATTTGTATATTAGAGAATATAGTGCTATGGGATTTCTTTACCAAGTCTCTTTGTTTAAATATGCTAGATAACCTATGGAGATGTATAATATTACAAAAATTAATGATCTTGTCCTTTAAATGAAATTCTACAGCAATCTGATAGCAAAAGGCAGAAGTTCAAAATCTTTTAGACTAACAGAGCCCTTTTTAGAATGAATATCTATGGCAGAGCCCCTTATGTGCAGGTTTGCCAATTTTTTATGAGCAGCTTCAGAAGCATTCTTATAAAATTTCAGGAGTTTTGAGGTTGCTTCAGAACGCGAAAATAAAGACAAAAATGAAAGACTGACATATTTTTCTTTAAAAACAGTCCTAAAATTCAGAATATCGCAATCCGGATTGAAGAAATTAACGAAAATTTACCCAGGAAATGGAGAAAAAAAAATTCTCTTTTCATAGGGGAAATTTCCCTTTTCCCTGCATCGACACGATTTTTGGAGTGAACCATACATTACACAGAGTTGCGGATTTTCAATGTTTTAGCGGAGAAACTCCGAAAGTTCTGAAGAAGAAGTTCTGAAGAAGAAGTTCTGAAATTTGGCAACTCTATATGTTTTACCAGTTAACGGTGTTTAGAAGTGTTACAGAGGGAGGAAGAGGGGATAGTTACAGATTTTATATTATTGGCGAGAGTGGTCAGAGGTTGACTGCAGAGTAGGTGGATGTGGCAAACGAGAAGGCATTGACTGTAATACTTTGATAACAAGCTTCAAGCTTACCTATTTCATTAACTATTATTTTGTATTTTCAATTATTTCAATCTCATTTTCCATGAACTGAAGTATGCATAAGTTTTTGATAATTCAACATCTTATAAATTAGCCAAGCTGGCCATACCACAAACTCAAAGGATATCGAAACTGGCAAAGCCAAGAAATGAAATAGGATTCGACTCAAGTCACATAAAGGAAACTGATAACAAATCATGGTGGGAAAAAATAGACAATGGCAGAACTCATCAACTAAGCCTCTGAATACGGATCCGAAAAATATTGCTTATTCTTCAGCTCAAATGTTCATAGAAATGGAATACCTCAACACTACCCAAGGAAACTCAAAGAAATAACACAAAAAATTCACACCCACAAGCATATCGAAACAGAAAAAAAGTATTATAACAACTAAAGACAGGAAATGTGCCTCTGAAACAGCCAACTTAAAAGCAATTATAAACATCCTTATTACAAAAGAAAAAACAGAAAATGTTGCATCACTATTTCTTTTTTTGTATTCTGATTGATACCCCAACAGAGGAAATAGAAGATTAAAAAAAAAAGAATAGGAAACAACAGTTCTTATCCCCACAGTTCTTGTAACAAAAATATCACCTGAAATCAAAATATGGTACACCATTACAAAAATATCAATTTTCATTGATAAACCAAGACAATGTCAAAAATATTTTTAATTTGATCAAGCAACAAAAACCTGCAAAAACGAAGCAAAACGCGATCAAAATCAAGAGAACCTAAACTGTGATTACCCAATACAATGCTGCAATTGCCAACAAGACCACCCAAATTGCCTAAAACGACATGAAGAAAGCGAATTTCTTGAAATTTAGTTTTATATTTGGGGCCTTTGCAATTCTCTTATTTATACAAAAGGCAATTAACTCTGGGAAAAAATAGATCCTTTGGGTAGCTTAGGTTTGTGAACCCTGTACACACCTAAACATAAAACATGACAAGGTTATGAATTAGTGCAGAGTTGATTGTATACATTCACCTTGTAATCAAGTCCAATACAAAATTAATAACTAAGCTTTAATAAAGACAACCTGCAAATTATGGAACCTTTCAAATTTTTATCATATTCACTCAAAAATTGTGCAATTTACAATTCCTTTAACGCAATATTGTGCCAACTTTTACCTTTAAAACAAGTGCTTTGAAACAAAAGAAATGTTGGTTTTCCTTCAAAATCAAATATTTCAGAAGAGAGCACAGAATAAAGGTACCCAGACATGCATTTTAAAACAAGGAACAAGATTTCAACTGTTTCTAATCAATGACTTGCTAGGCAAGACACTTCAATTTTGGAAACACTTTTACCCACAAATTGAAAATGCTGCTCACTTATGAACATAATACACTTACCGGTTTAGTGGGATACAAGGCACTAATTTGGTTTTTCACTTCTGCTATGGTCCAAGTCATTTCACATGTCAGAGCAAAATCCTCCACACACTGAGCTGCTGATTTGATTATCAACTGCACTGGCATTTTGTAAGATTATAAACCTGAAATCAAATAGGCAATAGCATTCTTTAGTTGATGATGAGTTACTACAATGACGATGCTTTAAACTTGGTGGTGTATCTAAGGTAGAAGACAAAATGCATCACTACTCTTATCACATGGTCACAAGGCATAATTCAATGGTAAGGGGCCCCGAGATTTAAGAGTGACGAGATCAATTTACTATTATCACTGAATAAAATTATTTAGTTTAATTCAATTTGTAAAACAATTCTTTCAACTTTGAAACCGCAATTAGTCTTAAAAATTAAATAATTAGAAACGAAGGTAAACATATCCTCCAGTGCAATTTAATAATTTAGGCCATTCTTTTATGTATTTTTTGTGACACGATGAGAGAATTGCACATCACGTTTAAACATTAATAGGGTTAAAAATGTCTGTGACAAAAAGGTTTTATTTTACACTAATTGAGCCCCTCAGATACATTTTTTTCTCTTAATAGGTAAGTCACATCATCAAGTGTAGAAATTGTCTCGAGACCCTAGTGTCATGGAGGATTACGATTGTTTTTCAATTAATCCCTCTCCCACTGAGGTATTTATAGAAATGAAATGGCCCAACATCCTTCAGAACTGTCAATATGATATAACCCCAGGATTTGCAGTTTGGATAATCAAGAATATGGATACAAATAAAGAGTGACTGATTACACAAAACATCAAAAGTTGCGTAAGTCTATTTATGGCATCCCTGTGGCCCTTACTATATAGATTTTGGTTCAGCTTTTCGAATTATTGACAGGGCACGGTTGCCTGGCCAAGCATTTGCATAATTTAAGCCTCTATGGTTGCACCTGAAATATGTCTTGTGCAAAGGGATAGCTGACATGGACCAACCACTTTTTGAAATATTCAGCATTGTCAGGGTAAGGTTATTTGAAGGTCAGAGATTTTTTGAAGCACCTGGTAGGATTCAGGGTATGAAAAAAAATCTTGATTTAAAAAAACATCAAAAACATTGGATTCATTTAATTTAAATCAAATATTTAAAAATTTAAGTAGGATTGATTTTAATTAATTCCTTGCCCTTACAAGTTTAATTTGTTAAACATAAGACATTCAAATTAAAGTATAGTTCCTAGATAGTTTTTTAAAAATTTAAACATTAATATTTTTTATGTAAAAAATAGGAAATAATAGCCGGGTAAAGATTAAAATGCGACATAGGAATTATATATAGACTCATTGCCATAAAAATTTGCACACCAAGAAAAAGTCGTCAAAATGAAACAAAATTTTACACATGTAAGTACTACTTTGAAAAAATATCAGTATATGTATTGCAAGGGTCCTGGCTCCTAAATTATTTTTTTTTGTCCTTGCCATAAATATTGAAGTTATTCTAGCAGTGTACAGAATTCTAAGGGATCAATGCATAAAATTTCCCAAGAAATAAAAATTAAAATTAATCAATGTATTACACAAAAGAAAATTAAACTAATAAAATGACCTATGAAAAAGATTTATGCACGAAATTTTTTCCGATAGTGCAGAATATGTTTTTGTTTTGAGTAAGTGTCTATATTTTTTATGGACCGACTACAATACAAAATAAATAACTAGAACATCTTAATAAACAAAGCAAGTTACCACAATTTTAGTAATTTGAGTAAATATACATTTCGAGCATCTTCACTCATCACATGTGAATAGTTTAAAATTAGCCATGTCATGTGCGATTTTGACATACAGAATGTCTAAAACTAAACAAATACTGATGAACAGGCTTGCGAGAGACACCTATTAGTCAATGGCCCAAGATTGAAATACTTGTCTGGTAATTATGATCCCAATAAAAAAAACTATTATTTAATGTCTTCAAAGAGAGGATGATTTTCATTATTAAACATAACAGAAAGAAAAAGAAAATTTAAATCGGCATATCCTGTGGAGTGTGTTTGTCTCTACCTAATAATGTATATAGGGAACTTCGTTTAGAGCCTTGTCAATATCTGCAATGATCTTATGATGGTCATATGTGTCGACTTAGTTTTTATGAAAATCAAGCAAAAGAAAAATATTTCTAAGCTCTAGAAAATTGATGTTTGATGGATGTTCTATTTTAGCCTTCCTGACAGGCATTTAGACTTAAAGAATAACATTTCAACCAATAGAAAGATCTAAGTAATTTCAATATTTTGTTTTAAAGTCAATGCCAAATGGTACACTGAAACAATAAAGCATACCAAAAATTATCAGAAATGAGAAAAATACAATTAAAATACATATTTCAACAAAATTTAATGTGGAACACCAAATAGATTTTTACTTCTAAAATTGATCAAAATTCTGAGTAGTATTTTTACTACTATTTAAAAGCATTTTTTAAATGATGGACTTTTTGCTGCTTTTAAATGTTGGACGACAATGTGGGAAACTTTACCGGCCATACAAGGAAAGCTGACAGCTGACTTTAGGTATAGGGATACAGGTGTTTATTAAAAAGCAGTAGATGTATCAGGAAATTTTGGATTGCAGAATACTGTAAAGATGAACCTATAAAACAATACCAAGGACCGGGTTTCTAAAATTTATTATTCAGTAGATATAGAGATAAGATATCTTCAAATTCCACATTCCAGGTGGCCATTGCAGATTCTATTCCCAGCTAATGCAAGGTCATGACTAAAGCTGCTACTTTGTTTTTTAAAGTTTACATGCATCCAACATCTGCAGAATCAGAAATAAATTTAAAGCAAATTCATAAGACTAAAAGCAAGGAAGGCATTGTGATTTTTATGTCCTGTCTCAATTTAATAATACAAGAATTAACAAGCCTGATTTGTATTTTACAGCATTTGTCCAAAAGACGTCGAAAGTTAGGAAAGAGACACAATTTTGTGTTTGCCCAGGGAGCTATTAACACTAGATACATTCTTCAACGAAAAATTTTACAAACATACCAATTATTCTAAGGAAACAACTACCAGTTTTGTTTTACTCCCTTGTGACAGTAAACAACATATTCTGGATAGATTAGATTGCAAAATAACGAGATTTTTGCACTGGTTTGAAGCAGTTCCACCTTTATGTTAGACAGAATAAAAAACCAACTAAGCTAGATTCCCCAGTTCTATTCTGTGACTATTGAGAAAGATGTGTCTAGACTTCCTTATCAGATGAGTTAGGGATAAATATATGAACTAGTATGTCATAGAATGGACAAGGCAGTCATGCAAACTAAAAACATGCTCATGCATGACAAATTAACAGTTTAAAAAAGGTAGGTACTTCGTCGCTAAATTTGTCCAGTTCACAAGGTCTTATCTGTAATTTACTATTTTGTTACTTCATATGTGTGCTGTAAATATTGTCACATGAAAATAAATGAATACATCATTCATATGCATGAACATAGCAAAATTGAAGAAACATAACTTTGGTTAGTCTTAAGAAAAATCTGTTGATATCACAGGGGTATCGATTGAACATTTTTAAAGTACAACTCAAAAATTCGAAGCAAAATTATTAGAGCTTTTCAAATCCACAAATAAGATTGTTTTGCAATGAAACTAATGACTCACGCTATTGTTACTTGGGCCAACACATCTTATAGGTCTACAATCAAACAAGTTTGAATGAGAAAATCAGTTTTATGCTTTCTAAAATCTGCAAGTTAACATCTACCGCATGACCCAAAGTGTTAATCAAGTTGACCCTGAACTCCATGGATTGAAAATGCACAGGAATTAATCGGAAAACATTTTAAAGACATCGAGCTTAATGCACTTACCTTTCTTCTGAAGCAGATGCGAATTTTGACAAGTCAACTAAAAGACACGATCAGTACTGAACACTACACAAACTTTCAATAATATTCTGTCAGTAAAATGATGTAGTACAAGTACTTGTGTTCGATTTAACAACAGTAGTAGAATGTTTCCCGACTTAGCTTTATTTGGCAGCTTCTCATTGGCCTATCGAGATGAGTTGTTGGTCACGTGTGTTTGCTGTCGCAGCATGATTTGATGCGTGGATTTGCCTTGGTGATTTCGAAAGAGATCTCCTTATCTTTCTGTAGGTGTTTCCTTTCAACTTGATGGGTAAAATATGCTTGTTGACAGTTGTTCCGTGTTCCCAGATGCGGATTTGAATCGGACTTTTGTTGAAAGTTAGACGCATTGATGCTATTGATGCGAATGTGTGTCTCTAGGTTTTGAATGAAATATTTAAGGATACGACCTCACACGCTATCTATTGAAAATCCACGGAAAGCAGAGCGGTCTTGATTTTATACTTTGTCCCACTTAAAATTTAAAAATGAAAAGTAGAGACACTGAATAAGTTTTATTTAAAACAGGATGTTCGAGATGTATGTGACTTTATTGACAGCTTAAGTTCTAATCCTTTGGGGCACTGTAATTTGATTTGACCATGCGAACTTTTCCTACGTAAGTTATATAACAAGCTTCCAGTGCGCATAGGAATGACTTTCATTGAAACATAATCCATTCCAAAAGTTGTGATGCTTTAACTTCACAATGTTTCTGCAAGTGTTGTAGAGTGTGTTTTTTGTACTTATTCCGAATCTGTAATGCGTACTTTTCTCCCGCCTCAAATTACCACCCCTCTTTGAATCTTTTAATAGATTATAAGATTTTGAATCCATAATATGGATTCAAAAGAGGATCAAGTCAATTTAGATAAGAGCATGAATACAGAGGGAAAGAAAATTAGATCGGGTTAAAATTTTAAAATTCGGGCGAGGTAGAAAAGTTGCAAACGATTTGGACTACCTCTGTGTGCCGAATCCCACTGTTGTAAGTGCCATAGATTCGTCAGGACACTGTGTACACATAAACAGAAAAACACTTCATTTTATAATATTAGAGATACCGGGCCTTGCCAATACGCCTTGCACAAAAGATTTTATTCATATTCACTTTCTGACAATAAACGGCGCATACGTTTGCGTACGACTGGAATATCACTGATATCATTTGAAATGTTTTGTGGACATCGTCTTCCTCTCTATTAATGAACTTCTTTCTGTGATCTCTTGAGCAAAATCAGCACGAGTCTCCTCTGGTGCTGAAGTTTACCGGTTTTACGGACGAATACATTTATTAATCGTTGTGTTCGTGTTTTGGTTAGGCCGTTATATAATTTTCTGTAAAAGGCTGTCAACAACTTCAGTTCACGTTGAAACTTCCCAGCGCATTCCTCATTACAGTTTGACAAAATGATTACTCAATTTTCTGGCCGGCCAGTTGCAGACCTTGAAAATTAAATTTGCATTTAGAACAGGATAAATTTCTTCTTTTTTTTGTCCTTCTTAGAATTGAGGCAAAATAAAATATTAGAAATTTGCTTCGCCCACTCCTCTTAAATCATAATGACGCGCTTAAAAAGAGAATGAAATATTTATTTTGAATTCGTGTTAAACCAAATTCGTGTAAAAATGGTTCGTGCAAAAAACAGAATTAGGTGTATTTAGAATGTCTTGGCAATGTTTAGAAAACCTAGGGTTTGGGTACAAAGTATGAAACGATTAATATTTCACATTTCCTAGGCATTCTATGCAATATAAAAAGACAGACCAGCAAAGTATAAATTTCTTTTTTTTTTCAGTAAGAGAGTAAATTACAAAGTCCCAAATCCGATATCCGGAATTGTCCCAAATCCGGACGTTTTGCTAACCGGTGTGTTGTGTTGTTTTTCTCACTTTTTTACATTTTCCCGGCACTTTTTAAAGAACAATCAAAACTGGACCTAATTGATGGAACAACGCAAAATAACGGACATGTTCAGAGTAAATACCACATAGAAAAATGGGAAGATTTGCGAGTAAAATTTGATGCATTATATTAAAAAAGTTTCTTCCTTTTTTTTTAAATTAGTCCTATTTATATATCTGCTAATTTACTATTGCAAACGCAAATTCACCCAGGGAAGGGGGTTAGATTAGGTTTTTTTTTTACAAAAAATGCTTACTATCCGAAATCCGGAATGGCCGAGGTCCGGAGGATTGTGGACTTTGTACTGAATTATATTTATTTGATATTATATTTATTTGATATTTTCTTTATGTATTTTAAATGAAGACCTTTTCATGACTCTTCAGTTTTTTTGGTAAGAAAGACAAATAAGGTGTGGAATTTAAAATAAAATTTTTCCTTCCTTGTTACAACAAGAACGTTCATATTTTATTTCATTTTCCTCAATAAGAAAGTCCTATACTTTATTTTGTATTCTTTCCTTCATATACACCTTTTCAATAAGAGCATTTTCATAAATCTCTTTTAATACGCGTAAATAGCATTTGTCATTCTACACTGGTTTCCAAAAAATTAAGGAAAAATCACAAAAAGAGCGATAATTCGTTCAAAAAGAAACCATTCCGTATGAAATTTACATATGTTGCTAAATAAAAGATATTGAATAAAACTGCAAAATCCAAATTAGCGGTGCTGCAATCGGATTGCGTTATCTGTGAGAAGTAGAAAAGTGCATACTAGAGAGTAAGGCTGCAGATATCGCTGTGATAGTGAGATAAGAAATCTGGGATAGCCAATTCGTTACAATGACCTCGAGGTATCATTTGCCCGCAGAACTGCGATTTAGAGCCATTGTGGAACTGGAAGCAGGTCAAAGTCAGACAGAGGTGGCTATATGGCTAAATGTGAGTTGTTCTGTGGTTCATAGACTTTGAAAACAATTTCAAACAACTGGTTCGACATACAGAAGGTTCAGACAGTGACGGCCAAGCGCTACGATAAGCGCCGATGACTGATATTTTCAGTTATGTGCACAAAGGTATAGAACCGCAACCCCGTCTCATCTTAGAGCCTCTCTTGCTGGAGTAACTGGAAGGTTGGTGTCAACATCTACCGTACATAGAAGGCTTCACGAGGGTGATCTTTACGCGAGGTGACCAGCCATTTGTGTGCCGCTCACCTCACGTCACAGGAGGGAACATTTGAGGTGGGCGCGTCAACATGTCCACTGGACGGCTGGTCTATGGTGGCGTGTTCTCTTCACGGATGAGTCCCAGTTTAGCCTTTAAAGCGATAGTAGACGTTGTTTGACTTGAAGAGAACAGGGAGCACGTTATCGTCCATCAAACATTCCTGAAAGAGATTCATACGGTGGAGATAGTGTCTGTGTTTCGGGTGGTATCTCTTTGGGCGGACGCACAGACCTCCATGTCTTTTCACGTAGAACCGTGAGTGTTCAAGTCTATAGAGATGACATCCTTGATGCTTATGTGCGCCCTTATGCCGGTGTAATAGGAAATGATTTCCTGTTACAGAACGACAACGCTAGACCACACATGGCTCGCATCGTGGAAGATTATCTTCAGCACCATACAATTCAGCTCATGGAATGGTCGGCTCGATCACCGGACTTGAATCCCATCCAGCATGTTTGGGATGCTTTAGGAAGACGTGTTGCTGCTCTCAATCCTTCTCCTCAAACCATTGCCACGCTTACAACTGCTTTGCAAGAGTAATGGCTCGTACTTCCAAGCAAACGCATCGATTGCATAATAGACAGTATCATACATCGCTGTATGTGCTGTATTGCTTCTAAGGGTGATCATACTCCATATTAAAAGTACTTTTCCTATACCAAACTAACACATTCACTTTGTTAATTTTAAACATGTGCTAATTTCTAAAACACCATAATTGTCTGGTATGTTATTTTTCATGTTATTTTATACCATACTATATGTTGTATACTGTGGCTCAGTTTCATTACATTCTAGATGTAACTTTTTGAGTATTCACTATTTTTGTGATTTTTCCTTAATTTTTGGAAATTAGTGTATGTTATGCCTAGGTAGCACATACAATACCTTTCATATTTTGCCTCAAAACGCTAGGCATTCTAAAGATGCCTGCTTTTCATACATTGCTGGGGGCCGCGGTAGCCCGGTTGGAAGAGTAACGGAATAGCAATCGGAGGGTTACGTGTTCAAGACCAGCTAAAGACCGTCTCTTAAAAAGGGAGGGCTGGTGTTAGTTAAATCTTACGTGTCCTAAAAAGTCCTCAAGTTGGCGCAGTGTGGAAGTTTATAGTGTTGGGTGCGAGTTCGGTGTTATCCTCGGATTTTTCCCTTGAGAAATTATCATGCAATTTGTCGCCATTGCACGTTGTTTTACTTCAGTGCGACGTTAACTAAAAAACTAACCTACATATCATACATTGTCGGTAACATACTGGGTAAAGTCCGGGTAAGATAAATTAGATTTTTTACGAAAATTACACTAGATGACAGCCCCTATCCTGCATCATCAGAGACCTCTAGCGACCAGCTACTCGTGTCACGCCAAAAGATTTCATCCCGTCACTGTGTGATTCACAGTACGACAAAATGTGTTTTTGAGTGGTTCCGATGTAACTTTTGGTTTGCCTCCACACTAGCGTCCATCAAGATCGGGTTCGTTTCTTCTAGAGACGAGATATCGCGTCCATCAAGATCGGATTCGTTTCTCCCAGGGACGAGATATCACGTCCATCAAAATCGTGTTCGTTTTCTCCTAGGGAGGAGATATCGCATCCATCAAGATCGGGTTCGTTTTCTTCTAGGGACGTGATATCGCGTCCATCAAGATCGGGTTCGTTTTTGCCAGGGACGAGATATCGCGTCCAAGAAGATCGGATTCGTTTTCTTCTAGGGAGAAGATATCGCATCCATCAAGATCGGGTTCGTTTCTCCCAGGGACGAGATATCGCATCCATCAAGATCGGGTTTGTTTCTCCTAGAGACGAGATATCGCGTCCATCAAGATCGGATTCGTTTCTCCCAGGGACGAGATATCACGTCCATCAAAATCGTGTTCGTTTTCTCCTAGGGAGGAGATATCGCATCCATCAAGATCGGGTTCGTTTTCTTCTAGGGACGTGATATCGCGTCCATCAAGATCGGGTTCGTTTTTGCCAGGGACGAGATATCGCGTCCAAGAAGATCGGATTCGTTTTCTTCTAGGGAGAAGATATCGCATCCATCAAGATCGGGTTCGTTTCTCCCAGGGACGAGATATCGCATCCATCAAGATCGGGTTTGTTTCTCCTAGAGACGAGATATCGCGTCCATCAAGATCGGGTTCGTTTCTCCCAGGGACGAGATATCGCGTCCATCAAGATCGGGTTCGTTTCTCCCAGGGACGAGATATCGCGTCCAACAAGATCGGATTCGTTTTCTCCTATGGAGGAGATATCGTATCCATCAAGATCGGGTTCGTTTCTCCCAGGGACGAGATATCGCGCCCATCAAGATGGGGTTCGTTTTCTTCTAGAGACGAGATATCGCGTCCATCAAGATCGGGTTTGTTTCTCCCAGGGACGAGATATCGCGTCCAACAAGATCGGATTCGTTTTCTCCTATGGAGGAGATATCGCATCCATCAAGATCGGGTTCGTTTTCTTCTAGGGACGTGATATCGCGTCCATCAAGATCGGGTTTGTTTCTCCTAGAGACGAGATATCGCGTCCATCAAGATCGGGTTCGTTTCTCCCAGGGACGAGATATCGCATCCATCAAGATCGGGTTCGTTTCTCCTAGAGACGAGATATCGCGTCCATCAAAATCGGGTTTGTTTCTCCCAGGGACGAGATATCGCGTCCAACAAGATCGTGTTCGTTTTCTCCTAGGGAGGAGATATCGCATCCATCAAGATCGGGTTCGTTTTCTTCTAGGGACGTGATATCGCGTCCATCAAGATCGGGTTCGTTTTTGCCAGGGACGAGATATCGCGTCCAAGAAGATCGGATTCGTTTTCTTCTAGGGAGAAGATATCGCATCCATCAAGATCGGGTTCGTTTCTCCCAGGGACGAGATATCGCATCCATCAAGATCGGGTTTGTTTCTCCTAGAGACGAGATATCGCGTCCATCAAGATCGGGTTCGTTTCTCCCAGGGACGAGATATCGCGTCCATCAAGATCGGGTTCGTTTCTCCCAGGGACGAGATATCGCGTCCAACAAGATCGGATTCGTTTTCTCCTATGGAGGAGATATCGTATCCATCAAGATCGGGTTCGTTTCTCCCAGGGACGAGATATCGCGCCCATCAAGATGGGGTTCGTTTTCTTCTAGGGACGAGATATCGCGTCCATCAAGATCGTGTTCGTTTCTCCTAGAGACGAGATATCGCGTCCATCAAGATCGGGTTTGTTTCTCCCAGGGACGAGATATCGCGTCCATCAAGATCGGGTTCGTTTTCTTCTAGGGACGAGATATCGCGTCCATCAAGATCGTGTTCGTTTCTCCTAGAGACGAGATATCGCGTCCATCAAGATCGGGTTTGTTTCTCCCAGGGACGAGATATCGCGTCCAACAAGATCGGATTCGTTTTCTCCTATGGAGGAGATATCGCATCCATCAAGATCGGGTTCGTTTTCTTCTAGGGACGTGATATCGCGTCCATCAAGATCGGGTTCGTTTTTGCCAGGGACGAGATATCGCGTCCAAGAAGATCGGATTCGTTTTCTTCTAGGGAGAAGATATCGCATCCATCAAGATCGGGTTCGTTTCTCCCAGGGACGAGATATCGCATCCATCAAGATCGGGTTCGTTTCTCCTAGAGACGAGATATCGCGTCCATCAAGATCGGGTTTGTTTCTCCCAGGGACGAGATATCGCGTCCAACAAGATCGTGTTCGTTTTCTCCTAGGGAGGAGATATCGCATCCATCAAGATCGGGTTCGTTTTCTTCTAGGGACGTGATATCGCGTCCATCAAGATCGGGTTCGTTTTTGCCAGGGACGAGATATCGCGTCCAAGAAGATCGGATTCGTTTTCTTCTAGGGAGAAGATATCGCATCCATCAAGATCGGGTTCGTTTCTCCCAGGGACGAGATATCGCATCCATCAAGATCGGGTTTGTTTCTCCTAGAGACGAGATATCGCGTCCATCAAGATCGGGTTCGTTTCTCCCAGGGACGAGATATCGCGTCCATCAAGATCGGGTTCGTTTCTCCCAGGGACGAGATATCGCGTCCAACAAGATCGGATTCGTTTTCTCCTATGGAGGAGATATCGTATCCATCAAGATCGGGTTCGTTTCTCCCAGGGACGAGATATCGCGCCCATCAAGATGGGGTTCGTTTTCTTCTAGGGACGAGATATCGCGTCCATCAAGATCGTGTTCGTTTCTCCTAGAGACGAGATATCGCGTCCATCAAGATCGGGTTTGTTTCTCCCAGGGACGAGATATCGCGTCCAAGAAGATCGGATTCGTTTTCTCCTATGGACGAGATATCGCGTCCATCAAGATCGGGTTCGTTTCTCCCAGGGACGAGATATCGCGTCCATCAAGATCGGGTTTGTTTCTCCCAGGGACGTGATATCGCGTTCATCAAGATCGGATTCGTTTTCTGCTAGGGACGAGATATCGCGTCCATCAAGATCGGGTTCGTTTACTCCAAGGGAGAAAAGGTATCGCGTCTATCAAGATCTGATCAGTTTAGGAAGGTTAAACCTCGTGGTGGTTTCTAAAGTACCTCGTTATCAGTAATACCGACCAGATCTTGATGGACGTCCAAAGAAATAAAACCTGATCAGATCTCGCTCTCGTCCTCGTAAGATAAATCTGTATTATCCTGATGACGTAATGTCTCTTTATTGGTCAAGTTCAGATCGTTACTGACGATATTTCTCATCGAAACCACCTTGAGAGGGTTAATTCACTGTTCCGCCCACTAAAGAATAGCAGATTCCTTCCCATCACGCGATAAACAACTCGTGAGTTTCATCCATTGACTGAACAAAGGGCTGTTTCTTTCAGACCCGGAAGTTTTGACAAATCATTATCGAAAACAGTTTTCCTGAAAGGAAGGGCAGTTTTCATTTTTTGTTGGCATTTTTCACTTTAATTCTTTCGAAGAGCGTGCAGTTGTGATATAACGCTTCATTCGGGAGAAGTTCCGAGACGAAAATGTCGTGACCGAGACAATTCGTTCAACAGTTGGATTCAGGCAATTATAAAATCATTTAAGTTCTACAGGTGGGTAAAATGTCTGTCAACCCCAGGGATGCACTGACCGCTGCCCTCCGTTGATTTTGTGCCGACCAGCCGATCTGGTGGTTGAGGTGTTAGCCTGTAGACAGGAAAGTTTCTGGTTCGAATCCAGGCCAGTGCACGGATGTTTGTAAGCGTATGGTGTAGAGGCTGATGCACCTTAAATTTGTCGTGGCCGAAAGTCCTAACGTTGGGTTGGCGTGGAAGTTTGGAGAGTGGGATGCCAAATCAAACGTTGCCTCGTCATCTGACCGTGGTTCAAAATTACGTGGTGCTGTCTTAGGATCTTTCCCTTATGGGATTGATCCCGGATAATTAAAATTACCAATTACCGTTAATTTTGCGAAGGCGGCCTGCCTCACCATGTATTATTTTGATTTCAACAAGTCACACGATAGATAGATTGGTAGGTAGAAAAATTAACGTCGCTCTGTAGCAACACAATTGTCTATTGGTGACGGTACGAGATCAAACCTGTAGGGAAATATCCGATGACAACAACACGTAATTTTGAACCATGATAAGATGACAAGGCCATACCTGAGCTGGCACCCCATTCACAAACTTCCACGCCACGCCAGAGTGAGGATATTTGAGGCCACGGCAGATTTAACGTGCGCTATCCCTTTATACACGACGGTCCTTGGTTGGATTAGAACTAGCATTCCTCTGGTTGCTAATCCGTTGCCCTTCCAATTGGGCTACCGCGGATACCACACGATGGAATCTATCCATACGCGACCGTTTATTAAAGTCAAGCCGTTGCAGATTTATTTAGGAACTTTATAGCCGGAAAATACACCTTAATCGTTACAGCTAGAACCCATGGACATGCAAAACGATGAGAAATAAATTTAATGAAGACGCTTTTTTAAACTTCTGTGTGTCGGAGGATAAAAACAATTGTAAATCGATGGTATATATATATATATATATATATATATATATTATAATGTGTGTATGTGTGTGGATTAAATGCACAATTCTCTTTGGTTCAACATTTTCCTGTGAACAAACATTTTCAGACAAACAAATCTAAAAATAGGAACCACTTAACAAATGAAAAATTAGAACCTATTTGGAGCTTGGCTACTACGAAAATTGAATCAAATATTAGAACAATTTTGAAAACAATGCAATGCCATGCATCGCATAAAATTCTTCCTTTACTTATTATTTTTCTTTGTAAAAATACACGATAATAAATAATATATGATAGATTTTTATTTTCTGGTAGTCCTCCTATAAGTCTCAATGAATCTATGGAGCTCTTGATTTTAACAAGACTGTGCAATCCTGGTCTACCATGATAACTACTCCCGGCGCAAAGTCTGCGCCTGTTTATTGCTGTAGAAACGAACCTTATCCCATTTTCCCCTGGGTACTGCTTGAAAAAACATTTTCAAGTTTGTTACACTTGATGACAAATTAGAAACATATTTGTCAAGACCTACTTATCGAGATGATCGATACATATAAACTACCTCTTTCTGCACCTAGCTTCGCGGCGTAACGATAGATAAAGCGTTTGAAATCATTGGTGGTCTGCTGGTCCGAGACCACTAAAAGTACGATCAGACAAAGAGATTAAAAATCTGGGTGGTCCGCGGGTAATTTTTAGTTAACGTCGTACTAGAGCAACACAGCGGGCTATTGACGACAGTCCGGGATCAGTCCCTTTAGGGAAAGATCCGATGACAACGCCTCGTAATTTTGAACCACGGTCAGATGACGAAGCAACACCTGAGCTGGCACCCCACACTCCAAACTTCCACGCCAACCCAACTTGAGGGTGGTCCGCGGGACCAGGAGCTATGAGAAAGCGAGTGCACGTGTTTTTTTTTTCTAAATAAGTTTCCAACTCCCAAACGTTACTTTTGGCAAGCTGTCAAAATTTATTTCGGTTATGTGATCGAGAATTTGGAAGTTCGTATCAGCGTATACTGGAGTCGTTTTCTGGTTTCTGCCTCCAAATTGCAAACACAGTAATCGGCGCCTGTTGATTTCATTGGCAGGTCGTAAAAGAAAGTACGTTATCGGCGGCAGCGCTTACTTGAACACACATGGTTTATCAAACTGTTCTCTTGCGATGGCCAGATCGTCCGATTTCGGAGAGTGGGGCAATTATAATTCCTTACGAGACTTGAAGCTTGTCAGAATAACCGAGCGATGTCTTGTTTGATGGACAATGTGTGTAGCAATGGCCAAGAACAGAGGGAACACTGCATACTTAAATTGGACACGCACATTTATTTTTACAATATATACAAAGTTTCAGATATTAATACCCCGCACCGTCCGGTCCAAGAACACGTCCCACTCCTCTCAACTCTACAACGAATTTGCTTTATTCCTGTTCTTTTTCAGAACAGCACCTAACATATTCGTATTCTTGATCGTATCAGAACACAGGCACTGTCATACATCGATATTCGTCCACTAGAACAATAGCAACCAGAACACGAACAACTGTTCTTATAACCTATCTATGTTTGTAATCATCTGTCGGGAGATCGTTACAAAGCTAATAAAAAATATATCTAAAATTTGACAGAATTTTTATTCGGCAAAGTAAAAATTTCCCTCGTCAATGGCGAGTGGAAATTTTGTGCCCTGAATTAACACGCTATTAACTAAATTCATTTATTATTTGAGGAGCGGGCCAGCTATGATGGCAGCGTACCAGTATATTTTCGTATAGACTGGTCCTTAAGATTGCCAACCGTCTCGGATTGGCCGGGATTTTCCCGGAATTTAAGTTACTGTCCAGAATCCCGGTTGAATGTTAAATTGCCCCGGAATTTACGAGAAAGCTATCGACCCCAATATCACCTTTCAGATATGAGCACATGACTCATCATTTCAAGCACATGACTTCGTGTACATCCATTGAACATCCGTTCCCCACTACTATCCAAAGCCAAACCAAGTTTGGGGCAATATGTCAGTCTGTTTAGAGCGGGGTCAATCGTGAAGAAATGGTATTAGTTGCCTTTCATTTCTATTATACTGTATTGGAATTTTATTTTTAAAATTGGGGCTGGAGACGAGAACACAAATTTTCATGCTTGAATTTTTTAAAATAGAATCCGAAACACTCTCGGTTCTGTATAGCTAAACACGAACAATATTTCTATTTTGTATTACGGATGCGACATCCGATGTCGATGTTTTCAAAACATCGATGTTTTAGAGCCGATGTTTAGTTAACATCGATGTTTATACGTGTTGATATTTTATTTTTAAATAAAAAGAAGTGCCATTATAAAAATTAAAAAATAATTTTCATAATCAATAAATTGAACAAACGTTTAGACCAAAGTGACCAAAAACATCGATGGTTTTGGTGCGATGTATTATCAACATCGATGTTTTGTGGTCGATGTCGCATCCCTATTTTGTATACGAACACTCAACATTTTTATTTTTTTATAGCTTCAATGCAACAAGAGGTTAGGTTTAGATTTATTATTATTACTAGGTATATGAGAGAACTATCAGGCTCGTATAATTAAAATAAAAAAAAAACATAAAAATGACCTACTATAATTATTTTTTACATATTTTTTGTGCATGAAAAAAAATTTTCTCGAAAAAATAGGTATGTTATGTTAAGTGCTTTCAAGTGGAGAATATTATGAAATTACATATACACACTACCCTACAATAATGAACCGAACAGCAAGATGTGATGGTATAAGTGAAAGAATACATGCTTTAATAAGGGGATGGTCCCCCACATGCTGCAATTACAATAGCAACCCTTCTGGGCATACTTTCAACAAGGTTTTGGTACACAGCTATGGGTATTTGTGTCCATTCCTGCTGCAAGAATGTCGCCAGCTCAGCTGTAGATTTCGGACGTGGTTTCCTGGTCCGTAAGCGTCGCTCTAATTCGTCCCACAAATGCTCTATGGGGTTTAGTTAGGGACTGTGAGTAGGCCAGGAAAAACGTTTTACATTCATATATTGATACCACTGCTTGATAGAGCTGCAATAGGACATGGAGCGTTGTCGTCTTGGAAGTAACATTCGTCCATTTCATAAAATTGCCAGAGCGTAGGAAGAACCTGATTGTCCAAAATGTTCATGTGGATGTCGGCGTTCTATTTACCAGGAACAATGTGGAAAGGTCCCAGGCCGAGCCACGAAAAACACCCCCAAACAAGTAGTCGGATTTTATGTAAATTCGCTGGCGTCCATTATTGTGGGGTAGTGTATATTGAATGGTTTTAGTAAAAAGATCATCTCTCGAAAGTGTTATCGAAATTCTATCATAATTGCATCAAATATGTCTTTCTAAACTGCAATTATGCTTTCGCAATGTTATTTTAACTACGCAAAAATTTGCTAAAACAAAAGGGCAAGCTGGGCTGCGGTACTCCTGTTTGTAAAAAAAGTGAATATTTCTTGAGCTGACACAAGGAAACACAAAGCCCAGGAATCCCATACTGCTTTTAACACGTTTAATAAATTTAGGGGTGATAGGGGTACTGGGACAGTGGTGGAGTGACGAAGCGGTTGAGCTGTTTCGCTCCTGCTGGTGTGGAGTGGTTGAGTGGAGATGTTTTACTCCTGCAGACCCATATCGGAATGAGTGGAGGTGTTTCGCTCCTGCATACCCATATTGGGACGAGTGGAGTTGTTAGTTTTGGGTTCTCAGATTTTTCTGAATGGTCTGCATCGAGTGGAGATGTTTTGACTCCTGCAATCCCATATCGGAATGAGTAGAGTTGAACTATTTGACTTTAAGTAACTCTCTCGATAGGGATGTGCACTAGACGATATTTGGACAACGTTACAATTAATCACTACGCCTTCAAGAATATTATTTTTACAAATGCCATCTTATTGCTACTTTAAATATACTTTGGCGTGCTACCACATACACTGAATTTGGGATTATTTGCTGTTCTTTTTGTTACATAATACTATAAATTGTTTTTTATTTTATAGTTCTAGAAATTATATATATTTTTTTTATAACATAGTTCTCTAAATTGTCATTTTCTAAATGGAAGATCTGAAAGGAAATTTATTCATACTATAAATATTTATATTTTATTTATAGTAAAAAATTAAGAAACCTGTTTAAAAGTACACACACAGAAAAAAAATTTTTGCTTTCTTTTATTTGAAACTTTACAAGAAAGTACTTACTATACTTTTACTACACTCTATAACAAAAAAAATCGACGCACCAAGAAGGAATCATCCGATTGCTTTAAAATTTCGTATGCAAAAATGTTGTGACCAAATATGCAAATGATTAAAATTTGGTGTCCAATGAATGAATAGTGCGATCTCCAGCGCATCGGAAGTGCGCATCCAGCAGATGTATATAAGGAGTTGTTCTTGAACTGTTGTTAAAAATTTCTGCTGCATTGCGATTTAGGATACCTTTTAACGACTGAAAAAATGCCTCGCCGCAGGATTCGAGCTCATTACGAGCAACTTTCAGAGTTTGAAAGCCGTCGTATCATTGGATTGAAAGAGACAGGTTGGGCAAATCGGAGAATCCCTCGTCATGTGAGTCGAAACGATGCGACGATTAGAAGATGCTGGCAAGAGTGGGTGGACAATGGCAGATTTCAGCGTCATGCTGGTAGCGGTCGACGTAGGGCCACAACAGATCGCGAGGACAGAGTGATTGTCAGATCAGCTGTCACAGCACCTGATTCATCGCTATCAACCATCAGTCGTGCGACCCACACACGAGTGTCCACCATGACCATTCACAGACGGCTGAGAGAGCGAAATCTACGCTCTTACCGACCGTTACGTCACCTGCCACTCACGCCTGCACACTGTCGAACCAGATTACAGTGGTGCTTGGCTCGATCAGGCTGGAATGATGCGGACTGGGGACGTATAGTCTTTAGCGACGAATCCCGCTTCCAACTGTGTCCTGACGATCATCGAAGACGTTTCTGGAGACGCCCAGGGCAGCGTGCCGATCCTGCTTTCACTATTGCACGCCACACGGGCCCTCAACAAGGAGTTATGGTCTGGGGTGCCATTTCCCTTGATAGACAGACCCCTTTGGTCGTCCTTAGAGATACACTTACTGCACAGCGGTACGTTGACGACATTCTGAGACCTCTTTTGCTATCCCTCCTTTCGCAGTACCCTGGGCTTATTTTTCAGCAAAACAATGCCAGACCACATACGGCACGTGTTGCTATGAACTGTCTTTAAGCTTGTCAAACACTTCTTTGGCCAGCCAGATCACCAGATCTCTCTCCCATCGAGCAGTCTGGGATATGATGGGAAGGCGACTGCATCTGGTAGGGAATGTTGATGACGTAGTCCGACAGTTGGAGCAAATTTGGCAAGAAATACCTCAGGAGATTTATCGGTCTATGCCACGCCGTGTGGCAGCTTGCATCCAGGCTAGAGACGGGTCAACACCTTATTGAGCTCGTTACTGTAACTCTGAAATAAATCATTCAATTGTTCTGAAATTTTAATAATTTTCTATTCTGTACATAATTTTTCTATCCACCAATTTTTGTCTCCATCGGACAACTCTTTCTTGGTGCGTCGACTTTTTTGTTATAGAGTGTATATACTATGAAGATGTGTTCTCACGCATTTGAAGTAAACAAAACCATTTGTGCTCGATCTTCTAAATTAAATGTTCTTATTTTAATGCTTTTAACAAACTATACATTAAACATTCTTCTTTTTATTTATCTCAAAATCTTATGAGTAGCACACAACTTAAATTGCAGAGCAAAAATACTCAATGGGTATTTTACAAGATACTTTATAGTGTTCCTTTAATTATAAATGGGTTTTTTCACATAGACATCAAGTGAACTTTTTGTTTTTGTATACGCGGACATATATGGAACCGTTGGAGTTATTGACTAGCACGAATGAGGAAGTGATTGAATCATTTTCCCTTGGAAACAACAGATCGTTGTAATGTATTATGTTTAGATACTTTGAGTTGATTTTATAAGACGTATCGTGTTCAGACTTTGAGGTATACTTTTTCAAAGGATAACTTCTAACTAACCAAAATATAAACTCCGCCTACGTTATATGATTCTAGAGGGAATTACAATAAAAGTCGATAAATTGAAATTTCAAGCAACGCTTGAACGAAAAAGTAACTCGGCACTTTATTTGCAGAAGTTATGAATGAAGTATCTCTACTATTATAAAAGGTAAATGGTAATTAGTAATTTTTTAGTTAACGTCGTACTAGAGCAACACAACGGGCTATTGACGACGGTCCGGGATCAGTCCCTTAAGGGATAGATCCGAGGACAACAACTCGTAATTTTGAACCACGGTCAGATGACGAAGCAACACCTGAGCTGGCACCCCACTCTCCAAACTTCCACGCCAACCCAACGTGAGGACTTTCGGCCACGACAGATTTAAGGTGCACCAGCCGCCTCTACACCATACGTTTACAAATATCCATGCCCGGGCCCGGATTCGAACCAGGAACCTTCCGATTTAGAGGCTAACATCTTAACCACTATACTGGTTGGTCGGCACTATTATAAAAAGGAAGTGTTTGTGTGGGTGTCTGTCTGTGTGTGTGTGGAGTATCCTGAGGAATTTATGGCACTTACAATAATAAGATTTGTCACCAAAGGTCAAATTTTTTGCAAGTTTTCTATCGCGCCTGAATTTTAAAATTTTACTAGAACATTTTAAAATGAATTTATTAGTTTTTTTTCGCCATGTTTTTTTCCGTTTCAGAGAAAGAAGAAGCAACACGATTTTGCTATTTTCCCCCTCTGACATCACGTTACAAAGCGCCACTATTACCTCGGATTTCACCTACTGACGTCAACCTTTGGAACTATGTCAAACCTATATTTTCCCCTTTCGTCTTTCGTTCTGGAATGTGAGGTCACCTGTACCTCGGTTGACCTCGCGTATTGGATCTCTTCGCAATTCAATGGGAATGCGTAGCAATTGGGGTTGGCGAGCGTTAGGGAAAAGTGGTCACACCTGACCCCACGAAAAGAACTGTCACGGCAAGGAAACTTTTACATTAGATCGATACCTCATACATTTCCTTTAATAAATATTTTTAAATTGAATATTTATATTTTCGCAAGAGATTGTGACTTCACGCCGACTGGATCTCTTCTCAATCGATACCTTAAACGTTAGATTTTCTTTTAATAAATACTTTTTCCATTAAATATTTATATTTTCGCAAGAGATTGTGATGTCACGCCGATTGGGTCTCTTAGCAATTCGAATTTGGCCGCATTTGACAATGACTAGGCCATCAGTGGTGTTGGTTTGCGAAGCTAACCAAATGGGAATTCGTAGCAATCACTGGGGGTTAACGAGCAGTGATCACACTTGACCCCACGAAAAGAACTGTCACAGGCAACTCCGTGCTGGCCACGCAGTGGTAAGTAGAACATAAGTTTTCACTTGAACACTCCATTAGTGATTTAAAAGGGTAGGTGAATTAAAGTACTCAACAAGGCAACTACAAGGAGATGAGTTACAAGACAAATTGTAAGTGTCTTGTTATCTAAAGTTAATTTCCCCATCCCTGATATCGATACTATCGGGTAATCCAACCCCTTTTTCCACGTCATCAATTTGTAAATATTTAAACAAGATTTCGTTCCCACGCCAACTCATGCGTCCATGGATGAAAAATCCAAGTACTCATCTCTACTATTATAAAAGAAAGTGTTTGTTTCTTTGTCTGTTTGGGGCCGCAAAATCCCGACGATTCTATAGCACTTACAGCAATGAGATTTGGCACACAGGTAGTCCGAATTATTTGCAATTTTTGGGGTCACGGCGAAATTTTAAAATTAAATCTAGAAGATTTTTAAATGAATTTAATAGTTTTATTCTCTTTCTGGTTCTTTAAATGCGGATGACTTTTTCTTCCCACTTGACCTTGCAGTCAAGGTTTGGAACCATGCCAATTTTTTTTCAACCGACAAGAAAGAGAAAGTAGAGAGAGTAGAATACTATTTTTTTTGTTTCCGCTTTGATTGTGCGCGATTGATTTCCCAGCCAGACATTAAATCTTGTAAATGAAGTCTAAGTTCTTTTTTCTATCTCCTAGACCGTTAAAGAAAGAGTAACAATTCCAAAGGTTTTGAAATCTGCGGAAAATTTCTGTTTAGATTGATACCTAAAAATGTGTTTTTCTTTAAATAAATAATTTTTTTATTGAATATATCTTCAACTGATTTGAAATCTGCGGAAAATTTTACACCAGCTTAATAGCTTACACCACAGGCACGGGCAACGCCGGGCTAGCTTTTGGTTATCGGTGATTCGTAATTATTTACACAAGGATTCCGTCCCCATGTCAAGTCCTGTATCTATGTAGTTGACGTCAACGGTGGATATTACTCAAGGGTTATGGCTTTTAGATCGTAATATCTTTTTAATTTATTAAATATTGCTTCACCTTTCGTATCAGTTTACAAACATTTGATAAATAACAATATTCTTGGGAAATCTTTCCTTCTTTTACAAATCTCATAAAAGCTAAACGTAAAGCTTCGTTACCTGTCAAAGTTGACGCGTCAAGCTGTATAGAGAATTCAGATGTTCTTAAGTACTCACAAAAAGAATTTTCTACGCATTGAGCGATTTCGTCAATCCTTCTTTGTACTGTATTATTACAGAGTGGAATTCTTACAGTATCGAACTCTGGTTTATGCAGCAGGGTGAGTATTACCTCACTTACAGCTGGTAGAATAAATTCTTCCCTAATGGTGTGCTGCTTTCCGGACTTTGCAATCAGTAAATGAATGTTGTAAGAAGCACGCAGACCATCGTCATCTCGCTCAGATGATGTCGCTAAGAGTTGTCGCAATGACGGTGTTTTAAATATTTTTCTTTGACTAGTTAAAAAAAAGTTAAATCTTTACCTTTTTTTATCGCTATGGACTTTTGTCAAATATTCCTGAAGCTTAGAAAGTTTCATTGATTTGTTTGACAAAGTTTTATTGCATAGAAAGCACATAAGTAAAGTACTATTTCCTGGTAACGGAATAAAGCCACATTTTAAATATTCAACACTATATTGTCTGCAATTTGTCTTCGTCTCACATCATACTGTTATCAGTAAAATAAACACAAATTTAAGATATAAGAAAATTAACAAAAATTATTTCTTTACTCAGGACGTAAAAATCCCTACGAATTTATTTATTTCTATTTATTTTAACTTTCATAATAATGAAATTCGTCACAACTATTTTACTTCATATTAAACCTTTCACGGACCCCCGACGTTATCCACCCACCCCCAAATCAATTTTAATTTGCCACAGACCCCCCTCAGCGGTCACTAGGACCCCTAGGGGTCCGTAGGAACCACTTTGGGAACCACTGTTCTAGAATATTCAAAATAAAAAATTAAAGTTTGCCAAGGTTGCTAAAAAAACTAGAATAACCATAATAAAGAAGGGTTGTTTTCACCTGCCATAACTGCCATAGAGCGTTGCCACCAAACGGGGCAGAGAATGCAGCTGCACCACGGACTCTTTTATAAAAAACTTCTCGGCAAAGCGTTCTTCTATAGTTGAATCGTTCCATTGTTTAACGTTTTTATGTTAAGCTCAGAAACAAAAATTGACGAAAAAGGTATATTTAGTTTCAATGGCAGGCTGGAAACAAAATATATTATCCACACGCACAAACAATACCTAAAATTGTTGAGAAAAGGCAACACAAGACAGAAATATTTAGCTCCCCATTCCTCCTTTAACTTCACAGTATTTGCTACACATGCCGCGAATACAGAGCGCAGTATACATTTGTAGATGGCAAATGTTCTTAGGGTTCAATGCAAAAAATAAATAAAAATAAAAAATACAGCAGGAGCACTGCAGAATTGTTAGGTTGTGGAGATTTTTAATTAAACAATCATGACCAGTCTGTTAAATAATCATGTTATTGCCGCACAGATTTCTTTTACATTCCGATGGAAGTGTCTCGAATGAGATGTCATTCTCACTTCACCTGTACTTTGTGTTGAACGGAGAAGAGTATCTTTTTTTGTTGATTTAACTAACATTGAATGAACACGTGTCCACAAATGAAAAAGAAGACGAAATGATGAGGAAGTCTGGCAACGATAAGTCTCTCGATTTCAATCTCCTCCACATTCTCGGCGCTAAAGAGGTAGTGTAGGAGTTATCAAAAGATAAACCAGTTCCAGATATTTCTATCACATTCTAAGCTATATGTATAGAATGTGTCGTTTTCACCTAAACCTTCACTTGGTGAGGATAGGAGAATTGATTTTATTCTCGCTTTTTTAAGTAACCTAAAATAAACACATGACAAGGTGTGAAGAGAATCAACGGATATCAAGAGGCAATGCGTGAATCTCCAAAAGAAGAATTCGTAGCCGTTCGAGAGATTTCTTTCACATTATAAACAATCAGGGCTGTAGTGGAGGGTATACGGCGGTATACGCAGTATACCTTCTGGTTTTTCCAGCAAATTCCGTATACCCTCTGCTTTTTATTAAAAACTACGAACATAGCTTTGTTTTTCCTAGAAAGCATCACGTGAAACGCACATAGCTGTAGAAGCAAAATAATTCAAGAAAATAATTATATTTCAAGATATCACCTTGGTACATAATTCCATATCGTACCTATTAATCAAAAGAAATTCATTCTAAGTACTGTCGATAGAATGAAATTCGGACTTTGTTCTGATTCTAATGAAGAAAATTGTCAACTTTTTAAGGATATATCCGTGCTTGATCCAGAAAATATAAATACAGGGGATATTCGCTATGTAGAAAAGGAGGTAAAAAGGATCTGTTGACGGTTTGGTATAGATGAATTGTGCACCATTTAGGGTTTGAGGAACCAATGAAAACGCCCAAGTTGTTCCAGAAAAATTAAAGCCTCTTTTAAGAACAATTGAAATATTACCATGTTTCACGGCCGTTTACGAGAGGGGGTTTAGTTTAATGAATACCTACCCGGTCCTTAGAAAGAATTTCCTCATATATATTTATACGTACATGCATGTGTGTGTGTGTATGATTTTTGCCTCCCCCCCCCCGGAAAGTGTAAGTAGTAAATATATGTTTCGCCTCCCCATGGAAAAAATTCTGCGGGTATCAGAGTATACCATACAAAGAGTGCATCATAAGAGGGTATACCATGGGGCCCCTGCCTATACTAGTACAGTGGCCCCCCATGGTATACCCTCTGATTTATTTACGACTACAGCGCTGTAAACAATACGTCTCGAATGACAAGTCGTTTTCACTTTTATCTGCACGTAGTGTGGGCTTGAAAAGCTTTTTTTTATTCTAATAGGTAAACATTGAATAAATGTCTCCCTGCATGCGGATAGGCGAGAAGAACTATGAGGATGTCGAACAACCATCCTATACACTGACAAGCCAAAACATTATGACCATCCCCACATTTTTCAATGAACTCGTCTGGATGACGTGGAGGGCACGCGATAAAGTGAGAATGGTATTTAACTGCTGCTGGAGAAGGTAAGTAATCATTCTTGCACTTACTTTTGCGAGTTATGGGAAAGGCTGTTCAATACAATGCAGATCCAAGCGCAAGTTTTTCGGAACACACTGTTCAGCGGACACTGTTGGATATGGGACTGTGCAGCAGACGTCCCACTCGTGTGCCTCTGTTGACCAAACGTCATCGTCAACTACGCCCACAGTGGGCCAGGGAACATCGAGACTGGACCATGGATGAGCGGAAGAGAGTTGCCTGGTCAGAGGAATCCCGATTTCTCATTCATCACTACGCCGTCTGCCAGGCGAACAGCTGCTCCCCTCTTGTTCAGCAGGTCATACAAAGGATGGTGGTGGCGATATTATACTTTTGAGACGTTCTCATGAGCGACTCTGGGACCCGTAGTTGTGGTAGAACAGACTATGAACGCTGCGAACTATCTGAACATCATTGCCGATCAGTTGCACCCTTACATGGCGTATGTCTTCCCAACTGGAAATGGAATCTTCCAGCAGGACAACGCCCCATGTCACAAGGCTCGGACTGTGTTGGAGTGGTTCGAGGAGCATACTGATGAATTCCACTTAATTTTCTGGCCACCTAACGCGCCGGATCTTAATCCGATAGAGCACATTTGGGGTGTCATGGAGCGGCAGCTCAGAGCTCAAACACCACCATGTCCGACTATCTCGACTTTGCGCGACCGCTGCTTGGACATTTGGTACAACCTGTCTCCAGTCATGTACCAAGAACTTGTGGCGTCTATGCCCAGGCGAGTTGCAGCTGTTTTGCAGGCCAATAGAGGCGCAACGCGTTATTGAGTAGGTGGTCATAATGTTTTGGCTCTTCGGTGTAGTCTCAGGATTCCACCATTCTCCGAAACCGCGACACTTGATTGGTAGCATGGAGGCATACAAAAGTGAATTCGAACCATTCGAAAAACGTCTTTCACATTCAAAACGATGAGGATGACAAACATCACTACATTACATTCATCTCCGAATCCTCCGCTCTTGAGTAGTAGTATAGGGGTGTATCCGAAAGGTGAATTCGACCTGTTCGAGGGATTTTTTTCACATTCAAAACGATGTGCACTATTGTGAAGTCGTTTTCACATTTACCTGAACGTAGCGTGGGTCGGAGGAGCTTTTTTTTATACTTATAGGTAAAAATTGAATAAATATCTCCGGCATGCGAAGAGGCGGGAAGAACGATGACGATACTTGCCAACCATCATAGTCTCTCGATTCCACACTTCTACGAAACCTAGGCACTTGAAAGGACCCACGGGGTTCTCCGAGGATTAATTCGATCCATTCCAGATACTTCTTTCTCATTCTAAACGATGTGAAGTCGTTTTCACATAAACCTGCCGGTAGTGTGGGTCGAAGTTTTTTTTGTTCTTATAGGTAAACATTAAACGAACACCTGGCTGCAAGCGAAAAGGCGGGAAGAACGATGATGATGATGTCTGACAGCCATAAGTCTCTGGATTCCACCCTTTTCCGAAATATCGATACCTGAGAGGTACCAATTGGTATATGTAAGTGAATTCAACACATCCGAGATACTTCTTTCTCATTCTAAACGATGTGTCTCGGATGTGAAGTCATTATTTTAAATGTCATTATTTTAAAGAAACAGTACAAATACAAATACAAATATTGACGACAAGCTACAGGCTCAAGCCCAACAAGGCTGGTCCTTTGTTTATGAATTCCCCAATTCCCACCGACTATCCAATTGTATCTTAAATTCGTACACTCCCTTTGAATTAACTATATTTTCTGGCAATGCGTTCCAATTGTCTATTACCCTATTAAAGTAGTAGTTTTTCCTTAAATCCCGATTAAAATGTGTCTTATTCAATTTATACCCATGGTCCCTTGTTCTGTTATTCCTATTGAAATTTAAGCCCTCTGTGTCCCCTTGTTTTACAAACTTGAAAAGATGAATCAAATCCCCCCTCCTTCTTCTTCTTCTTTCCAGTGTATACATGTTTAGCTTACTTAAACGTTCATTATAATCGAAATTTGCTAGCCCCTTTATTATTTTTGTAGCTCTGTGCTGAACCCTTTCAATTAATTCTATGTCCTTTCTCATATATGGAGCCCAGAATTGTACAGCATATTCTAGATGTGGTCTTACTAAACCCTTATATAACGGCAAGATTATATTCTTATCCCTTGAAGTTACAATCTTTTTAATATACCCCAATAACCTATTAGCCTTTTCACACGCAGCTGAACATTGGTGACCCATTTTAAAATCCGTGTGAATTATCACCCCAAGATCCTTGACTGTTTCTCCTTCCTTTACCTGAACACACAGCCAACACAGTATGCCAACACAGAAATTTTAATAGGAAAGATAAATGTTATTTAGTATTAAGAAATTTGGTATTGAAGGTGTTTGTGACATAACACATAAATGTAGGACACAATGACCATAATTTTGTAAATGAAGAGATGAATATTACATTTAATAAGAGCTAAATACTGATTGTGCACGACATGATAAGTGACAGGGTTTGGGGCCGTCTTATGCCAGAACAATCAAAGTTCAGGTATTAGCAGCCGTCTGCCACACCGTCTTTCATCCTCAGCTCCCAGTTGTAGCCCCTCTCTCCTTCTAGGTTGATTTTGTAGGGAAACATTTGCTGAATGAATCATGTGTGGGTGTTCCGGGCACGCTCGGAGTCTTTATATCCAGACTATAGCTGAATAAATCGGCGTTGCTCGGGTTGAAATGGTTAAATGTTGATTGAAAAATAAATTAGAATATTCACTTTTCTTACATAGAAAAATGCAATCATTTAAGTTGTATGGAAAATACTTTTTAACTTCGTTTAAACTTTTTTATAGCTTCCGCAATTTTTTTCCGGATGAAAATATGTAATTTATTTCCTGAATAATACACTCATTGCTATAAAAATTTTCGCACCAAGAAATAATTGTGGGATCGTAACGAAACTTGGCATGAAGGTACATGTCGGCCAGATATGCAAATGATTAGAGATGCAGCGTTATTGCGCATTAAGTAATGCCACTAGAGGGCGTTGAACTTCGTTCTCCTTGGAGCATAAAACAGGTAAGCAGAGCTTGTTTGAATGCACTTAATCTTTTGCAAAGGAAACGCTGAGGTAGACATGCCGTTACGCCGCCATCGAAGACAATATGAGCAGCTGTCAGAATCCGAGAGGGGAAGAATCATCGGGATGATGGAAGCTGAGTGGTCAGCTCGGCGAGTAGCTCGTCAAGTAGGCCGTTCTGATTTTACTGCGAGGAGGTGTTGGGACCAGTGGACAGAAGAGACGTCATTTACACGGCGACCAGGACGCCCTCGATAGACCAGTCGTCGAGAAGACTGTGGCAGTATCAATCTTAGGCCAATAGATGGCACCACAATCCAACAGCCCATTTTAATCCGCTAGGGGGATTGGGATGTGGTGTGCTTTTGAAAGATCACTCTCTTCTTTGGTCCGGCTAGCATGGCATGCGGTAGTGTATGTATACTTGTCTGATGTTGTGTTTGAATAAACGTTAAGTTTGAAATCTACTTCCATCCTTGTCTGCAGTCTCCCAGCAATCCCAACAATGGTGACCGGGTTTGAAGAGCAATAAACGAAAACCTTCTGACAGTTTATTGAAGTTTTATTTTTCCGAAATACGACTTTGAAAAAAAAAAAAAAACACGTGGAGCGACCATGACGGAAATTGGAGCAGTAAAAATTCCGGCTTACAACTTCGCGGATCCAGCTTTATGGTCCGTCATGTGGGAATCGACATTTGAATTGGGTACGCCAAAAGCGGTGACTGAAAGCCGAACAAAGTTCAACTACATCATTTCGCATTTGCCTGCGGAGGCTGCTTCGGTCGTCCGAGACATCATCACCAACCCCAGCGCCACGGATCCCTACAATCACGTAAAAACAGAGCTAGTGAAGAGATGCGGCGAATCCTCGCACCAAGAGATTGAGAAAACTTCTCAGCGGCGAGCAACTGGGGAACCGACGACCGAGCGAACTCCTGCGCGTCATCACTCGCCCGACCACCGTCAGACAGACCATCGTCGCGGCTATCACTCCGGTCAGCCTGGACAAAGCAGCCGAGGTAGCGGACCGCGTAGTGGACATCACGCCAGTGCCTGTATAGGTGAGTTCCTGCTCGCCGTCTTCATCCAATTCCATGGAAGAGCGTTTACTTGCCGAAATTAAAAAATTAAATATTAGGATTGATAGGCTCTCGCGGGATAGAAGCCGCAGTAGAAATCGCGGACCACGTGCTCGCAGTGCATCACAAAAACAAAACTTCGATATGTGCTGGTATCATTCTAAATTCGTGGATAAGGCTAAGAAGTGCATTCCCCCTTGCAATTTTGAAAACAACGACCTAGGCGAGGTGTAGAGGCGACAACAGCCTTGCCACATAGTTCCCGTCGCCTTTTTGTCCGAGACAAGCGCACTAACGTAAATTTTTTAGTGGACACTGGTTCGGACGTATCCATTGTTGGGTATAAAGTTTTCAAAACCATCCGTTCAACCTTTTGTCGTTAGTTTATAAGCATGGATACTTGATAAACATGTACGCTTTTGCTCCGGGACGTTTCACTGGAAATTCTACCTAAATTCTTCCCCTATCAATGTGTGCTAAGTCCCTCTCTTTTCAGCGGTACATTTGTACTCAACCCCCGAGTTTTTTTGAATTTGAATGTCCAACCAATCACGGCACGCCAGCGAAATGACGAGGCGTTTTTGAAAAGGCTGGGAAATAGTTCACCCTTCGTTTTCTCGTGCCGATTTAGGCGAAAAATAGTTTTCCCACGAGTTCACGGGAGAAGAACTTTAACCACTCAACATCCAGGTTCCGAAGCTATAAGAGAGGCGAGTCAATCGGTCTCGTCCTATTCGCTCTCCGATGTTTTCAGTGGCTGGGGTCACCGTGCGGTGATCCCAGTCGCGGTAGAGTTTTCTTTTTGAAAGGACGCCGTTTTTTTTTTCTCGGAGCGTGGTTTGGTTGAATTGAGGACGCTGTTTTTTTGTCCGTTGGAGTTGCTGGAGAAGTTAATCACAGATTCCGGCCATGAATTGAGATGGATATCGGGATCGAACCCACAGTTGGGTAGCATTTTTCTCTGTAGCAATGATGCATGCTCACACGGCTAACTAACAGCAAGATATCCTGACACCCTGTGCTCGGGTGGAGCATGACCCAACGTTTTTCCTGGTTCCAACCTGAATGAGTCGGACCAACTGATAGACATCCTGACACCCGGTGCTTGGATGGAGCATGATCCCACGCCATTCCTGGTTTCAACCTGAGTGAGTCGGACCAACTGCAAGACATCCGGTCACCCTGTGCTTGGGTGGGGCTTGATCCGACGCCATTCCTGGTTTCAACCTGAGTGAGTCGGACCAACTGCAAGACATCCGGACACCCTGTGCTTGGGTGGGGCTTGATCCGACGCCATTCCTGGTATCAACCTGAGTGAGTCAGACCAACTGCAAAACATCCTGACGCCCTGTGCTTGGATGGAGCATGATCCAACGCCATCCCTGATTTCATCCTAGGGCCTAGAAGAAGGAAACCAAAGAGACCCTCGTAATCCCGTCCAAAGTGGCCACTTCTCTCTCCTCTGAACCCGATCCGACAGCATCCATCGGAAAACAACGATGGGCAAATATGATTTTTGTTTTCATTATTTATTCTTTTAGCTAGGTCCTTGCTCCTGAATCGATTCTTTTGATATTTTGATTTTTTCCCTTATTTTTGACCCGTGAAGCGTCTCTTGAGCAAAAGCCCTTATTTTGGTTAATCCATTATGATATCGACTTGAATAACCAAATAGCATGCTTGTATAACCAAGATCGTTTATAAGAATTGATAGTAATTGTTTTGTGTTTTGGTTGTGTGACCTAGGAAGAGTGAATATTATTTTTATCAAGATGTGATACCAATGTTTAGAAAAAAATAAATGTATTTTTTATCTTTAAAGATTTGTTTTCTTTTCCCCTCTTTTAGAGAAACCTAATTTCACTATCTTTACATAGTTCCATCATCAATTACAGTCGGTAAGAGCCTTTTATACAGGGTTTTGTTCACACCGTAATGTAGAAGTTGATTAATTATCCAAGCTCATTAAGAGTATCGGATTCAAAATAGAATAAACCCAATACCATAGTCCCAGCATCATCTTCCCAAAAGAGAAGTCAAACCCAAATGACGCTATCGGCAGCTAATTCATCACCCATTTCGGTATATACCACTCAAAATCTCTCGCTAGATCTAGGTTTAAGACATATTTTTAAGTGGACTTTCCTTGTTGGTAATGTTTCCGTTCCAATAATTGGTGCTGATTTCTTATATTATTTTAATTTAATGCCCAATCTCAATGTTAAAAAATTTATTGATTCTAAAACAAACATCAGCTCTAAATGTACCTTACAAATAAGTGAAATCCATTCAATCAAAACAGTTACAGGTGATAGTGTCTACCATAAGTTATTGCTAGAATTTCCTGATATTACCAAACCGCCTCGCGCGGATCAAGAGATCAAACATTCAATAGTGCATTACATTCCTACAAAAGGACCCCCTGTAGTTGCCAAGGCACGTCGTCTAGTACCAAACCGGCTACGAATTGCAAAAGAAGAGTTCCAAAATAGGTTAGAATTAGGCCACATGCGTCCCTCAAAGAGTAACTACGCCTCACCATTACATATGGTTCCAAAAAAAGATAGCACAGAATGGCGCCTTGTGGGAGACTACAGATCTCTAAACGCCCAAACCATTAAAGATTATTATAATATCCCCAACATTTTAGACTTCACCTCTGAACTCCACGGTTCTAAAATCTTTTCACACATCGATTTAATTAAGGCATACCACCAAATTCCCATACACCCAGAAGACATTCACAAGAGTGCTATAATCACGCCTTTCGTGTTATTTGAGAGCTGTCGAATGCAATTTGGTATGTGCAATGCCGCTGCCACTTTCCAAAGATTCATTGATCAAATAACTCGCGATCTCAAATTTGTTTATGCGTTTGTAGACGATATATTGGTTGCATCCCAATCTGACGAAGAACATATCTTGCACCTAAAAATTTCATTTCAAAGGTTACAAGATTATGGTCTTAGCCTTAAACCCTCTAAGCGTGTATTTGGCGTTTCCTCGATAAATTTCTTGGGTTTTAAAGTTTCTGAAGAAGGAATAGAACCCCTTAAAGATAGAGTAGACTGCATTTTTAATTTTCCCAAGCCTGACTCATTAACGCAATTAAGACGTTTCTTAGGCATGTTTAATTTTTACCGTCGTTTTGTCCCAAGAGCTGCACATTTATTAGCACCTTTAAACAAATTTCTAGAAGGAATTAGAATTTTTTAAAAATGTAGGAAACCAAAACCAAATGACCCCCAGGAAACGCTCCAATGGAATGAGACTGCTGAGAGGGCATTTACTGATGCCAAAAATGCTTTGGCTAATGCAACTCTGATTCGTCATGCAATTCCAGGAGCCAAACTCAGTGTTTGGGTAGATGCCAGCAACCGTTCCCTGATGCAGCTCAACCAAGATCATTGGGAACCTATCGCCTTCTTTTCGGTCAAGCTAACTAACAGCCAACTCAAGTTCTCCACCTATGATCGGGAACTGTTGGCCATCTATACAGCAGTCAGGCGATTCCGGCACATGCTTGAAGGCAGACACTTCATTATATACACTGACCAGAAACCACTTGTTTATGCTTTTAAGCAGAACCCTGACAAGTGCAGTCCACGTCAGTGGCGCCATCTCGACTTCATCTCGCAGTTTAGCACAGATGTACGTCATGTCAGTGGAGTCAACAACACTGTCGCAAATGCCCTTTCCCGCATTGAACTCAGTCAAATCTCAAATTCATTTCTTGATTTTGAGGCTTTTGCTCGAGCACAACAAGATGATGCAGAGCTACAGAGTTTTCAAAACAAAGACAACTCTGCTTTTATTCTAAAAAGCATGCCATCCAAACTGCTACAGAAATCATTTGTGACTCATCGACAGACTATCCTAGGCCCTTTGTTCCAGTAAATTTTCGAAGAACTGTTTTCGAACATTTCCACAATTTAGCACATCCAGGTGTTGCAACGTCCCTACAACTGATATCATCACGATACGTTTGGCCTAACATGCGGAAAAATGTGAAAGAATGGGTTCAAAGCTGTAATGCCTGTCAACGATCAAAAGTACACAGGCATACAAAAACACCTATAGGTACTTTCACACTGCCTGATGCAAGGTTTTCATACATCCATATTGACCTAATAGGCCCTCTACCTCCATCAGATGGAAAAGCCTACTGTCTAACTATGATAGATAGATACACAAGATGGCCAGAGGTAGTGCCCATAGCTGACATCACTGCTGAAACAGTTTGTCGTGCACTTTTCGACGGTTGGATTTCTCGGTTTGGGTGTCCTGCCTCAATAACAACCGACCAGGGTCGACAATTTGAGTCAGCCCTTTTCAAAAGCCCTTTCTCTTCTCGTTCCGGCTAGCATGGCATGCGGTTGTGTATGTATACTTGTCTGATGTTGTGTTTGAATAAACGTTAAGTTTGAAATCTACTTCCATCCTTGTCTGCAGTCGCCCAGCAATCCCAACAAGACAGTCACATCATACGAAACGGACGCGTAGAGCCAACTGCCTCATTGGCCGCTATCCAGACACAGGCAGCACCTTCACTACGGGCCCCTGTGTCTTCTCGAACCATCGCAAGGCGCCTGGCTGAAGTGGCATTACGTGTGCTGCCAATGACGCCTACCCACCGATGCCTCCGTTTGGAATGGTGTCGCTCACGATACGATTGGACTGCAACGGAATGGAACCAGGTCGTCTTCAGCGACAAATCTAGATTCAATTTGAGCAGTGATGACAATCGTGTTCGTGTGTGGAGGCCACGTGGTGAACGCCTCAATCCTGCCTTCGCTTTACAGCGACACACCGCTCCCACAGCTGGTGTGATGGTATGGGGTGCCATTGCTTACGATACACGGTCACCCCTAATATTGATCCATGGCACAATGACAGTCCAGCGGTTCGTCCATGACATCCTTCAGTCACATGTGATGCCACTCATGGCAGGGCTCCCAGGAGTCATTTTTCAACAAGACAATGCTCGGCCACACACAGCAAGGATGTCACAAGACTGTCTCCGCCACATTACCACCCTTCCTTGGCCTGCTCGATCCTCAGATTTTTCACCAATCGAGTATATCTGGGATCATTTGGGACTGCAAGTTGGACACCCTACGAGTTTGGTCGAACAAGAGGCGCGTTTACAGCAATTGTGGAACGAGATGTCTCAGGACATCATACGGAACTTGTATGCATCAATGCCCGCTCGTATCACATCGTGCATTCGCGCTAGAGGGAGTTCAACAGAGTACTAAAACTTCCGTTCATTTGTACTTTTGTCTGTGATAAATGATCCTTTTTCTTTGATTTTCTAATCACTTACTTATATCAAAGTAGTACTTACATGTGTAAAATTTCGTTTCATTTTGACGACTTTTTCTTGGTGCGCAAATTTTTATGGCAATCTATATATATAATTCTCTTACGTGGCACGCAAAAAAGACGTTATTTGTTTTCGCGTTTTGGCAACATTGTACGATTCTTTGTTTATCTCAAAGCCTCGCGCTTCAATTGAATTTATAGCGTTATCGGATGAAATTTTATTGAAAAAAAAATGAATTTTAGTTGAGCTGTTGCAGTAAATAATAGAAATCAAAGAAAACGGAGGATCTTTTCATAGTCATTTAAAAAAAAAAAGGTCCGTTTCGGGGCAAACTATTATAGTTCAACAAGACGCTTGCATTACAACTTTCGACAACAAACTCAATGAAAAAGCGTGGATGGCTCGAGTACTAGGTAAATGTACACACAACCAACATGCTGGGTTTTCAATTTCCAAATCAACGCTCACATTTCGAGTCAAAATTTGCTCAAAGTTTCCATTTTAATTCTGATTCCAGAGGTACTGTAAATATCTTTTCTGAAAACAGCATAAAATTTAGATTTGAAAATTATTTTTTTGGAATATCATATTTTGTAAACAATTCCTTCTGCTAGGACACATGTCTTCATTGATGCGAGCGAAGCGAGCATAGGTTCGCGCAGCTAACCAATGAGGATTGCGAAGCAATCCTCTGGGGGTTGGCGAGCGTTAGCGAGCAGGGGGCGGGCCCCCTAGTGAGTGTATATTGCAATATGCGAAAGACATATACAAATAGAAACGAAATTCCGATGAAAAAATGCATAATTCTGAGAAACGTGCAAAGTGACAAATTACGACTTCCTGAGATGAAATAGAGCAATTCGAAAAAGACAGACACAAACACTGTAAAACGTGTTTCCTTGTCAATATTCATTTATTGCAAGAAAACAAACTAGAGATTTTAAAATTGAGTCTTCGAGGGGCACTTTTAGGACAACCTGTGTACCAATTTTCATGGTTGTAAGTGCTATTATAGATTGGTCTGAAGACAGGAAAGTAATAGCCTATGTTTTCCGCAGTGTTCTAAAGTATAAGTGTACAAAATTTGGCGTGAATTGGTCAAAGGGTGTAGATTTGTATAGAAAATATACACACATACACAAACATCCTTTTTTATACACATAGATACAGGCGTTCACTTAGCGACGAGGGACAAACGATTTTCCCACATAATTTTACGTGGTCCAAATGGGATTTCCATAGAAATTTGTCCAATGCTCGAATCAATATGTACGTAATATCAATTACAATATAGTCTATAGATTATACAATATAGATTATAATATAGATTATAACATAGATTATATATATACAATATAGATTATACAAAAAAGATTTAATATAGATTATACAGTATAGATTATAATATAGATTATACAATAGAGATTATAATATAGATAATACAAAAAAGATTTTATATAGATTATACAATATAGATTACAATATAGATTATACATCATAGATTATAATATAGCTTATACAATATAGATTATAATATAGCTAATATAAAAAAGGTTAAAATATAGATTATACAATATAAATTATCCCACAAACAATTTAGCACTAAATTTACAGTACAAACGGATTATAGGTTAAAGTCCGGATATTTTCGTAGTGGATTGAAAAGCCAATGCTCGGTCAAATAACGAACGATTTAAGAGTTGTCTAAAATCCAGTAATTTCATTATCGTCCCAATCGAAACCAGAAGTGAAAACTTCTCACACAAGGTGAACAGCTTTTCTTTTCAGCAAGGTCAATTTTGCGGGTGTGTGCCATTCACCTTTCCGGTATCTTCCGACGCGAATATAAGAGAAGAAAACACTTCCTTCAACTTTCCTTTAATGATTCATCTCGAGGAGTAAAAGGAAATCTCGTGATGTCTGTGACGGGATGACCTTGAACTTATAAGGCATTGATATTATCATGTACAGTCGCGGTAAAAAAAAATTAACTCCCTTCTTCATTGGAGTGATTTTAACACCAGAGATAATTGAAAAATGGCGTTTGACGGGAACAAACATCGTCTACAAATTCAAATGCATAAAATATGTATTAGAAGCTGTCTTTATATTAAATTGAGCACTAACTGAACAATTTCCAATAGAAACCCCCATTTCGACACACAATTTCGAATCGTTATCAAAATTTAACTTAAGATACCAAATTTCATGTCATTAGTTTTTACCGTTTCGAAATTATGAGTACAGAAAGTTTGGAGCTCGTTATGTTAAATAAGTTTCTAAGACTTATGGATATCTTCTTACAGATTTCTACAACCCTGATATTTTGTACTATGGTACTGTTAAACAACCCAAACAAAATCCACTTAATATTTTATTTTAAAAGTATTTTTTGTTTGCACGAATAATTTTTAAATTAATGTTTGAAAAAGTAAGAATTGGAACCTTTGTTATATTTTGATATAGGAGTCCCGATTTAGAAGAAGACTTCTATTAAAACGTTTGTACAAACCGATAATTATCGGATGGTGGTGTTCAGGCATGGTCTCTCGTATTATTGCGTCCGATTTTTATCGGAGATTATCATCATTTTCATTTGAACATGATCCAATTATATTAAACGATTTTATTCGACTTTTTTAGCAGCTTAGTTGTTGTTGTTGTCGGTTGTCACCGAGTGGGCCCGGGTTCGAATCCCGGATAAGGCATGGATGTAAAATTGGGAAAAGAAGTCGGATTTTCGCCTGGAATGGATTCCCGTCTTGAAAAGAAAGCAGCGCACCCCTTCTGTTCTTTGCTGGGATCATCGTTTGTAATAATAAAAATATTATTCTTCTGTAGTTGTCTTGAATGTTTCTGTTCATCCCTTGCTTTCATATGTATCCCAGAAGAACATATAGTACGGCTGACATGTGCAAAAAATTGTTAGAATTGTGCCTTTAATGATAGAAGCATACAACTTGGGGCACAAACACTACACATATGAAGATTTAATTTTGGATATGAGGCCATCTCAGATTTCGCCTATGGCAGTAATGGCGGACATTCAAAATGGCGCCTTCGGAACATTTTTTGTGCTCCTTTTAAATGTTATTTGATGATGTTAAATGACAGCTATTAAAGTAATGGCGAGTAATTGATGTTTTGTGCATGTACTTAGCTATTTTTAATAATATATACTTTATTTTATATATATATATATATATATATATATATATATATATATATATATATTATATTTATAACAAAATGGCGGACATTCAAAATGGCGGCCTCTGAGTATATTTTATGTGCTCCTTTTTTACTGTCATTTGGTGATGTTAATAGCGTATTATATGTGATTTTGCATGAATTGATGCTATAAACATACGTGCATGTCATAATTAGATTTTTATGTTAATTATTAACTATATTAATCAATATGAAAACATTAATTTTTAATTATTTTCATATTAACTTTTTTCACATGTGGCACGATAAGAAGAAAAATAAGATAAAAATACGGATGTAGTGCATTAAGCTGATTAATCCATTCAATACTGATACATCTGGACAATTCAAAGAAACAGAGTGGAACAAGTGTTTTATCTGTCAAGAAGACAAGTATGAAGTTCTTCGGTGTCCAGCAGACAGTAAGTAATAGCAGTAAGCGTAAAGAAAAGGGAACTGGTTATAAAACAATTTCTGATTTACTTGTGGGGTTTAGTATTCCAGGGTGTTTACCAAGGACAATAAATCTGGAACATCTCGATGATGCAGGAAGCGGTCGATGCAACATTGGTAGAACATAAAGCTCAGTTTCACGAATCATGTAGATTGCAGTTCAATAAGACAAAACTTCAAAGAGCTCAGAAATGGAAGATAGAACCTGCGGGTAATGCAAATAGTTCTACGAAATTCACCCGCCTGAATGTTGTGGTAAATAGTTCAGGGAATTCAAAAGCAATTTTTTTGTGACCTGCCTGCTCAAGCTGGAAGTTCTTCAAGAACTGCATATATTGTGCATTCGTCCTGTATGTGTTCCTCACTGTGGCCTTAAACTGAAGGACCTGCCTTTGCTTGCGAAACTGAGTGCCGGTGATGTTATTGCATTAAACTTGGTTGTCAACGAAGATTTCTTGTACTGTTGGCAAAGGACAGTCAGTTCTAATAGAAGGCACATGGGTAACACTTGTGTAGCTTTCATGAAGATGTTTAGTTGCTTTCTCTTCAAAAGTACTTGAAGTTTTATTTCGATAGGTTCCTCTAAAACTACCATCTGGATGTTGAAATAGGGATATTCCTGTACCATGGAAAGAATCATGAGCTGTAGTAGAACTTGGATTGTGGTCAATATTATCAACCGTATTAGTTGTGAAAAGCAATCTTTTTAACTGAAGAGGAACGACAGCATTTTCCATGTGATACAGATGACATATTTCATTTCCAAGTTCTGATGAAAGGTCTAGCACTCGGTCTTATAATGTGCTTAATCCGAGCTCAAAAGATCTTAAACGAGTTCACGTTTGCGAGTTATTTTTATGAATTAAAATACCTAAGCATATGGCAAATGTGTTTATTGTTCTCGATTGTGCTTGTAGACTGTTACAGAATGACACTCACGACGTCTCACCAAACTGTTACACATTAGCAACTGTGTAACAGTAAGGATAGGTTGGGGTTAAAAAACTTGACTGTGCTTTACAACTAACAGAGATGCTGGTTCGGAATCTTCCTGACAGGTTTCTCCAAATCCATTGAAGAGGTTTTTCATTTTTAAAATGTTTCTTCTAACTATATTTGCTGCTTTGGCAAGATGAATAGCGTCACTATAGTACCTGCATCGTATTCACAAGCTTTCTTCAGAGCTTGATCAATATCTTGTTGTTTCATCCTCATGTTGTACAGTTAGCATAGATCAACAAGTTTAAATATGGGTGTGATTTCATTGTCACTACGAGCATCTTCGATGTATGATACAAGTTCGGAAAATGCAATACCATGGTTAGTTTGTTCTATTTCAGTTTCTTGTTTGTTCTTTGGTCTCTTGCTCTGTTGTATAATGATACGAGGCATCGAACATAATACAAGGCATTTAATGCAATAAGATCACCGACACAGTTTCGCAAGCGAAGGCCTGTGCTCCAGTTTAAGGGTACAGTGAGGAACACATCCAGGCCGAATGTAGATGCAGTACATAATGAACTTTCAGCTTGAGAAGGCTGATCATACACAAAAAAAAAAATGCTTTTGAATTCACTGAACTATTTACCAAAACATTCTGGTGGTGAATTTCGTAGAACTATTTGCATTATCCGCAGGTTCTATCTTCCATTTCTGAGATCCTTGAAGTTTTGTCTTATTGAACTGCAATCTACATGATTAGTGAAACTGTGCTTTATGTAGTACCAATGTTGCATCGACCACTTCTGCATCAGCGAGGCGCGTTCAGGATTTATTATTCTTTATAAACACCCTGCAATACTAAACCCCACAAGAAAATCAGAAATTGTCTTATAACAGTTCCCTTTTCTTCACGCTTAATGCTTTACTTACTGTCTGCTGGAAAACCGAAGAACTTCATACTTGTCTTCTTGACAGATAAAACACTTGTTCCACTCTGTTTCTTTGAATTGTCCAGATGTATCAGTATTCAATGGATTAATCAGCTTATGCACTACATCGGTATTTTTATCTTATTTTTCTTATCGTGTTACCTGTGAAAAAAGTTAATATGAAAATAATTAAAAATTAATATTTTCATATTACTTAATAATTAACATAAAAATCTAATTATGACATGCACATATGTTTATAGCATCAATTCATGCAAAATCACATATAATACGCTATTAACATCACCAAATGACAGTAAAAAAGGAACACGTAAAATATACTCAGAGGCCGCCATTTTGTTATAAATATAATATACACATTGTGAACGACACACATAAAATAAAGTATATATTATTAAAAATAGCTAAGTACATGCACAAAACATCAATTACTCGGCATTACTTTAATAGCTGTCATTTAGCATCATCAAATAACATTTAAAAGGAGCACAAAAAATGTTCCGAAGCCGCCATTTTGAATGTCCGCTATAACTGCCACAGGCGAAATCTGAGATGGCCTCATATCCAAAATTAAATCTTCATATATGTAGTATATGTGTCCCAAGTTGTATGCTTCTATCATTAAAGGCCAAATTATTTCACTTATCAGCCGTACTAATACAACAACAACAATTTAAAAAAAAGAAAAGAAATTGTTATTTTGTACTGGATGTGCTTGCGAAAGCATAGACATTTTGACGATTTTGGATTCATCCACTAATAGCCGAACGATACAGGGAAGTGTGTTCTATACAATGTTTTATAAGCTCCTTAAGTAATATAAATATTAACATTCATATTTGTATCGAATCAATAGTTTAAAACGTGGGAAGCCGATTACTGGAACTAAAATGCAGATGAATATGCAAAGAACTAAAATTTTGGGATGCAAAGTGCAGGCGCACTGGATATTTATCGGTCCGTCCGACAGTTCAAAATGTCGGATAGCATTTTTGGTGGATTCGATAATATCGGACGGTCGTATGCAAGGTACCAATATAATTCGTAAGTAAAAGACACCGACTATTATAAGTGTGTGTACAAACGCTCTTATGGTCATGCAAAATTTCAGCTTATTCCTATAGTTAGTTTTAGCGCTACATAAAACGTTCCTCATTAATGCGATTTTAGGGTTTAACCAAAAGGATTTACAAAACATCTGAAGAACCTCGGATAATATTTCTTAGATCGTTTGCGCTTACATAGTAACTATAATAATGTAATTCTCGAATCGTTTGCACTCGCATTATGTCTCTCTCTCTCTCTGCGGAAAACATTGAGGCTATTTCTTTTCTGTCTTCAGACCAATCTGAAGCTATGAAAATTGGCACACAGGTAGTCCTAAAAGTGTCCCTCGAAGCCCCAATATGAAAATCTAAAGTTTGTTTTTCTGCAATAAATGGATATGGATAAGGAAACACGTTCTACAGGGTTTGTGTATGAGTTAACACAGGGAAATGACGCGGTCATATTTTAGCCGTCGCGATAGGAAACACGTTCTACAGAGTTTGTGTATTTGAGTTAACACAGGGAAATGTCGAGGTCATATTTTAGCAGTCGCGGTCATATTTGAAACCCGAGCAACGTCGGGTTATTCAGCTAGTAATAAATATAATAGTTCTCGGATCGCTTAAAAATACGTTTGAAATAGTGTTCAAATTTGAAATTTGGGTAGCGTAAACTACAAGTAATCTCGATCTACAAATAGCGACTTTCTATGTGAAGATGATCCCTGAAATTGACACCAACTTTAACATTGAACATTTCCGAATATAAAGATTGTTTGCCATGAAATTTCATATTTAGACTAATTTAACGATGCAGAATCTGACTATGGCATCAAAACACATTTCCTTTAGAAATTTCGTTGTTTGTGCAAAATTTGATATGACGTCCAATTATGCAATTTGTTAGATTTTAATTTGTAGAGGACGTTATTCACTCTTGAAATACTGTATAACACAGCAAGGTCAACTTCGAAAAGTAAAAATCTCATTGAATCGTATATAGCCATGGAATATTATTGATGGAATGTTTTGCAATATCATTATTTTATTTATTCCATCCTGCATTTAATGATCTCTTAAAAATTTGCTTTGCCAATGTTATATTTGTTCGACGTTCATGTCTTTTTGCATATTTACATTAATTTGAGTCATGATTTGATGCCGCGGATCTTGTTTTAATAAAAAAAATGGCGAGTGAGTTTTTTAGTTTCTTTTCAATTGAAATTTAGTTTCATTTCAATGTACTCAAAATTTTTAAGTGTCATTATACTCTTGAACTGTTACCTTCATAATGACCTGGGGATTTAAAAAAAATGAGTTCGTATTTCTGGTAAGGCATTTCATATTCAACTCTAATGTATTGATACACGGAATGGTTCTTGAGGTACTGGCTTCTCAAGTGAAAACCTCAACAAGCCAACCTTTTGAAAGAACCTTCATTTGGTCCACGGATTAGTAACGGAGGGTTGCGAGTTCGAATTCAACCAAAGACTGTCGAGTACAAAGAGGGTTGGTACATGTTAAAACTGTCATGGCCTCAAATGTCCTCACGTTGGCATGTTGTGGGAAATAACCAGCTAAGGTGTAACCTCGTCATCTGACCATGTTTCAAAAATACGCGTTGTCTCCGGGTCCATGAGCTCATCTGACCGTGATTCAACATTACAAGGTGTTGTCCTCGGATCTTTCACTTAAGGGATTGATCCCGGACCGTTGTCAATAGCCCGTTGTGTTGCTCTAGAACGATGTTAACTAAAATATTACCAATTACCGGGTCCTTACGCAATGAACCCCGAAACAACCAACCAACCACGGGCTCTTAGGCACTCACGTCGAAATGATCAGGGTAAAAAACAATTTGTCTGGAGTCGCATAAGAAACCAAAGGGAGAGTCGATCAAGCCAATCCAACACATGTGGGCACAGTCATGACCCGTTAAGTACGAAACGGGCAACTGCCCCAGACTTTGGGGAGTTCTGCACGAGACTCCGCCAGTCTGGAGTGGCTTCAATCTCTTTCCATCCAGGCCCTGATTTACCATTAGGCCCGTGAGGCACGGGCCTAGGGCCCCCATAATTTAAAGGGCCCCTAAGTTTCAAAAGTATCTAAAAAATTTTAAAAGTTTTTAAGTAGTTACATAAATTATTGGGTATTTACGTAAATGCCCGTCGACCGTTTCCACCACTATCACATTCTTGTAATTACATTAATTATCTAACTATTATGTTTTCAATTTTCATCTGCTTTATTTTGTTTTGCCAAGAGTTATAAGTTTTGGCACGATTTTCTCAAACTTTTTGGTGACATCTGTGAAAAGGTCAACAGTCAAATACGTAAGTACCAATTATTGTTATAAAATTAGTTTTTGTGATGAACAAATAACATGGGGAGGGGGGGGGGGTAAACACGGGGCCCCTTCCTGAGTGTTGTGCCTACTATACCAAATTTTCTAAATCGGGCCCTGTTTCCATCTGAGACGTAGGAAAGTCTAGATTTTGCCCTTGGGTTGAATGAAACTCCTGATGGGCGATTGAAAGTACCTGGAACATTTTCGGAGGACATAGGTTCCTTTTTTTTTTGCCGAGCAGTCAACGATTTTGTTGACGGCGTTCCTGAACCTGTTTAACGAATTAATGAAATGAACATAATTTTCAGGTTAGTTAGAAAATACAGGGGATGTTGTAGATAAATTAACGTCACTCTGAAGCAACACAACGGGCTATTGGCGGCAGTCCAAGATTAATCCCGAAGAGAGATCCGAGGACACCTCGTCATTTGGAATCAAGGTGAGATGATGAGGTCAACACCCAATCTCTTTCACACCTCTCTCTAAACATTCACACGACGTCAATGTGAGGACAATTGAGTCGATGACAGATTTAATGTACACGGATCGAGTTTTAAACTAGCACCCCTCCGGTTTCTAATCTGCTACTTTCAACCGAGTAGAAAAAAAATGACACGATTAGTGTTTTAACCAGATTACATATATTACGCTATTTTCCGATTTGCTACTTTTTTAAATATTTAATTTTTATGAACGAGTTTCCTCAAACAACAGGTCGTCGACCAACCGGTATAGTGCTTAAGGTGTTAGCCTCTAGATCGGAAGGTTCCTGGTTCGAATCCGGGCATGGATGTTTGCAAGCGTATGGTGTAGTGGCGGCTGGTGCACCTTAAATCTATCGTGGCTGAAAGTCCGCACGTTGGGTTGGTGTGGAAGTTTGGAGAGTGGGGTGCCAGTTCAGGTGTTGCTTCGTCATCTGATCGTGGTTCAAAATTACGAGGTGTTGTCCTCGGATCTTTCCCTTAAGGGACTGATCCCGGACCGTCGTCAATAGCCCGTTGTGTTGCTCTAGTAGGACGTTAACTAAAATTACCAAATTACCTCAAACAACAGGTCGCCGACCAACCGGTATAGTGCTTAAGGTGTTAGCCTCTAGATCGGAAGGTTCCTGGTTCGAATCCGGGCATGGATGTTTGCAAGCGTATGGTGTAGAGGCGACTGGTGCACCTTAAATCTATCGTGTATGAAAGTCCGCACGTTGGGTTGGTGTGGAAGTTTGGAGAGTGGGGTGCCAGTTCAGGTGTTGCTTCGTCATCTGATCGTGGTTCAAAATTACGAGGTGTTGTCCTCGGATTAGGGATCGATCCCGGACCGTTGTCAATAGCACGCTATGTTGCTCTAGTACGATGTTAATTAAAAATTACCAATTATCAAACAATAGGTCTGGTGGTTAAGATATTAGCCTCTAGAGCGGAAGGTTTCTGGTTCAAATCCGGGCATGGGTGTTTGTAAGCGTATGGAACACGTAGTTTTGAATCGCGGTCAGATGACGAGGTCACACCCGAGCTCAACGAGTCGCCATTGTACACTACGGTCTTTGGTTGGATTCGAAATCGCAATCTTCTCTAGGATTATCTGTTATGGAGGGCCGTATCTGAATTGTGGGTCCGTTTTATCCAGAATGGCCATATCTGGTGTACGGGCATGATAGCAGTATATTAAGAGGGCTATCTTTCCTGCGAGTCCGATAAACCTGTCCGGAAGAAAGTATCTGGACTTCGGTCTGATTAAACATATCTGGACTCCGGGCCTTATCGAAATGTTTGGAAGGTCACATTTGGTGAGGCCTGAGATCAATCATTCGCTATAACTTTATCTTATGCTGGTTAAACCCGATTCCTATGAGAACAGTTATATCTCTAATAGCTAATATAGTGACGGAAAACCATGGAAGTAGGAAAGATAATGGAAGTGCCTTTACTTTGACTTTCATCTGCCGCCAGTAATGAACCCTGATGATCTGATTGGTCCACGTGACATGGCAGTAGATTTTGGCGATATCACTAATTTTTTCGACATTCTAGTTCTGTCGCCAATTAAATAAGCAACCCTTGTAGTAGGGGCGCGTACCGCATTTTTATTTTGGCAAAATGGCTTTCATTTTTCTCGCAGAATGTGTTCGTTAGTGATGGGGAAAATGACTCTTTTCAGGGATCGGATCGGAACCGCTCACTCACTAAAAAGAGCTAGCTCTTTTTGATGACTCACCGCTCCTTTGAGATATATAATAATGTATATGACATATCGAAATGTATACAATATGTTTTGGCCATCGAACATCCCTCGTTGTCACGTGAGCGCATGTGTCCAGACGAAGAGGCGCCAAGCGTGCTTGAAACACCCACGCACACAACACTTGAAACACTCACTCATCCAGCAATTGCGCAGTTTACCTCTAAAATCAACAAAAGGAGGGAGACGGGGCCCCGAGGACGATAGGCATTGCAGCATAGGGCTGCTAATCTGTAAAATTTAATTGCTAAGGCATAAGATGACCCAAAACCATGTCAATTCATATAACTTTGAAATTGTCCATAAAGAATAAATTACTTTGAGGACACTTCTACTTTTGTAATTCCCGTCATAAACCCGTTGAGATTACAGAAGTAGCAATTAAAATATCCAAACACGTTAAAAATCTCATTTTTGACCAAGAATTCTAAAAAAGTTTTCGATTTTATTGGATAGAGTATTTATTTGACTTTCCAAAACATATTTAATTTTTTCTATGTTAATTACTTGAAGAAGTATTAAGATTTTAATCAAGGCGGGAAAACAAGAAGTAAGAATGGAAAACACTGGAAATGGCCATTAAAAGGCCAAAAACATGGCAAAATCTAAATTTAAACCTTACTTTTTTTTGCAAATATAATTTTAGAAAGTTTTTTCAAATATTTAAATGGTTTCTCTTTTGGAAATGGAGTGAACTTTTTTAAAGAGAAGGAAGAACAAAATTGTTTACACAAAGAGCAAACGCAAGGGAGCAAGCGATGCACTTGAAACTACCTTTAACTCTAAATTAATATTTTTGCATTATTTCCTCACTTCAAATGTTATAATACAAAAACTTATAACTGGATTCTAGTAAACTTTTGAGAGTTTGTTATTTATAATGTTGTCAAGTGAATGAACTAGAATAATTATGCTGAGTTCAAAAGTTTCTAAATTATTACTATTTATTTAAGAAATAGGACTGTAAAACTATAAAAAATCTTCTATTCATTTTTCAATCACTTGTAAAATTGTTGTTTATTTAAATATCCTTTTATTCTAGTTCATTCCCTAGAAATATGCATGTAGTTTATTTTGGTAGCATCATTTTTCAAATTGGTTGAATAGATTTTCATGTAGCACATTTGAAGTTTTTGACACATTTCTTTAAAATTTCATACATAATTATCATATTTTTACAAAATTATAAATATATACTTTTAATTTTTTTAGCCCATTGCTATTGTTTAAAACACAAAACATAAAAATATCATTAAAATGTTTCTATACCACATTTAAAAAAAGTGTCTTGGACGTGTTTGGATACATTAAGATTTCTTTCTAAAACCACTTAGTTACCAAATGAGACTTCCTAATAATTTAAATGATATTTTAAAATCAAATAATAAAAATATTAATAATTTATTTAAGTACTTAAGATTTTTAACTATTTATTTTAAGATATAGGTATATAATATCCTCGAATACTCGTTGTCCCAAAGATTTTCAAAATCCAAGTCCCCTCCCTGTCTTTTAATAAAATATTTTCAAAATGCCTTGTTTTGTGAAGGCAATGCAATAAAAACGAGTTACGTTTAATTTAATTTTGTGTAGCTTTATTAAAATGATATCACTCCCGAGAAATCAAGGTTTTATTATAATTATTATTTTAATGTTAAGTGAATAACATAATAACTGTTGGAATATGTTTTAATAACAACCTTAAGACTAGTTTTAATTAGTGCTAAAAGGCGTGATATGACTTAAGCCGTAAAAACACCCTTTCAATCTAAAATTGAATTAAATTTAAAAAAAATAACAAAAAGCTAGGGAGCGCAAAAGGACGAATGCGGAATTGACTCTTCTAAAGAGCCAACTCTCGAAAAGAATCAACTCCCAAAAGAATCAGTGAGCGCAAACGATCGAATGCGGAAATGATTCTTCGAAAGAGCCAAACTCGAAAAGAATCAACCCCAAAAGAATCACTGAGCTGGTGTTCGCATGCGGAAATGACTCTTCGAGAGTGGAAGCGCTGATTCGTTAAAAAAGAGTTACCGCTCTTCAGCTTTGATTGGTTAATAAAGAGCTATAGCTCTTTTTTGACGAATCAGCGCTCGCTCACTCCGTCAAGAGAGTTAGCTCCTGAGCGGATCGCCCATCTCTAGTGTTCGTTCGCATTCGTTCTATTGATTCAACTTCGCTATCCAGATGGAGATAAATTGCAAGCAAGGATCAGATCCAGGTAAGTAACAATGTTTGCATCTACTTTATTTTCTATTTTCATATATTTCTATTTACAACTAGTTTTCCAAATGGTACATTCTGGAGAAGCGGCTCAATCCCATGATAGTACTTTACTCAAGTCTAACTTGATTGGCTAGTTTCACGGGCTTGGCTTCACTTGGATATCTCACCAATCTGATTGTTGCAGTAACCATTTGATTTTGAATATGCGCGTTGTTTCGTAGAAATACAATACATACACTAGCGCCTCAGCGTACAGCTTAAGTGTCCGACAAGTTGACTCTGATTGGCTCCTCATATATATGTTGTATGGTTGTTGTTAATAGTATTTCTTGCCAACATATATCAAGGGTATACCTGGATTTTCTTCTTAAGTGTACGGACGTGTTTTTTTTTCTGCTCCTGACTTATTCGGATTTTCAGAGCTTTGTGACTCTTTTCGCACCCGTGAATCGTGACATTATCTCAGTGCTTTCAAACCATCGGACTACCTGTGTGAAATTTGTTTATCATCTCTTTTCCCGTGGATTTACCAAGAACTTTTATCTGCGTTGTGCTTTTGGGATTCGGACAAAGTGTTGTGCATATGAACAATTGTTGTGACTCGGACATAGTGATTACGAACTCGTGACTTTTGATAAACAGTGCCAGCTCTCTGAGCTTCGGAATCAGTATTGTGCATCGGACTAAATGTTGTGCTTCGAACTTTGGGAATTCAACTATTGACTCTTGAAAAACAGTGCCAGCTCCCTGAACTTTTTTCATCCCCTGCGGTATGGCTACCGCAATGGATACAAATCTACCCGACTCTGACGATGAAGGAGTCCCATGCTCTCAACCCACGAGGGATATTATCGATTCCTTAATAAACTGCCCACCTCAAGAGCGTTGCGAACTCATCCAGAAAGCCAAACTGGATCAAGAAACGGGCGAGAAAATGTCGGCAGAAGGACATACTACTCTAAGCCTAGTTCAATCCTCCAAAAATGCCAATAAACAAATCCTGCTGGACTTCGCTAACGGCACCATTAATGAAGCAGAAGATATCATTCATGGAGCCCGAGATAGGCTTGTTCTTTTTGGTTCTTGCCTTGTCGAAAACTGTTCATTACACAATGTGTCGCGTAAAAGACCCAGTTCTGCCATTGATTTTCCCCCCTTACCTCAAGCAATTAAAAAAGCTAACGAACAGGAGTTTAAATTCCCCAGAAAGGGACAAACTGCTAAACCAGTTAATCTGCAGCCTATCGCCGAGATACCAACGGTAAATAGATTTGACCCAATTGTCAATGCTCCTGTTGATTTGAATGACACCCCACAGAAAATAGAGCCAATCATGGTTAAACTTGTTACTGATTTTACTACCATGCTTAAAAAATTAAAAGAAAAATTTGGTGATATCTCATGTAAACTATCCGGAGAATACATGAAAATATATTGTAACACTCCAGCCCAACACCGAAGTCTTACTCAACACATCAAGGATGAAGGAATTGAAGGATACATCATCCCCCCCTCATTCGATAGACCTATCAGAGTTGTTGCAAAAGGACTCCCAGTTAACACTAACATTCAAGACATTAAAACTGACCTCCTTGAAAAAGGCATTCCAACTTACAAAATTGCACAACTCAAACGTTCAGGAACCAAAGCTCCTTTACCGATATTCCTCATTGAAACTGCAAAAAATCATGAGGGTGAAGGAATATTCAAAATAAACGAAATCCTGTATATGTCTATTACCATAGAAAGCTACCGCAACAACGGCGGGCCCTCCCAATGTTTTAATTGTAATGGCTTTGGTCACAGCTCTGCTAATTGCCTGATGAAGACCAGGTGCCTCAGATGCGGCAAAGGTCACCGACTCAAGGAGTGTACTATTCCTAAATCCGAAAACCCGCAATGTATCAACTGCTTAGAGTATGGCCATGTAGCTTCCTGGAAAGGATGCACAAAATTCCCAAAAAAATCCGGTCCTCCCTCATTTAACCCTTCTAAATCTCCTCCACAATTATTCATACCCAGACCTGTACTACATAACATGTCATATGCAAATGCCACAAAAAACCAAGATACTATCTCAAATTCCCAATATAATCCGAAATCTCAACCTGCCCAGATCAGCACACGTCAAGTAAACGTCGCATCAGCAGAAATTCCATCCAATATTCTCAATGCTACACTCCCAATGGAAAAAGTACATGACATGATTTTCATTATAAACGAGCTAGCCGAAATATTCAAAATATTCGGTGACCCAAGCATCGTAGCTAGCAATCTTCGTGCAGCTCAGACTCCCCATCAAAAACTTATCATATTAACACAATGCCTCTCCACTACTAAATAATGGGTCGCACAAACCTAGGACTTAGCATTTGTTTCTGGAATGCAAATGGCATTTTAAACAAAATAATAGAACTTCGCGAATTCACCAACCAATACAAACCTGACATTATATGCCTTCAAGAGACTCATCTTAGACCAAACTCTAAAGTTAACATCCCAAATTACAGTATCTATAGAAATGATCTACATTCACCTTCTAACACCAGAGCCAGGGGAGGAACAGCAATTTTTATTAAAAATTCCATCCCCCATAACGAAGAAATCACCCCAACGCTTTCTCACGTCCAAGCAACAACTATTTCTATTACAATACCAAAAATCAAACCTTTTGCTATAACATCCATCTACAACTCTCCAAGCCAAAGTTCCACATTCATTGATGATATTGAACTACTTCTGAAATCCCATGACAAAATTATATTGTGTGGCGATTTCAACGCCCACCATCAGTTCTGGAACTGCAATTCAAACAACACAGCTGGAAACAAGATATTCAATCTAGTCACCCAAATGGGAGTCTCCATTGCAGCCCCTACTACCCCAACCAGATATGATTTTCATTCTAAAAGCACCATTGATTTTGCACTCCTCAAACAATTCAACTATAAATATTCCATTAACTCACTACCTGAACTACCTTCTGATCACAATCCAGTCTTAATTAACTTTGCTTTTTCTACCAATTTCACCATACCAATCGCTCAAAAAACCACCAACTGGTCCAAATTCCAACAATCCCTGACAGAAAATGTCACCTACCCAACACAACACAACGTAATTGATACCCCCGACCAAATCGATGATGCTGTATCGCTGCTAACAACACAAATTCTCACGGCATACAATAGCTCCTCCAAACCTGTTTCAAACAAAAACAATTATTTTCTTCCCTCTGAAATTAAACTGATCATCAAAACTAGAAACAAAATTAAAAGACAATGGCAATCCACAAAAAATCCTCACCTTAAGACCCTCCTTAATCAAACTCAAAAAACTCTAAGGAAAAAAATATCTAAACACTCTCAGGACTCTTGGAAAAATCACCTTGAATCCCTAAATACTGAAGATAACTCCATCTGGAAATCAACTAAATCTTTAACAAAAAAATGGAAATGTATCCCTCCCCTTAATTCCTCTCACAACACAGCTGTGTCAGATCTTGACAAAGCTAACCTCATAGCAGACAGCCTTGAAACACAATTCACTGAAAACAATATTGATGACCCCATGACCACTTCCCTTGTTTCAAATACTATAAACCATTTCACGAGTTCTCCAAAAAACACAAACTCCATAGTTATTTCTCAATCTGAGATCTCATCTCATATAAACAATATCAAAATAAAAAAAGCTCCTGGCATGGAAGGGGTAACTAACAAGATGGTCAAAAATCTCACACACAATGTTATTCATTTATTCACTATAATAGTCAATGCTATCTTCAAACATAACCACTTCCCCAACATATGGAAAACAGCATGTGTTGTACCTATTCTGAAACCTGAAAAAAATCCCTCACATCTCATTAGCTACAGACCCATATCACTCTTACCTAATCTGAGTAAAATCACTGAAGCTGTAATCCTCAAACGCCTCACTGAATTCACCTACTCAAATAATATCATGATTCCCCAACAATTCGGGTTCACCCCCCAACTCTCCACAAATCACCAACTCCTAAGAGTAGTAGAGTACATACGATCTGGACGCCCATCCAAATACACAGGAGCTGTCTTCTTCGACATAGCAAAGGCTTTTGACAAAGTCTGGATTCAAGGCCTCATTTTTAAAATGATCACACATAAATTCCCTGACCACATCATACTACTCATTACATCTTACCTCTCCAACCGTAAATTCGTAGTAAGAGTTAACAAACAGCACTCGTCTCAAAGAAACATCTATGCTGGTGTCCCTCAAGGCTCCAAGCTTGGCCCCTTTCTCTTTAATTTCTTCATGAACGATATCCCTCAATCAGAAAATATTAAAATATGCATGTTTGCTGATGATACCGCCATAATGTCACAACACAAAAATTACAAAATTATTCTGGCTGATCTTAAACTTCACATCTTCTACCTTGAATCATGGCTTACAAAATGGAAAATAATGCTAAATGTTGAAAAGACAGCTGCCATAATGTTCTGTCGTAACAACCCCTCTAAACTACCAATGCTTCAACTGTACAGACAACCCATACCATGGTCTAACGAAACTAAATATCTAGGTCTTATACTTGACTATAAACTCAGTTGGAAACCTCACATTAAATATCTGCAAAACAAATTCAGAAAAGCCTCAGCAATGTTATACCCTCTCACAAATCGGAGTTCATCCCTATCTCTTGCAAACAAAAAGCTAATATACCTCTACTTCATCAGACCTACAATAACTTATGCCAGCCCAATCTGGGGGGCAACTAACTCCATAAATATTAAACGACTGGAACAATTACAAATGCATTTCCTTCGACAAATAACTAGATCAAGATGGTTCTACCGCAACGAAGATATTCTCAGAGCTCTCAACATCACAACGCTCAGTAAATTCATACAGAAAAACTTTCAACAAAATTTTTCACTAATTTAAATTATATAAACAATGCTGCAATTCAGGAAATAGAAACATATGATCCTACACTTCCTAAAAATAAGAACAGACCACGTAAAACCCTTATTCTTGTCGATTAAAACCCCAAACTTATCCATGTTGACTTTATTCAACCTTAAATACCATGACCAACCTTTATTCCATGCACCTTTTGTTAACTGTCCAAGGTCTAAAACTATTAACTTATATGTTTTCAACAAGGCAAGTTCCATCACGCCATGTTTAAGTATCAATACTGGAGATTAAGGCCCCTACGGGGCCATGTGCTCCATAATATTTTAAAACTCTCATATATCAAGGGTACTTATACTTTAAAGAGCTTCTTTAAGTGAAGCAACGATGGCTGAATGGCTAAAGTCACCCACCTTTAGATTACCGTCGGCAGCGGAGGATGACTTCCCGAGTTCCTTCCCAGCTGGCGGGAAAATTTTTAGATCCTCCAAATTATTTTTAAAAAATTCCAATTTAATTCCTTTTCATTCTAATTTACTTTTCCTAATTATTAATACCCTTTTCATATTTTTCCAAGCTTCCGTTGATTTTACATAAATAATCTAAGAACCACTCCTGAACTCACTACCAGCTGATATTTTCCCGCCCCTCTGCCGTCCCCTTTGCTTTAGGATGATGGTGTCGTATCCACTAGAGTGCCTATATAATAAGAGTGGCGACACACGGGAAACACTTTCTGATTGGCTTAGAGACCTTTTCTACCGCCCGAAGCGGTATTTTCCCAGCTCCCGTAGACTTAACATGGGAACTTTTTGTGTGTTCGAGAAAAACGTGTGTATATTAACTTAAAAAGAAAATATAGCTTATTCGTGTTCCATTTCGTGTTCTAGAATGTTTATTTATGATTATTTTAGTGTTTTGTCAGTGTAAATTTGAAGACTTTTTAAGTAAATAGCTTTTTTTGAACAACATGCTGTTTCCCGCTACTTTGGCGATGTAAACATCGCGCCAAAGGCAGTTAGCAAATTTTAAACTTTTGATAATGCGTTTTTTTTTATAGCTGTTTCCTTATTATAGGTTTTCAATAACCTAAGCCGAATTGAATCATCAGAAAAGCAGAGAGTAAATTGTAGCAATGCTTTATATAAAAAGAATAAAAGAAATGTTTATATAAAAGTGTTATTTTTGATGCAAACTTTCATCTTTATTTTGCTGCTAGATCTCGGAACAAAACCACCACATCAACATTTATCTGTGAATTTGGATATAAATGCGTACAAATGCTGTTAACTATTTTTTATCTTGAGATTATTCTTGTATGTTTAGGCCAATATTTGCTCATAATTTAGTTTCAATCTGTTAATTCTATTTTTCATATGAAAATGTGGTAGATTATTATTAACAAATGTGTACTGATGGTGTTGATTATTTTTTAAATTACGTGTCTTTTGACTTGTAAAAATGGATGAAACTTAAAATTAAATTTAAGTGGGTTAAAATTTTGTGTTATGCATTAAAAAGGTCAAATAAAAATGTTCAGTATCTTTTCTGGTTCGGTTAATGTAAGGAAAGGATTAATCACACTAAAAAAAACTACATGTGTTGAACAGTTGGTTGAAAGAAAGTTTTATTTTAAGGAACTATCCATTAATAGTAGGACATTTCAAATCTATTTTTTATTTTATGTTATAAAATTAATGCGTAAACTTCTATCACACAGCATGGAAAGAATTTAAAGAAAAAACTTGTGCCTGAGAGAAACAACACATCAGATCTTATTTTATTTAACACTGATGTTATAAGCTTAACTTTATTCATTTTCTTGTTAATATTCACGAAAACAAGTTCAATAAGTCGTGAGCATAAAAATTACGGGACATAAACACTATCGCCAAAAGAAAGAGAGAGGAGGAAATGTGGGAAACCGCTGGAAGAAACATATTCGCCCAGCAACCGATTCTGGTAGAAAAATGGCTGCCGCGCATGTGCATTGGGCCAAATTTGGTCCCTTGTCGCCACTCTTATTATATAGGCACTCTAGTATCCACCGCTGGCTTAGGACCATTCTGATGTAACAAAAAGCATACATAAAACACTAACTTATATAATTATTAACTTATATAATAAAAGGATACAATTTTCGGCTCCCACCTCTACCCACCCATAGCCATGGATCAGAAAAGAAAAGAAGAAAGGATGAGATAAATCGCCAACAACTATAAACCTTGATGACATACGTATGTAGGTCATGTGATCCGATTAGCCAATCAAGTTGGACTTGCGTAAAGTACTATCATGGGATTGAGGCGCCTGTCATTCTGGTACTTTGAAGCCAAAACCATAACCGCGCGGCCATCTTGAATTTTTAAAAACATTGTTCTTGTACATGTTAATCAACGGTTATACCATTTTTGAACTTTCATGGTTTTTTATTGACGATTTTCTTAGTTTTGATTTAAATATGACGTTTTGTGTCGCCCACGGGTGTACAAACCGAAAGACAAAGAAGATCCGTGGATTATCGTTTCATAGGTAATTTTAATTTTATGATTCTTTAGGCTGATAGCATTTTGACCTGTTACTTCCAAGTGTTCAAGCAGCATTACATTCAAAATTAGACTATTTATAAACATTTAAAGAATTATTTTGGAAAGTTGACTGATCTATCCAAAGAGATTATTAATTTTATTTATTAATTAATAGAATTGTACTATTTTGATTTTTTTTTTTTTTAACCTACCAGTTGTAATAGGAGTTAGAAACTGCTTTTTAGGAAAGTTTTATTTTATGAGAAATTATGACAGTCAAATAAACAGTAGCGGCATTTTTAGTACATGGTTGAAAATATTACCTCATGTTACATAATTTAGAATGAAACAGCTTTAGTTAACAGTTATAAAATTCAAATTATAAACATTACTTTTGGTTGTCTAAAACTCATTTTTTGTCAGTTAAGTTCTTTTGCATTGAGCAACTAACTGCTTGAATGCTATTGAAACCTTGGACTGTGAGCAACTTGTTATGAGTTTTTGACAAGAAGACGAGCAAATAGGGGAAGACGGGGTACAATGAAACAAAATTTACTCATTATTTTTTCCAATCCACAATTTTGCATGCACAGAAATATAATTAATGTATACTTTTAATCTTGTATTTTCCCCATCTAAGTAAATTTTTATTAGGTTCTAAACAATATCTTTATGCTTGAAAAATAACTAAAAGTAAATGTCTCACAGTGTTTCATTGTACCCCGTATGCTGGGGTACAATGAAACACTCCAAATGATGCAAGCAATTTTCACCCTATATAGTTTAATTTTGTCACATTCGACTTCATTTAAATTTATGATTTCTCCAACAGAATATATTTAATAAAGTTTCAGTTCACCCTCCTTGATTAAAACAAACATTTATTCAGATACTGCTTGTGTCACGCATGTTATGTGTGGATATCTCATTCTTAGTACTTCGGTGATCAGCTGGAGCTGCAAAATAATCTGGATCATTGTCATGTAAGAAACTGACTGCTTTCGAGAGTATACTTTAATTGTAACTTTAAAACCTCTGTGTGGCAACAGTAGGATGAGTTTTGGTTCGTAGTTTTTAGAATGTTATGCTTGTTCGTAGTTCTAGATGTTCTCAAATGTGATTGTATGTAGATAAAATGAAATTAAAAGTTTTAAAGAGTATTGAGTTTTGTATTTTACATAATATGAGTATTGAGAGCTAGGAATATCGATCCTTAGAAGAGTTTCGAGAACGGTATCCGACATCTGGCGTCCGCGACAGGACATCTGCTACGATTCGAGTAAGTCATAACTGTTGAACTTGTTATACTTTTGTAATGGAGAAACTAAAAAACTCTCGATCACAATATCGCAGGCTTTTTATGACGGCTCATAATGACTTTTTGAGCTGTGAAAAGGAGTTGACTGTCGAAAATAAAATTTCGAAATTAAGAATTGTTGAAGGTAAAGCGAAACTAATGGTAGCGAACGAATACGAATTTCGAGAACTGTTGTTTGCTTCCGAAAAGTCTGAGGAAGCCATCGGAAAGGAAATCGATGCTTCAGAGAGTTATATTGATAAGTGGCGAGTTTTAGAAAATAAGTTACAGGATCTTATTGATGAGAAAAAAGAACATTCTTCGGCTTCTACTGTCTCTGGAGCTATGAGTACTACACCGAACAATTTATTGCATTACCCTAAAATAAATCTGCCCACTTTTGATGGAAATATAAAGAACTGGTTGTGTTTTTGGGGACAATTTCAAAAAATTGATAACGATTCCAACCTCGATAATCATGATAAATATGCTTATTTAGCACAAGCTATGGAGGGAGGGACATCCGCTGACGAGTTGATTAAAAGTTTCCCCCCTGGCGGTGAAAACTATGAAAAGGCGGTTAAACAGTTAAAGCTACGTTATGGCAGAGAAGAGTTACTCATCGAGGTTTACGTGAGAGATCTGTTATCTATCGTGCTATTAAAACAAAAGTCGCAAAAAATCCCCATACGTAAACTATATGATCAGTTAGAAACAAAACTAAGAGCTCTAGAGGTTTTGGGGGTAACCAAGGATAAATACGCAGCAATGTTGTTCCCTCTAGTTGAGTCTGCTCTCCCTGACGAGACTTTGAAGGCATGGGAGCGATTCCGAGCTGCACATAGACGAGTGAGGGAAGAGGCGTCGTGTAGTTCAACAACCGAGCAGGAAGATACCTCTTGGAGCAAGAAAATGACAAGTAATGATCTAGATCGGCTTTTAGACTTTCTCCAGGACGAAGTGGAAGGAGAGGAAAGAATTTTGCTAGCTACCCAAAGTTTTGATCAATCTAAGAAGTCAAGCTTTTCTAACAACCGCCGAGAGTCTATCGACAAGAAGTTTCAACCCAGAGTATCATCAGCAACTGACCTTTTGGCATCTGATCTCAATAATAAGAAGTTTTGCATTTTTTGTGCGGAGGAACATAATTCGTGGAACTGTAAAAAAACTTCGAAACTGACTTTGAAAGAAAAACAAAGTGCTGTTGAGAAGGCCCGTTGTTGTTTCCTGTGTTTGAGAGAGGGACATGGAGTGAAGATGTGCCGTTCTAAGTTCAACTGCCAATTGTGTGGAAAGAAACATCATTTATTTTTATGTAGAACATTGTCACCAGAACCCAATTCTTCATCTGTCCACAAAGATGGAGTTAGAGAATCAGTGATACAACGCGACGAGACTCTGGCCAACTTATCTAAATCTTCCAGTGTTTTTCTACAAACTTTAACCGTTATTGTGAGAGGAGAAAATATTAAAAGTAAAGCTCGAGCCATCATAGATTCTGGATCTCAGCGATCGTATATTCTTAAAACAACAGCTGAAAAAATGAAGTACAAGTCCAAAAGGAAAGAGTTTCTGCAACATTCCTTGTTCGGTGGTTCCAATACGTCAACTTGCCAACATGATGTGTACACAATGTACTTGTCAAGCGTTACAGAGGAGTATAATTGTCATTTTGAAGTACTCGGACAAGAAGTGATTTGTGACACAATATTATCTAGGAAACAAGGGCCACACTTTAAAGAACTAAGGGACTACAACATTCATTTGGCAGAAGATCTGGATGGTCCAATTGAAATTCTTATCGGGGCTGATGTTGCAGGAAAGCTGATTACAGGAAACCATCTACAACTAAACAACGGAATCACTGCAATTGAAACAAAATTGGGTTGGACAGTCATTGGGCGTGCCAATAGTGAGAATTCAAGCTTGTTAATCACTTCGATGCTCACAACAAGCGCTTGCATAACAGATTTGTGGACTCTAGACTCTCTTGGTATCACTGATCCTTCTGAAAAGAAGACAGCGGTTGAACTACAAGAAACAGCGAAGCAGCATTTCTTAGACACAGTTAAAATAGAGAACGATAGGTACGTTGTGAGTTTACCTTGGATTGACGATCATCTCCCACTTCCTGACAATTTTGAACTTTCAGAGAAGAGATTACACAAAGTTGTAAAGAGACTTAAAACTGAAGGACTGTTCAAAGCCTACGGAGCGGTGTTTAAAGAGTGGTTAGAAGAAAATATCATAGAAGAAGTGCCTAAAGACGAAGTTGATCTCCCTGCACATTATTTACCACACCGTCCTGTTTTGAAGGAGAACAGTACGACCAAAATCCGACCTGTATTCGATGCTTCGGCCAAACATAGAGGTGCCCCAAGTCTCAATGATTGTTTGGAAGCTGGAGTTAATTTAATTGAGTTGATACCAAATATCCTATATCGTTTTCGTTTGGAGAAAATTGGAGTTATTGCTGACATTCGAAAAGCCTTTTTGCAAGTTAGTCTGTCGCCTTCTGATAAAGACTTTTTGCGTTTTCTGTGGATTAGAGAAGATGGCCAATTGAAGTACTTTCGACATTGCCGTGTAGTATTTGGTGTATCATGCAGCCCCTTTTTGCTTGGAATCGTGATTCTGCACCACTTAGAAGATGTTTTGGGCCGTCAAGATGAGAAATATCCCGAGAAGATGGTAAAATTATTGATGCAAAGTTTCTATGTGGATAACTGCGTGACAAGTGTGCCAAATGAGAAAGAACTAGAGCTCTTCATTGAAGTTGCAACCAATGTAATGGCTGAGCGAAGTTTTGACCTAAGAGGCTGGGAAAACACAAATTTCACCGATGTAAGCACTCCTGACACAAATGTTTTGGGAATGCAGTGGGACAAAGATACCGATACATTGGGTATCAACATGAACAACATGAAGGAGCTTTGTGTGGAGAGCGTGACGAAGAAAACTATACTTTCAGCGGCTCATCGTATTTTCGATCCTATCGGCACAACTTGTCCTGTTGCATTGTTTCCGAAACTACTACTACAGAAAACTTGGGAGCAAAAGTTGAATTGGGAGGAAGAGGTGGACTCTGATACTAGAGAAGAGTTTCTGAAGTGGATGAAAGACATATTTCATCTAGAAAAAGTGCGAATTCCTCGATACCTAAAAACTGGTGATGATAATGATAAATGTTCTTTACATTTCTTTAGTGATGCGAGCATGTATGCTTATGCGGCAGTTGCTTTTCTCCGAATTGAGGCGAGTGAGTGTGTCAAAGTTCAGTTGTTAAGTGCTAAATCCAGAGTTTCCCCAACGGGAAAGAAGAAGACAACTATTGCAAGATTAGAGTTGTTGGCGGCCACAATCACTGCACGACTTGCCTCATCTATCACTCGAGAGATCCCACATGAAGAAATCTATTTGTGGTCTGACTCGACGACAGTGATAACTTGGATAAAAAGAGAAGATGCTTGGGGTACCTTCGTTCAAAACCGTGTTTCTGAAATCAGAGATTTGACTTCCAAAGAAAACTGGAGACACGTACCTGGTTCGTTAAACCCTGCCGATCTTCCAAGTAGAGGTTGTTCTGCGAAGAAATTAATGCAGTCTAAATGGTGGGAGGGCCCTGACTGGCTACATTTACCTGCTGAGCAATGGCCTTCTTCAGATTTAGTCGTCAATGAAGATGAGGTACTGAAGGAACGAAAGAAAACTATTGTGTCCTCCCCAACTGCCTGTTTGAGTGCTCACACCATCGAAAATATGAATATAGAAGAGCCTGATTGGTACTATCGTTACTTTTCACAGTATGAGAAAATTGTACGTATGATCGGCTGGATATTGAGATTTTTGAGAAACTGTAGAAAACTAAAAGAGCTGAGAAAACGTGGTATTCTGGATGCCGAGGACTTTGCAGAAGCGGAGAAATTAGTAATAAAGATCATTCAAAGCGAAGCATTCGTTGACGAGAAGAACGAGAAATTGAAAACTTTAAAAGTTTATAAAGATGAGGATGGCGTCATCAGGTTGAAAACAAAGATTGAATATCGCGAAGACAGCCATTCTTTTAAAAGACCTGTAGTTCTTCCTTCTCAACATCCTGTTGTGAAACTTTTATTAGTTTCCTTTCACAAAAGACACGGTCATGTGGGGACTCAAATGCTACTTAACCTGCTGAGAGAACACTTCTGGATCTTAAATGGCCGAAAAACTGTGCGATCGATCATCTCAAAATGTGTTATCTGCAAGAGGCATTCCGAAAGAAATTTAGAAGCAGACCCAGCCCCCATCACCAAAGATCGAATTGGAGATACTGCAGTATTTGAAGTTGTAGGAATAGACTTGGCCGGCCCATTATATTTGAAAGACAAAAAGAAGACTTGGATTTGTCTTTTCACATGCGCAGTGTACAGAGCAGTACATCTTGAGCTGCTTTCAGACATTTCTACTGACACCTTTTTGTTGGCCCTGCGTAGATTTGTGGCACGAAGAGGTAGATGCTCAATAATCTACTGTGACAATGGAACGAACTTTGTTGGTGCGGCTAATTTGCTGAATTCTTTGGACTGGGACCTGATCGTCGAGAACGGATCGGTAAATCGCATTCAGTGGAAATTTAATCCCCCTACTGCCTCCTGGTGGGGAGGTTGGTGGGAGAGGTTGATTCGAGTTATGAAAGATGTGCTAAAGAGAGTGATAGGTCGTGCCTGTTTGTCATATGAGGAGATGATCACGGTTCTGTGCGACTGTGAGTCGATTATTAACTCAAGACCTCTCACCTATATTTCAGAAACAGATTCAGATTTTGTTCCACTGTCGCCGTCATTATTCCTGCAAGACATCAAAGAAGTTGGAGTGCCCGATTGTGATGCAGCGGACCACAAAAGCCTAAATAGAAGGATAAAATATCGTCTTGCATTGCAAAAAGACCTTAGGAGAAGATTCAGGTCTGAGTATTTAGGTTCGTTGGTTCAAAGGCCTAAACAGCAAAAGTGGTCGACTATTTCTGTTGGTGATGTTGTTCTTGTAGGAAACGATAATCAGAAGCGTATCAACTGGCCTCTGGGACGTGTAACAGAAATTATCCCGGGAATAGACGGAATTACCAGGCTCGTGAGACTTAAAACGGCCCGTGGAGAAATGCTCAGACCAATTCAACGACTGTTTCCGTTGGAGATCACTTGTGATTTGGCTGAGGATGTCAAAGCTAAAGTGCAACGTGAGCAAGTTCCTCCATCCGATTTGTCGCAGATACAAGCAGTAGATCCTGAAGGTCCTATTTTACAAACTGTAAGAACTCGGGCTGGAAGACTCGTCCATGGACCAAAGAGACTCGATTTGTGACTTGTTGAGTTGCGAACTCTCACAACTCAAGGTAGGAGGATGTAAGAAACTGACTGCTTTCGAGAGTATACTTTAATTGTAACTTTAAAACCTCTGTGTGGCAACAGTAGGATGAGTTTTGGTTCGTAGTTTTTAGAATGTTATGCTTGTTCGTAGTTCTAGATGTTCTCAAATGTGATTGTATGTAGATAAAATGAAATTAAAAGTTTTAAAGAGTATTGAGTTTTGTATTTTACATAATATGAGTATTGAGAGCTAGGAATATCGATCCTTAGAAGAGTTTCGAGAACGGTATCCGACAGTCATCTTCAGAGTTTGTAGGAGATAGTTTGTTTTGAAAACAATACATTCTTGGTTTTTTTCCTCTTTTTATTATCTATTTGCTTAACAAGAGCATTTTTTACTGGCGTGGTTAGAACAAAACTTTTTTTTTTCCTGTTTTCCTACTCTCTTACTTCTTTTTTTGGACAAGCCTTGGGGTAAGGTTTTATCTCTTGAAGAGAAATGTACTTCCTCACAGGTTTAGAGCTAGTGCATGGTGTGTGAACCGTTGCTGAACAACCTGCAGTCATCTACTAATGGCAAGATCCACAACTTATCATTCTTGGGTTTTGTGTGTCTGGTATTCAGTTTCATTGATCTGACCATGGAAATAGTTTTCAGTAGGACAAGGCCTATCTGACACGTACGAACACAAATAATCTTCTTCACAAAACATATCTCTATTGAAAGGCCATATTCCAGTTGGTGAAAAACCTTTTGTAATTTTTTGTGGAGGGAAAGACTTACAATAAGCAGTGCCAAGCAAAGAAGATACCTCATAGATAGAGATTGTATGACCTAGATTACACAGCATCCAATCATTTACCGCTAGATTGAAGAAATTTTTAAGTGACTTGAACACAGTTCTGTCTAAAGGCTGCATTTTGTTACTGGTATGTGGAGGCATGGTTACAACAACAATTCCGATATCTATCGTAAAATTTAGACTGAAAATCGTAATATGTGATTCATGATTGTCCATTATTAGTACAGCTGGATTTTCTTTATACTCTGTTTCACCTTAACTTGTCAGTATTGGGAAAGGCAGAAATGATGTTCATCCGCATGAAAAATAATTCCAACTTGATTTGGAATTTAAAATAAAGAAAATGCATATAAACGTGTAAAAATTGTCCTACAATGAAGGAGTGATTTTTGAACCTTTATAATCGGTTATTTATTTGTAAAAAGCATTTTTTTTTGACCGAAGCGAATGAATATATCCGAAACGGAATTCTAAACCGGTTTCCATGGTAACATTTCTGGCGAGCTAAATACGCTTTCCGGCCAAGTCTGCGCCATTTCGCTCTGCGTCTTTGCTAGCGTGTGTATTTACGTTCATATCTCTCTTGTGCTATTTTATTGGAGTGTGTTTGATACTCTGAACATGGCTGAAAAAGGAACGTCACCATCCAAGCTGTATACGCCATCAAAGCAAGGAAAATCAATTGGTAGTGGAGCTCGCAGGAACATATTGAATGTTTATTCTAGACTTCGAGAAGAAAACCATAGTGATTCCATTAACCAAATCGTCGGAAAGGTGTCTCAACTAACTGGTGTTTCCAAAAGAACTGTTTTTCGTTTGAAAAAAGAAAAGAAGACGACAAGTCCTTTGAGTACTCCAGGAAAAAAACGACCTTATGCCGTTGGAAAAAGAACAAGAATGATGAAATATGACAACTTTACTTTATCGTGCATCCGACGAAAAATTCATGATTGTTTTCGTCGAAATGAAATTCCTACATTGGACAAAGTTCTAAATGAAATTAACAATGATAAGGATATTTTTTCGACAAACATTAGCCGAAGTACACTGTACAGGATACTGAAAGATTTGGGATTTTCCTTTGAAAAGCGAAAAAGGCAGGCTATGCTTTTAGAAAGACACGACATAATTTTATGGCGAAGAAATTATTTACGAAAAATTAGAGAACTGAAGAATGAAAATGCTTCAATCTATTATTTAGATGAAACATGGGTGAATGAAGGACACTCACAAAGTCGAGTATGGCAAGACAAAAACATCAAAAGCACCAATGAAGCTTCCTCTTCAAGTTTGACAACAGGCTTGGCTGCACCAAAAGGAAAAGGAAGAAGACTCATCATTACCCATATCGGAAGTGATGAAGGATTTGTACCTGATGCGGCTGACATTTTTGTAGGAAAAAAATCCGGTGACTACCACGAAGAAATGGATGGTAACCATTTTGAGAAGTGGTTTGAAGATATCATGCCTAAATTGAAACGAAACAGCTTTGTAGTGATGGACAATGCCCCCTATCACTCGGTGAAGAAAGAAAAAATTCCGACGACATCTTGGAAAAGTGCAATTCAAGAATGGCTATCGTTGAAAAACATTACGTGGAACCAGGACATGATCAAGATTGAACTGTTGAAAAAAGTTAGCGAAATCAAACATATGTTTGATAAATACAGAGTTGAAGAAATTGCCGAAAAATTTGGACATAAGGTTTTGAGACTTCCCCCGTATCACTGTGAGCTTAATCCCATTGAAATGATATGGAGTCAAGTAAAAGGACACGTTGCCAGGGAAAACAAGACTTTTAAACTGAACGATGTGAAGGATTTAGTCATCCAAGGGATTGAAAAGGTCTCTGTACAAAATTGGAAAAACTGCATAAACCATGTTACTGAAAAAGAGAAATACATGTGGGAAGTAGATGGACTTGTGGATGATATTTGGGAAAGTAAGAACTTGGTAATTTCTTTTAATAGTGAGTCTGATAGCGATTCGGAAATGTTAAGTGATGATGATGTGTAAATTCATGTGATGAATAAGTATATTATAATGTAAATAGATTTGTTATGATGTTTGCTATGTTTTACATATATTGATGATGTATAAATGCATGTGATGAATAAGTAAAACGTAAATATAGTTTTCTTATTGTAACTACTATTCATGAAAGAGATTGGTTTCTTCTGTACACTTTCTTGTAAACTATTTTAAATTATTCATAAAATTAATAATTTACTACTAATCAACCCGACACCGTTCCGCGAGTTTCAGAATATGTTTCACACATATAAGGTTTATTTTTTTTAACTCTAATTTTTAAAATGGTTTCATTTTTTTTATTATTGTATTTTTTATATTCTATTTATTTATTGTGAATGTATTTTATATCCTCTATGTTATATGTATTTTTATTTGTTATTTACTTTCTTTAATATCAGAATAAATTTGATTTAATTTGGAGACTATATTTTGCTGTTAAGAAAAACACATATTTTAGCAGACGACGCACTCTCCCCTACCTTGTCCAACCAAATGTAAGACCAAAGGAGTAATTAAATTGGATTAATTTCCTTTAATAAAATTATTAAAATTGAAAAAAGAAGTATTAATCAAGGTGTTTAGCTTTCAGGTAAGTAAATTCAAAAAATGAATTTTATGGTTCATCACATCTTTAAATAGACTGTTTTTTTAAACAACATTTATTGTAAAAAAATTTTAAATATATATATTTTTAAATAACTAAAAATAATACTCATTTAGAAAAATCAAAACGCATTTATATTAACATAGAGTAGCTTTTTGTTTAATTAACAAATGTAATGCAAGAGCCATTAGAAATTAAAGATCTGTGAAACGTATAGAATTTCCACGTGCATTTTATCTCTCCTTGCCAAAAAGGGCGAATTTCCTCGCTTATAGCTGACTTCTTCTGACATTGTAACCCTAGTTTCTACGACAACGGCTGTGATGCGGTCAACGTAGCCTTTACTCTACTGACAAGTTAAGGTGAAACTGAGTATAGAACATTGTGTATGATCCTGGAAATGTGTTAGAACTTTTAACAAAAATATCTCCATTCATCCATCCCGATTTTGTTGCATCACCCGTAGTCCCAGGTAAATCTCCATTTAACATGCAAAACTTGAAATTTACTCTAGGAAATACTAAATAATGGGTATAGAATTTCAAGAAACATTAATAAATCCACACATAGTAACAAGAACACCCCTTTCACCATAAGTTAATTGACCTATTAGTTTTTGGCCCCTTTGACTGAGAACTTTAGGACAAATGTGAACTGTAGTCAGTGCAGTTTATGCCTATGAAATAAATAAACTGTTCTTAAATGTTTTTTAAAATAAAAAAATTAATTTACTATTAAAATTATTATTATTATTATTTTTTTTTTGTAGAAAAAAACCCAGTTTAATTTTGCATGCTTCCAAAATTACTGTTTTGATTTGGTGTTGCCCTTTCTTATTAATGTTAGGTGTTGCCATTTCCTCAGTAAAAGGGTTTTATTTATATTAGTGACAACCAATAATATGTTATTTTATACCAGTGATAGTATATTTACCATTGATGTATTACTTCAAGTAAATACATTCACCCGGGGCACAATGCAACATGTTTCATTGTACCCTATCTGCAAGTGTTTTATTGTACCCCGTACTGAGGTTACTAAATAAAAAAAGTTTTCCAGTATCTAATATTTATTTTTTTAAATTTTGGTGTTAGAGGTATGAAGACAATAACACAAAGATAACAATGTATAGAAAAAATAATTATTATATATAAGATCGAAGAAAAAGAAACCAAATTACTTTTAGTAAAGAAACTTTCAATGGTGAAAAATCAATAATCTTCTATTGCTAATATCGTAAAAGTGCAAATGTATCCAAATCACATCAGTAATTGGAACATATAGTTACATAACATACATATAAATTGCAACTTTCTGTAACAAATTTTACTGATTTTAGAAGCAGTGTTTCATTGTACCCTGTCTTCCCCTACTGAAAACATTGTAACTGTATGAAGTTTTTCAAAAAATTCAAAGTTTATGAGCTCATACAATTTATGCCTGCTGTCTTAGGTTTTACTGTATTTGCAAGTATTACAATTTTGGAAAGAATTAATAAAAAAAATATCATTTCTATGGGTGGATTTGTGCGGACAGACATAATATATTGAATAATCAGTCTTCAATTTATCAAGCTTCTTTATTTTTATTATCAAAGTTAGTAATTGTAAAGAAGTTTGATTTAGTGGTTTTTTAAATTGAATTAGTTTATGTTTATAAATTTTTGTTTCAATAGTCTTAAGATAAACAGTAAAGCCTGTAATACAGTTGGGATTTGGAAAAAATATGGTTATACAGGTTTATCATTAGACAGGACAATATACATAGGTTTCAATGCATCTATCAATTCATTGTATCTAAGTAAAATAATTTTCATTTCAGGTTTCCCAAAGATCCGGAACATAGATGCATGGATAAGCAGTACATAATAAGAAGCAATATACCAAAGGAAAACAAGTATTTAGAATGGAGGAGTTGGCCAAAAGTACGTGTATTTCAATGTATGCACTAAATCAATAAAATGAATTTCAATGCCTAATTATGGAAACCAATTTGGATACAATTTATAAAAACAAGAATAAGCGATACAAATTAGCACTAGACTATTAGGAACTAGAGGGCAGAAGCTATGTGTAGGATGAGCTAATCTAAATTAAAACATAACTGAGAAATGGTATTTGTAGGATACCTATAATTTTACTAATCATTGAGTTTTTACCAATTTAAAAGCTGTTTTAAAACATTTTGCATGCTAATGATAAACAAAAAGCAACAATTTTCATTTATTTAGCATCGCTCAGTTGCAAAATGAATGAACACATCTTGGTATGAAAAAAATTCGCCTTATAAAAAGTTTTTAACAGCGCATGCGTGGCCGCCATCTTGGTGCCTTAAAACCATGGAAGTATCGGCTTCAGTTAAACCGATAGCGAAACATTGTTATGGCACTTCCTTATCTTTCCTACTTCCATGGGTTATACAGGTTTATCATTAGACAGGATCAATATACATAGGTTTCAATGCATCTATCAATTCATTGTATCTTAACTAAAATAATTTTCATTTCAGGTTTCCCAAAGATCCACAACGTAAAGATGCATAGCTAAGCAGTGCATAATAAGAAGTAATATATCGCAAGAAAACAAATATAAAATAGAGGATTTGGCCAAAAGTGGGCCATTTTCTCTGAACTGAACAATTTGAACAAGTTTTTTTTTTAATATTATTATTTTTCCTTTAAAAGGTGGTTTTGTTGTATTTATATAGTCTTTCTAAGCAATAAAATAAAGTCAGCAAAAAACGTTTTCAATGTAAAGTACTCAAAAATTAAATTTTAGATCGACAGGGGAATGACAACAAGAGACAAGGGAATGACAATCAGAGAGAGAAATGACAAACATATATAATAACTTCTTCATTACATATTGTAATCTTCATTTCCCAAAATTTATTAAGAAGAAATTCAGGATGGTATGTAGTATCCGATACGTTACAACTTTCGAGCGATGTATTGCCAATTGTTGTAACCTTCCCGTTTTCGCGCTTTTCTTAGTTTTAAGGCAACCCTAGATATTTTCTCCTGACGATAATAAACGAGTCTCATGATTGGTTAAGGAAGAAAATACGCTTTTCCACTTTTATTTTTAATGTAGAACGGAATTAAAATTTAGACAGTCTTGAAATTGTTGGGTGCATATGAATTTTGCTCTTGATTTATAAAATCGACTTGTTTTATTTATTTTCAAAATTTTAAGGATAAGTTTGGAAAGCAGATTGTAAGTTACAATTTTTTTAATTTGTCACTTTATTTAAATTTTAATTAAAATTTCGAAAAAAAAATTGGATTAAATTTGATTTTTGAAATTGCAGATTGGAATTTAGAATTTTTTTCCCCTTTTGGTTGCTCATTTCCCCTTAGTTGATTTGATATAGCAGTAGATAGTGTTATTGAACGTTAGAAAATGTTTTTTTTTTTTTTTTTTTTTGCAAACATGTAGTAGCTTGATTGGGAAGAGGGTGAAATGTCTTTCATGTGAGAATGATATGATTTTAACATTGAGAAAGGATGCTGGTGACAGGTAGGAGTGGAAATGTAGAAAGATAGGACAAAAGTTTGGCAAAAGAAAGTATAACAGGAGTAAGAAATTGGAGGGTAAATGGGTGTTTGGAGGACTTGAACGAGGGACGGATAAATGTTTTATGGTTGAGGTGAAAAATAGGAAACAGAAAGTTTTGGCTAAGGTAATTCAGAGCTGAATTTTGCAAGGAACTAAAAATATTTCTGACTATTGGAAGTCATATGCTGATATCAATACCCGAAGGACAAAGAGTTCAAGGGTTATCGATCCGAGCATATGACTGTTAACCATAGTCAGAATTTCAAGGACCCGGCTATGAGGGTAAGTTTGATTTTTGTTTAGCTTTTGGTTATATTACAAACCCTGGACTATGCTTGGGTGGGCAACCAATACGGTGACTTATACGCATGGAAGCCAACGGTGAAAGGTCCTCGCCGGCCCCGGAGGGGCGGCGAGGTAGCCGGCAGGCGGGGATCGCGCGTTATACGCTGTGACTTATCTACAAACAAATTTCTCCCGGTATACTGGTTTAAACGCATTGAAACCTTAAGCGCAATACGCTTTGACTTCTCTATAAAACAATTTCCTCTTGTAAAGTCATTACAATAAAAATATTTGTCTTGCTTTTCCATATATGGCTCTATAACCTGGAATATCCCCATTGAGTTGCTCACATAATGCTAATTGCTAGAAAAATTGTGAAAAAATATTTTTTCACACTTATGGATAGCAGAAGAATTTTTAGATTTTTTTTTTCTCATCAAAAACCTTTGTGTGGATTATGATCACAGAAAAGAACTACCTTATTAAAAAAAGATTTATTGTTTTGAATTTTCTATGCATTGCAAAGTTTCTAACTCAAAATTGATGAAAATCAGGACGTTTTAAAAAAATCGCGTTTTTTTTTTAATTAAATTTTTTTTTGTTTTTTGTTTAACAATTATAAATTATTATTTTTTATTTAAATTTTTTTTTTTAGTGACAAAACTAGGATGAAATTGACGCAAAATTGCGTACATGTTCGGAGAAAACCAGACTGAAATATTAGAAAATTTTCAAGTGAAATTTATATTGCTTTTTTCTTAATTTTTAAACAAATTATTATTACTAATTATGCACTGTATGCAAAGGTTCACGTTGTATATGGCGGCCATCTTGGAATTGCTTACATCGGCCGCCATCTTGATTTGGCGTAAACAATAGCTTTGGCGGCCTAACGTATCGGATGCTACCACTCCACCGAAATTCAAATTAGATAGCACAATTGGTTACATTTTTCAAATTTTAATGCGAGAAATCGCTAAAATAAAATTTATTTCGATAAAACTTCTTTCAATAACTTGTACTTATTATAAAGGTCTCCTTGCATTATTCCTTTAAATATGTGTTTAGTTTATCATTTTTTAGCTTACTTCTCCAAGCAACAATATTTTCTTTACTTCTGGTGTTACATTACAATTTTTCGTGAGGTTTCTCACTTTTGTTCCAGGAGTTTCCTGATGGTTTTGTCTCCAAGTCTAAAACTTTTTTTTGAACTTTACAGAAATTCTACGTATCCTTAATAATTCATCTTTTGTCTTTTTCAATTATCTTCTAGGTTTGCTCAATACCTCTTTACTCGCTTAAGACCAGCTGCCTTTTTTTTTTTAAATTTCAATTTGTTTCAGTATTATTTTCTAATGATTTCTGAAATATTTTCAGTTTACCTGAGGTACTTTCTTCTGTAAGGGTGTAATCTTGCACAAACTTTCACTTGGTAGCAAGTGTTTTCTGTTGGCTTATTTGGTTAGAACATTCTGTGCTTGTTGATGGCTGTGACCATTGGATATTTTCATGTTCTAAGAAGACAATTACTTCGATAAAGTAATGGTCATGTTCAGTAATATTTTTCTTGCTAGCACGGCTGTTTTTTTATTTCCCCTCCATCGTTTTCCTTGCATTCTCTGGTCTCTGGCTGATAATTTTGATATTGGTTCGACTTTTCCAGTTTCTTTCTTCTTCAAATATTTAAGACGTTCTTTTTCTTTCAATTTGGCTGCTGAAACCAGATCAGATTTTATCTTCTCAAGTCTTTTCCTTTCATTTTCCCACTTCCCAATAAGAATATCAATCTTTTGCGATCACTAGCTTCTTTCTTTGGGGGCCATTATGCATCTGAAAAAAATGTTGTTTTGTAAAAATTCCAAAATCTGCAAATTTAATTACCATAGAATGGTTTTGTCCAAGCTGGCTAACAACTTGCCTGTTAAGTAATTTTATTTTAATGATTTTATAAGTATGACAGACAGAATATAAGCACATTTAAAAATAAATAAACATTGCATAACAAAAATGCACAGTGAAGAGCAGACTAAATTACAAACCAGAGAGTATTTAATAAAGTGACGTGTTTTATTGCCTCTTTAAAGACGCAGAAGTACAGCAACACAAGCTTCCAAAACATTCCATCATAAACTCAAGTGTTGCCAGATAACATAACTAAAAACAAAAAGTTCTAATTGCTTGATTGATTCACAAAAACAATGTTTTGATTGCTTGATACTGCATTAAATACTTGCAGGTTGTGAAATTCAATGACCCCTGTCATAACATGTCATTCCTCTGCCCTACATGAGACAAGGGAATGACAAAAAGTTGGGTTACCTTGTCTACTATCATAACCATATGCACCAAAATTATTTACTTTTAAAGTTAGTTTGGAAAACTCGATTAAAAAAAAGATTTAATCATTAGTTTGCGATTTTGTTAAAATATTAAGGCCAATTAGAGACACAGGGTAATGACAGTGAATAAAAATACTTACCAAGATATAACAGGAAATCACAAATCTTTACTGCTCCATGCTTGTTTCTGCAAATAAAACATTCAAGGTGGCTTCTCTGATGATACAACTGTCCACCAGGTGATAATGCTAGCTAACAGAAGTGTTGTCCTACATTATTATTACAATTTTTTCTTGTGGTTGCAGGGGAATGAAAACAAAACCAAAGGACAATTTTAAATATTGTTTTTGGAAAAAACAAATTATAGTATGTCATCAATTGTTAATTTTTGAGGTTTATATGATAGTTTTTAATAATTTAAACCCCATATATCGCAAATATATTGTTTTTAGCTTCACCTTTAGAAACTAGTTTTGTGTAAAGAAGGAGGTAGGGACACACAAGGGAATGACATTTATTAGACAAATAAAGAATTCTAAGTGGAACCTATTTATAAAAAATAAATTTTAATCCATTGTATAGATAAAAGAACACATGATTGAAATCTTGTTGCATTTTTATATAGGTTTATATGTGTTATTTTTGAGGAGGACCAGAATGTCGTCGTTTTAGAGGAAATGACCCAAGTACGTGTATTTCAATGTATGCACAAAATCAATAAAATGAATTTCAATGCCTAATTATGGAAACCAATTTGGATTGTTTATAAAAACAAGAATTAGCGATACAAATTAGCACTAGACTATTAGGAACTAGAGGGCAGAAGCTATGTGTAGGATGAGCTAATCTAAATTAAAACATAACTGAGACTTGGTATTTGTAGGATACCTATAATTTTACTAATCATTGAGTTTTTACCAATTTAAAAGCTGTTTTAAAACATTTTGCATGCTAATGATAAACAAAAAGCAACAATTTTCATTTATTTAGCATCGCTCAGTTGCAAAATGAATGAACACGTCTTGGTATGAAAAAAATGGGCCTTATAAAAAGTTTTTAACAGCACATGCGTGGCTGCCATCTTGGTGCCTTAAAACCATGGAAGTATCGGCTTCAGTTAAACCGATAGCGAAACATTGTTATGGCACTTCCTTATCTTTCCTACAACATGCATCGCTTTCGCATTTCTTATTCGTTAGTTTAGAGAGAGAGAATTTAATTTAATATTCACACATCCTACTTCAACTTTTGGAAACGTTCTTTACCGACTTATTTTTGATCAAAATAGCACGATTGAGAACATGAACAAATCGACTCTAATTTTGGAATGGAAATTTTTAATTAATAAAAGTAACAATTGTTTTATTCCTAAAAATGAAGTCTAGAGAAGTATTTAATTTGAAATCTAAAAATCGTATTTTAAATCTTGATTGTTTTAAGCTTCTCCAGTTCCTAAGCAGTCCATTAATATTTTCATTTTGGAAACAAAAAAAATTCCACGAAAATCTTAATAGCAAAAGCACTGTTTAAATTTTAATGGAATTTGGAGATTTCTCTATCCATTTTCATTACTCGATGTAGAAATAGTACTGCTGAGTTTTTATAAAAATATCATCATTCAAGATTTTTGATGATGATTAACTAGAGCATTATTAGTCATAAATAAAATAAAAAATTGTCTAAATTTCTCATATTTTTCTTAAGAACACATGTTTTTGCCATTTTTATTTGACCTCTACTAGAGCTTAAAAATACAACTTAACAGTATTTCATGAGTCATATCATAGTAGATTGGTTAGTTTTGGATTTTATGGGGCACCACAGACAATGTGAACATACACACAAGGAAAGTTCAACTATAACAGAAGAGGAAAATACAACCAGGGAGAAATTGAACAAAGGTTGCTAGCGCAGTAGGCGAATTGTGTTAGTTTCCACAGAATTGATAAGAAAACTGATGCTTTCAATAAAGAATGATAAATTGAAACTCGACATGTCGACACACAAAAACTTGTTGCAAATTATTTATTGACAATAAAAACACATTTTCATGCGGTAACTCAATTTTTCTGAAGAATGCAATTTTTATGAAATTCAATTAATAATTCCACTTGTTTAATTCAATAATCACAAATCAGTTTCGATTAAGATTTTTAATCCAGTGTGTCTATAATGTCTGATTGCGTAGTCACACCATTTGATACAGATGTATATGTAAAATTTAAACGACTTTAGAGGGAAAATAGGGAGATCAGTTTAAGGCTTCTTGCAGTTTCAAAACATACCTTTCCTGTTTGGATATGCCCTCTGGAACAGCTCATTACAACTCTAGCCAGCATCGATTTAAATATGAATTCAACAATTGATTCTTTAAAAATGCGTTCAAAATGCATAAAAAAAAGCTAATTTTTGCAGATAACATATATATTAATAAATATATCATTTCTTTAAATTCATTCACAACATAATTTGATGCCCATCCTTTTATCTATTCAACGAAACAGAAAAGCAATACTTTAGTACAGAATTGATTTTATTGGTCCATAGTTAACTAATTTATGCACTGCATACATTAGCTAAGCTTCATCTCAGCAAACTTTTTAGCTAAGTTCATGGCTTCATTCACTGAATCGGCATTAGATCCAGTTGCTTGAGCAGATTCTGGCTTGCCACCACCTTTGCCGTTGATAACTTGAGTAACTTGCTGTACCCATTCATTTGCTTTTAGTCCTTTGGATGTTACACTCTGGAAAAACACGATACTGTGTTACTATGTGCATTGATGATAGTAAAGAAAAGGATGAACACATGCAAGTTTCAAAATACGTAAACAAAGACAACAACGAAACTAAGAGCACTTTAAAATGAGTTGCATGTTATGAAATTCACTATATACACTGGCACACAAAATTAAGGAACACCATTACTTTTAAAGATTGCTAGCTCAAAATTCAAAGGAGCGTGAAATAGTACTTCTATTCATGTGGTCTTTCGTAACCTTCACCATGTTACAAGTCTCATTTAATTCAGTGTACATTTTAAGCAATTTGGTACTTATTGAACATGGCTTTATAGGTTGCATTCCACCCTGATTTCATAGTCCACCAGTTTGAAAAGTTTGCTATCAAAACTACCTATCACTGGTCTTGTGACAATCTCTTTGTGCTGATCACTTACATTTCGATTACAGATCATATATGTACTGTCAGTCAACATCAAGACCTACTCCTGACAAAAAGTCTGTAATAGAAACGTGACCACCATTTTCTACAAGGGATTCTTGAAGCATTTGAGTTTGTCACATTGGTGACAATTAACTCTCAAGACGCCAGTGTGACAAAAGAATACACGATTACATCGGGCTACATTTCAAAAAGTCGCCTAACAATTAATCCCAAACATATACCGAAAACACATGCCCACTAGAAATGTGCAAACCTGTTTCTATAGTGGCTACCAGTACTAAGACTTTGTGTCTGGAGCAGTTTTGATAGACATGCAGTACAGTATACACCACACAACAGCTTTTGTCAAATGCAAATTGCAGCCCTAACAGTAACATCGTTGGAGTATAATGTGAATTCCTTGTTATAAGTTTTTGGTAGACTGGATGTACCGCAACTGTATTCAATTCATATACCAAGTGGTAAAACTTTACCTGTAGAACCATTCCAGTTTAAGGTCTATCACACTTTATCTCAGATCTACCATAAGACAGAAATTTAAGGTTATTGTTATTCCACACTTTTCATATATATTCAGTTAAAACACCAATTTGTTTGTATTGTTATTTTCTGTAAATGTAATGTAAAAGCACACAATTTTCACACTACATCCAAGTAAAACAACTTGGAAGGTTTTGACAAGGAATTTCTTATCAAATGTGCAGAATATATACGATAGCAAAATGCATAGTTACCTTAGGAACAGAGCTCATACAAAGGACCTTGTCATTCTCAATATCTTTAGTGAAAAGCATTACAGCAGTTTCTGGAGAAAATAGCTTAGCTTGTTTAAGTGCAGCATCTAGAGCCTGTTGGATAAAATGTTAGTTAACAATTGATATATATACACACACACACAACAAAATTTTTTTTTTTTTTTTTTAATTGATGCATTTCTAGAACTTACCGAAATAGAAAGAATTTCTAAAATAACAAATTATCAGCAAAATGATTTTAAAAAATGAGTTAAAAGCTGGAATAAAACACATGAATTACCCTCTCTCCTGATATTTGTCCAAATGACAAACATCAAAGAGCCAAAATAGAAACCCTAACCGCCGTATTCACCGTTAACTGGACCGGAGAAAGAAACCCGCAGTTCGGAAACCGAGGGTTAGGTAAAAGCTAACCGCCGGTTCAAACTTGATTTCACCACTCTTTTTTCGACTCCAGTTACTGAACTGCAGGTTACTTAACCGTCAGTTACCGATTGATTCTCATTGGTCAAAACAGACCTCGTGACCTCGGATGATTTGCTTTCACCTGGTCCGCGCGAATCCAGATAACGTTGCTTTTTCAGTGTGTATTTCTTTAATTTTATCTCAACTTAAAATGGCTCTACCACCAGGTAAATTATTTTGTACACAGTTCGAAAAATAACTTATTTTAGTTCTGTCCAAGCCGCATTTTGATGTCATCGAAAATAATCAATTTTTAAGGACCTGATAAAAATGAGCTAATAACTGGACGTTTGAATACCACAAGAGCGATATTTTTACTATCTTATGAAGCGCTGAAAAATGAGTTTGATTCCCTTAAGGGTTTTTGCTTTGCCGCTTAGGGTTTTTGGTAATAATTAATTTAATAATCTACTGGAGGCTTTGGTTAAGGTGTTAGCCTCTAGATCGGAAGGTTTCTGGTTCGAATCCGGGTCCGGGCATGAATGTTTGTAAACGTATGGTGTAGAGGCGGCTGGTGCACCTTAAATCTGTCGTGGCCGAAAGTCCTCACGTTGGGTTGGCGTGGAAGTTTGGAGAGTGGGGTGCCAGCTTAGGTGTTGCTTCATCATCTGACCGTGGTTCAAAATTACGAGATGTTGTCCTCGAGTCTTTCCCTTAAGGGACTGATTCCGGACCGTCGTCAATAGCCCGTTGTGTTGCTCTAGTACGACGTTAACTAAAATTACCATTACCTACTGGAGGCTTTGAAAGCAATGAAATCGATTCTCTTCGACGAGAGAAATTCAGGGATATCAAAAGTTTGATTTTGAAATTTGGTATATGCTTAACATCATCCCATTTAATGAAGCATTTTCCCCCACATATTTGTAAAATTATGATTTCCATGGGTTTGAATTTTATGCTGTGCAAATTTTATACTGTGTTTGAATGGTGAGATAATTTTTAAATATAGATCATTAGAGAGATAAAAGTTACGATTTTGTCTATAATGTTGGATACACGTTATGATTATGTAAATTGATTAGACTTAAAAATAGAAAAACTTAAAAGATAATTAAAATGCAGAACATTTTGACCTAGACGGATAGCTAAGTTGTGTAGAACACAATAATTATATCGGGCACACGATCTATGTGGCAGTTTAAACCAATTGATAGACAGGGGAATTTTTTTGAGGATGCCATATTTTCGCTCAACTGTGTTTCTAGTCAGTACATGTGATTTATTATACCCGACACAGAATAAAATTTAAGTAGAGAATTACCTGGAAATATATGTCACTAATTTGTAGTTTGTAAGACAATTCGACTTAATTTTGACAGAAACTTGTTTATTTCTAAAAATTATTCCTCAGGTTAAAATTTTCATAATTTAAAAATTGGTAATTCTTTTAGAATACGTATATAAGTAGTATCAGAGTAAGTATACATTTCACATTACCACCCCCGGGTAGAAAAGTAATAAATATATACAGGAACTTTAGGTAATATGGAGTATCATTTTTAATTTTGCTGTAATGACAAAACTAAATGCCACAAAACAAGCTAATTTAAACTGCTTTTTTGAATTAATCACCTATAAAAAACCCTTTTTATGACCCACAAATATTAAAATTACAAATAAACATTTGAAACTTGCCGAAAAAAGTTTGGCCATAGTTGTGTAAAGTCCCTTTTCGATGTCAACGAAACTAATTATAACAAATTATTGATAATACATCATACGCCTTTCTCTTTTGGATTCCATTTTCTCTATGAAATCGAATTGCCGAATCATTGAAATTTGATTCAGTCTATCCATCATTAGAGTTTGAAATTAATCGCAAATATCCATAACTGTTTGTAAACACACGAAAAATTGCTTACTGCGCATGCGCGGTTAAATCTAACCGAGCTCTGAGCCAGGTTCAAGTTCCGTAACTTGACCGGCGGTTAGTGGACTGAACCTGCGGTTCGGTTGACGGTGAAATGAACTTTTAACTCTGACCTGGGAAAAACCAGTTTTTCTCCTTCGACTGCCGGTTAACTCCCGGTCCAGTTGACGGTGAATACGGCCGTTAGTATCGATTTCTTGAATTATATACATAGAATATATTTCCCATCAGATCTCACTTTGTTTTTCTAATCTCTATTTTATTGTGAACTAGCAGTACCCACATGGCATTGCCCATGACAAAGTTATGCTTTTAAAAAGTCAACCTAACTGATTACAATAAAACCAAATTAAACAGTAATAAACAAAAAATTGCATAAATGAAAAAATTTAAATGTCGCTAACTTACAAAAAAATCTTAAAGCTAATGAAAACAGCAAGAAAAAAAGCTATACTTTCCAAAACAATTGTTTACACATATTTTTCAGATCAATACAAGCCAGTTGTACTTGTTTTACTTTAAAAAGCTTATCCTTATAACATTTAAAATTATATCCAATGTTATATTAAAATATTATATAAATAACAATCTTTCAATTTAGATGCTATGTGAGAAACAGTTAAAAAAACTTTTATCAGAGTTCCATCTGTGGAAAAATTGTGGTATTTAGCAATTATCTGCTAAATAGACATATTTGTGAATTCGTTAAATCAGTAATCTTTTGACAGAGTTCAAAGTTCCTTCAATTTGTTTTGTTTATAAAATTGGGTATGTACATTGGGAAAATTTAAATTAAAAATTAAGCATACCTAATTCTTTGTTTTGGTTCTGTCGATGGCAGAACATGGGAATTAGTTTGGTATGCTTTAATTAATCATTAAATTAGTGTAACTTTTGACTTCCGAACTCATTAATATCCCTTTAAAAGCAGTGTAAAATGTGGTATTGATTTATTATTTTAAGTTTCAAGTTTAATTTATAAGTGCATGTTTTAAACTTTGTAACAGGATAGTTATTTACTTTTATAGCAATACAAGGAACTTTTGGGGTAAAAAATGTTTTATTTTCAAAATTCTCATTTTGAACATTGGGATTTGATCTGTATTTCGGATGATTAATTTAACTTTCCCCATGTGTAGTTAATTAAAAAACATTTATCATTGGATTTATAAAATTATTTCTTTACTTAGAGAAGTCAATTTGCTTCTTAATGTAAGAATTGTAACCAATTTACACCAAGTTTAGGATTTGAAAGAGCATAATTTTACCTTAGCATTGAAGCCAGCTTCAAATTCATGAACAATATAGGAAGCTTTACTTTTAGATTCATCTTGAAAGAATAATTTAGCTTCTTCTGAGATCTGCAAAAACAATTGATTTAACATACTTAGTTGAAATGTTGTTAGGAAACATTTAAATATTGTCATAGAAACAGAAATTGGATACAGGCATAGCATGAATGATGTATATAATATATAGTACACGATGGTATCCATTTGGATATGTGTAGTGTTAAACATTTACAAATGGAGGCTGAAAATTGCAGGGGAAAACCTTTTATTTAATCCTTCCGTAAGTTATTGCCAAATGGTAATACAATGTCATGTCAAAGTGTATGGAGGGGTAGTTAAAGTAGTAGGAAGAATATATGTTGCACTGGAGCAACACAATGTGCTATTGGCAACAGTCCAGGATCAATAAATCTTAATCTGGCAACAGATTAAGGATTTGGAGCAGTGGCTCTTAATCTTTTTAGTGATCAGCACCCACTTCTATCTAAAAATAGGTTCTTGCACTCCCCTGAAAAATGGGTTGCTGTTTCTTTATGTAGGAAACTAGTTGGCTCCGCCCCCTGCTCGCTTACGCTCACCAACCCACGGTGATTGCTAAGCAATCCCATTTGTTTGCTTCACAAACCAACACTCCTTTTACATATGTCATTTGGTTTGCTTCGGAAACCAACATTCCTTTCGCAGATTGAAACTGTCTGAATAATTCGTGTTATCCTGTTTCACATTCCGGTCCATGACGTCACAGCGAGGGCTTCTTCCACTGCTCGCTTGCGCTCGCCGACTCCCGTTTGGTTTGCTTCGCAAACCAATACTTCTTTCACAAGTGATTTTTTACTTTAACACTTAATTCACCCTAAACTAATAGCCACATGAGTATAAAATTTTCTGCATCTTGTTACCTGTACAATTTTAAGTAAACCGTGTTAATCTCGAAACTTTACAATCTGTACTTTGTACTTTCTCGGTAAACCGTCTGAGAACAGAGGGAAAAAAGCGAGCCTTTTTCCTCTCCAAATAGAAAGAAATCGTTTTTATGGCAATTGTTGCTACAATAAATTTGATATCTGGCAAACCCGATAGTCAAAAATACAACCCTCATATGCTCTGCGAAATAAAAAATACGAAATTTGTGTCAACAACTTTTGATTGCATCAAATTTATTTATGAACCAATTTAAAAAATAATTGTACCGTAAGACAGAGTACATTCTAAGGTATACTGCGATATTTTCAAAATTAAAAACTAATAGCAATTAGATATAGATATGGCAGTTTAGAAAAAAAATAACAAAAATGTCCCGATTTTCCCCGAATTTCAATAAAACATTATCAAAAACCAAATTGAAAAAAAAAAAAAAAAAAAAAAAAAAAAAATCGACAAGCTGCAAAAATTTACGTTGAAAGGTACTCTTAAAAAAAATAAAAAAAAAAAAAACTCACGACTGAAGACTGAAAATTTGTATGTGTTTTGCTCACTCGCGGAAGAAATTTCGCTACTTCAATTTTGACACTTAATAAACCCTAAACTAATAGCTGTATTGTAGTTCTTTTTTCTATCTCCTAGATCGTTAAAGATAGAAGAAAAATTTCAACAGATTTCAAATATGCGGAAAATTTTACACCAGATCGATACCTAAAAACATAATTTTCTTTAAATAAATAATTTTTAAATGGTAACTTTTATATTTTTTCCAATACGAATTTGGCCGCCGGCACCGTGAAGAATTCTACCTTCGTGGTTAAAAAGATCAGATTAATTCATTTTGATTTCCTGAGCAACGGATTCGAGTTCGTTCATTCAAGATAGAATAAAAGTTTCAACGGATTTGAAATCTGCGGAAAATTTCACATTAGATCGATACCTAAAAATATGATTTTCTTTAAATAAATAATTTTTAAATTGTAACTTTTATATTTTTTCCAATACGAATTTTGCCGCCGAGAAGAATGACCTTCGTTTGATTCGAGATTCATTCATTTTGAAAAGTAACGGATTCGGGTGAAGCAAAAGAAATAATTAAAGTTATGACTGGCGTTCTTCAGTGCTTTTTTCTAAATCAGCGATTGTTTAAAATAAAATGAAAACGTCAATGGATTTCAAAGCTGTGGAAAATTTTACACCAGATAGATACCTTATACGTTTGATTTTCTTTGAATAAATAATTTTTTAATTAAATATTTATATTTTCATAGGAGATTGTGATATCACGCTGATTGGATCTCTTCGCAAACGATTTTGGCCGCAATGACGAATCCATCACGAAAAGAACTGTAACGGCAACGCAAACTTTTCAACAACAAAAAAAACCTCATAGTTTGAAAATTTTCGAAAAGAAATAGTAACTTCTAACACTTATGTATTAAAAAACACATGCATAATTTAAATGAGTACTTTTTCGTTAGGCGGACGCAATTTTGGAAAATCGACAATCTAGGTATTTTAGAAAAAATGATTTTTTTTTTAAATGTTGATTAAATTGGATGTTTAACTTTTGCAGGCTTTTCCAGCCTTTAGTATTTTTCAAAGCCGCAAGGCACTACATTCCTATTATTGACCTTAGGGAACGTGGCACAGTTGTAGACTTCGGTTACAGGCAGTGGCGTATATAGGAGTTTATTTCGGGGGGTGCCAAATATTCTCTAAAGCAATTTGGTATACATCGTAGAAATGTATTAATTTTGGGGAAAGCAAACATTCGAAAGCTATTTAGAAATTCAGGATATCAATTTGAATAAATAATAACAATTCAATATAATTCCAACAACAATTTGAAATTCTCAAATTGTTTAAAATTTATTTATAAAAATAAGTAGTTATGCATTTTAAATAATGTTAGTGTATATAATAATGACTTAAAACCTGCATGGATATTAAAAGGAATAGAAGGCCAGACATAGGTAAAAAAAAAGGACAGTTTAAATGTATTTTTAGAAATTGGGAAATATAATTTTAAATATTATTTTTATAGTGAAATATACATTTCTTTGCTTGGAAAAAAGTAACTTGTTTACTTATTTAAAATATTCTATAGTTCGTCATATACAGGGGGCCCGCTCTTAAAGTTGATGGATAGGTAATTTACTTTTAACTACTATCTCAATAGAAATTTCTTTGTTTAATGTATGAGCATCTGGATATTAGTTTACGAATTATGACTGATAAAACTAGAACACCGAATAAAAATAAAATTTTTATTGAGAACATTTTTTACCCAAAACATTTGAAATACAATTTTTTCCTTTCCAAACATTTTTGTTATTGAAACTATGCATACATAACGAATGGTTAAGAAATTAGTAAAGACATTATCAGTCAAGGTTAAGAGTGGACACCCTGTAAAATGACAAAAATTTATGAGAACTTTACAAAACAAAATCCGTATTTCTTGGTGAACTAGCAAACTTATCAAGAACTTCTTCGTCTGATATTTTAATGTCTCTGTGAATTGAAAGCAGAGCCAGTTCATTTAGTCTCGTTTCTGAAGTCGTATTTCGTAAATAAGTCTTCAGTCTTCGCAAACTTGAGTAACTCCTTTCCGCGGTCGCAACAGAGACTGGAAGAACCGCCAATATTTTGAGAATAATGAAAATATTTGGGAATAATGTTTTATCGCATTTTTCAAGGGAGCTTATGACTGTTAGAGGCAAAATTTCACATTTCTTCCATTTTTGTTGCAATAGAAGGTACTTGCTTTTAACTACCTATTGATGCGATAAATCATCTTCATAAGTGAAAAGCAGCTTCAACAGAAGACCAGTCCTTTTCGATACAGTACTCAGGAACGACTTTATTTAAGGACGCAATTGTTTAATGGTGGGATGCAAAACGCTCTATCAGGGAATTACAGAGATCATCAAAAAAAGGTATATAAACGGCTGTCCTATAATATTCTTCTGTTGTGCAGTAAGGGATGTCGCTTCTTACAGTTGAAGGCGGCAAGTTCTAGGAACTTGTCTTATCTTTATTTTTAAAGCAAATTCCTTTATGTCACTGTACAGAGTCTTAAAATTTTCATCGCCGTTCGTCATTAGGTTTGATGCCAGTTCCAACACATTTGATACATTTCTCATTGCTTCCGAGAGGTCGATATTTTTTCTTTGCAGTTTTTCTGATACATTTTGGGTTATGGCGAGCATACTGCTCAAAACAAAAAGGTTTAAGAGAAACTGAAATTGGGTTATTTAACTTATTAGCCCAAATGCCTTATGGGAAGAATTACTTCCCTCGTTTTCAAATTCTAGGAGAGCAAGAATCATGGATTCCATCACATTTTTGAATATCAAACAGAATCATGTCTTTCGACCCATCGAGTTTTGCATAAAGAAATTAGTTTCTTTTTTTCTGTTCAGGGCAGCATTTCAAAATCATTGACTTTAATATCGCCGTTCTTTTGGCCGCTCTTTTAGGATTAAGAAAAACAAAAATTTGGTTTAATAGGCAGTTGTTTATAACAACAATTAATAAATACGGTACTATGCAAACTTATTACAGCCATAAATTAAAAGAGAAACTAAATCACAGATTCAGTTCAGGAGATGGGTTTTGACTTTTTGTATCTCTTCCCTCCCGAAGTTTAGGAACTGTGTTTACCCCATTGGCAAGTAGAGACAGAGGGTTTCTTATCTCGCAAAGTCATAAAACTGTTAGGGGTGTCCATTGGATACTGCGGGCAGCGGAGGAAGAAAATGTTCCCTGTTGAGTTGCACTCTCACAGCCACGTGGTCACAGCACATCTTTCATCAACTATCATAAATTTTGGTGATCCCTGTGTCCAGCCCACTGTGTTTACTTTACTCAGGAAAGGAAATAGCTTCTCTGTCCAGTTTTAAATGTCTCCAAATAATAACATTTTTTGTGAAAATTGTTTCCGCCAGAAATACAAATTCGATTTCAAAAAATTCAAAATAAAAAGTTATCACGATTGAACCTAGTCTCAAAATTTCGGGAGGGGCCCGGGCCCCCTCCCTTATATACGCCCTTGGTTACAGGATATCCGGCCGTTACAGGTTTAATAAAACAGTATACAACTCTTTTTTTCTGGATATTTACGTAAAAAATACACTTCTCATTTTCGGAATGAAAAACAAAATTGGCGACATTTTGATTTTGGTTCAAAGTGTCGCCCGCATGGCTAATGGAAAAGTACCAAATGGGTGCCATTTGCAAAACGAAATTCCAACTTTTTCCCTGAGCTAAACGAAACTTCCCTGAGTTTTCCCTGATTTTTCCAGAAAAGAATTCTTGATCTGTAAATAAAATATTTCCCCCCTTTTAATATATTTGCTATTTTGGTATTGCAAACTTGGTTCTGGACGTAAAAAACACGAGGACAAATTCGTGCATGTGTGTGGGGGTTAGATTAGGGTTTTACTGACATAAAACTGCAAATGATCCAAAATTTCAGAGGCCCGGAGGATTTTGGACTGTATACAAAGCAATATCTCAGTTTTTAATGGTTGTTGTTAATTCATAAATAGCCACTGCGTGTAGTGTTGGTATGCTTTGCAAAGCAACACCATGGGCAATGACGTGATGTAAGGTATTAATCTGGTGTAAAATTTTCCGTAGATTTCAAATCCGTTGATATTTTTACTCGATATTTAACGGTCTAGGGGATAGAAAAAAATAACTGTGACTATAGTTAAAATATTTATCGTCTGGCTGGAAAAATATTCCTCCGCGCAAAATCAAAGCGGAAAGGAAAAAAACCAGTTTTCCGTGTGCAAAATGAAAGTGGAAACATAAAAAATAATTTTCTCAGCGTTTTCTGGGGCGATGAAAAAAAGTGGCATGGTTCCAAGGCTGACTGGAAGGTCACATGGGTAGAAAAGTCAAGATTGGGGTTATTCAACTTTTGCGGAAGAAAGTCACTGAAGAACCAGGTAGAGAATAAAACTATTAAATTCATTTAAAAAAAATCTAGATTAAATTTTAAAATTCGCTGCATACTAAAAATTGCAAAAAATTTGGACTACCTGTGTGCCAAATCTCATTGCTGTAAGTGCCATAGATCGTCACAATTTTGTAGCAGCGAAACAAACAGACAGATAGACAAACACTTCCGTTTATAATATTAGAGATACATTTGAAGTGAGGGTCCTTTAGGAAAGAGCCAAAAGTAAGTCATCACTTGCATTTAAGCGATTTTTAGCTTTTGATTTTATGTGCAAAAGTTGTGAAAACCTCATTTCACACAGGTAGATGGTGGCAAATGTAACAGTATACAATGCTGTTTTTGCCAGCTGTGGATAAGGTTCCAACTATATACAGTAGAATTGTTCTACACGCAGTTTTTAAAATTCCATTTGAATACATGTATTGGCCCGTATTTCAATAAGACCGCCTATTAAACCGCTGTCGTCCATCGAATCTGGGTCAGATGGAAATGGATCCAGTATCCATGTCTGAACTTAGCTAATGTTTTCCGTGGTAAAATATCCACAAGATGATATACTGACTTGTTGGAGCGGTGCATTGCAACTTCAGGAATAACAATTATTTTCTCATTTCCCAGAACGATTGACCTAAGCAAAGAAAAGTTTGCAAAATTCCAATTTTCAACTCGACGTTTCCAAATTTTTAGCTTTTTAATAAATGAAGATAATTTTTCACTAGCTGTTATGAGTTTACCAAATCCTTACAACCCTGGAAATGCTTTCTCATACCCACAGGTGTGCACAAATCCCAGAATAAGAACCACTGATTTAGAGGAAGATCAACGGAATAGGGGACCAAACAGAAAGTGCGATTGGCAGAAGAGGCGGTGCTTCTATAAAAGTCACAATGCATTTTAAGTGTTACAGTGGTATGCATTGGGATCAAAAAGAAGAAACAAATGGCTTGTGTGAGAGGGTCTGCTTGAAATCCAGGTTAGTAAAGGAAAGAGAAGGTGAAAGTGGTGACAAAATGTATCAGGGATATATGGGGCAGATGGCTATAACAACAAAATGGACTGGAAGGTGAAAAGAGAAGAGGGGACGTTATTTTGGACTATTATGGTATTTGTATGTGAATATTATATTTAGGTTCTCCAGAAGGCTATAGCAACAAAACAAAGTAACTAGTGAATAGGGAAGGTAGGTATTTTAGTTAACATTGCACAGGAGCAACACAACGGGCTATTGGCGATGTCTGGGATCAACACTCGAAGGGAAAGATTTCAGGACAGTGCCACGTAATTTTGAACCACAGTCAGATGACAAGGTCACACCTGAGCTGGCACCCCAAGCCAATGTGAGGACATATTCAACGTGCACCAGCCACTTTTGTACAGGATGATCTTTGGTTGGATTCAAACTTGCAACCCTCCGATTGCACCTGTAACTCTACCACCTGGGCTACCACAGCCCTGAAAAGGGATGAGTAATTCTGGAATGTTTTGGGACTTATCAGTGGTGAATATAAAATTTAAAGGAGTTAATTTACATACCACATTTCATAAATATACTTTTTTATATGCAGTAATCAGTATTAATAATAGATATTCTTATTATATGTGAATATTATAGTATTAAAAATCAGTCTTACAGTTTGAACAATAGCAGCCTTGTTAGCACGATCTAAGTCATCCAACTTCTTTTTGAGATTCTTTAAATTATTTCTCATTTCATCTTTTCTCCAGTATGAAATATTAGACTGAGAAATTTCCTAAAAAAATATTCTATAGTGAGTCACAATTCATGAAATATTTAATTTCAAGTGTATGAATATAAAATCAATTTTTAAGGCACAATTCTACTTTTAGATAAATTATGAGTAACAGCAAGCATATAGGAAAATCTATTCTTTCATTGGAACTATCCAATATTTAAAGAATTAACTTGCCCTATGCACTTTTACAAGACTTTAATATAAGCTATTTTTTAAATAATTTAAATATAACATAGGAGATTAAATCTAAAACAGTCGCACATAACCAAAAATTAATGTTATGAATTGTCTTCTAAAACATCTACATAAAAACCAAATCATATATTTAAAAAAATCTACATTACATTTTTGAAATCTATTTTTATTGTAATTGAATACAAAAATGAAACAAATTTGATAGCATTCGTTTTAGGTTTAGAATAATTTCAACTTTAAAACAGGCTCTAGAGTTATTTTGTACTTAAAAGTAATACATATTTGTTCCAATCGCACGCAAATTGATCTAGAATTTCTCAAGTTCATGCCTTTCTAAGTTCTACCATTTCTTAAGTTTAAAGGTTTAACACAAAATAATTTAGTTTTTGGTGATACACCAGAAGATGTTAAAATCAATACAAGAAACTAACAACACACAAATTAATTTGATAACATAGGAGGTGCAACTTTTTTGTTAAAGGAATGACTCTAGAGGTTCATATGAAACCAAGATAATTTTGCAATTTGGAAGATTTATAATCATTATGCAAGAAAATACTTTTTATGGTTACCTCTGTTAGTTCCACAATCTTTTTAACGATTTCCTTTTCATTGACATTTTTATTTTTATCATCAACAAGATTTTTTAAATTTTCTACTTCATTTTGGAACAGTTCAGATCTTTTGATAGCCTACAAAAAAGAAATTATCAAGTGATTAAAGTGGGTTTCATAAAAGTTATACAAAGTGAATCCACTAAAAGTAAACAATACCTTTGTTGCTTCAGGGCCAGTGAGGGCAACAATACGCCTAATACCTTTAGCTATTGCTTCTTCCGAAGAAATCACGAAGTCCCCAATATGACCAGCTCTTTGCAGATGACTGTAAAAGCACAAAATAGCCTAGATATATTTATATACAATGTTCCCACTCTATTTCAGAAATAAAATTTTCTGACTTTACCAGGTTTTCCAGACAAATTTTTACAAAATTCCAGGTCACACTTAAGCAATTCAAGACATTTTTAAGGTGAAAAACCAAGAAATAATTTAGCCATTCAAGAGTCAATAATAAAAATCAATTTAAGAATAAAACACTAAAAATTAATACACAAAGCACAAGTAATTTTGCATTAAAAAAACTTATTAAAATAATCCAACATATTAGACTTCAAAAATCAACTTGTGATTTAATGTATCATAAGCATGAAATTCTTCAATTTAAGCCAATGGACGAAACAAAATTCTTTATCTGTTAAATATTAGCCATTTTTTTAAAAATCAGTTGAAAAATTCAATTAATAAAACAAAGTGATACGAAACTGAGTACAAAGCTTACTGTCTACTTTTCTCTAAAGCGTCTGAGAAGCCATGATCAATCATTTTCCAGGTCATTGAGATAATTTTTGAGGTTTTAGACGAAAATTCGTAATTTCCCCAGATTTTTTTGGACAAAATTAAATTTTCTGACAATTCCAGGTTTTTCATCACCTGTGGCAACCCTGTATATACCTAGAAGACCTGCACATAGCACAGAATTTTCTTAATGGCTTGTATCTATTGATGGCAAAGTATCAATACTCACATTACTTATCTTAATTCAGTCCATTTTAAATGAAGCATCCATATTCACAAAAATTTCCTACCACTAAATGCAATAAAATTATACAAAAACATAACATTTGGCTTATTTAACTGGTTTTAATTCCTATTTCCAATACAATGCATGGTGAAATGTTACCATATTTAGATTACGAACATCAACTGCATCTCATTTGGGCGATTCACTATTTCCCCCCCTTCATACCTGTTTTTGGGCTGACTCACATTTTCTTTTCTACACCAATGCTTACTGTAATCAGCTGCAGAATTTCATTAGTTGCAAGCTTTTCCGTATAGCTTCAGAAACATTATACAACTCCATAGATCAAATTAAATATATTTAAAGTGAAAAAAGTGGCGAATGATTCCCGCAATGGTTGATTTTATAATGGCTTATATCCTTGACATTCAACAACAAATAGCATTGATTTTTGTGCCACATATGTTAATAATATATATATGTATATACTAGGGGGCTCCGCGCCCTGCTCGCCAACCCCTGGGGATTGCTACGCAATCCCATTTGGTTTGCTTCGCAAACCAACATTCCTTTCGCAGAGTGAAACTATCTGAATAATTTGTATCATCCTGATTTCACTTTACGGTCCATGACGTCACAGCGAGGGCTTCGCCCCCTGCTTGCCAACCCCTAGGGATTGATACGCAATCCCGTTTGGTTTGCTTCACAAACCAATACCTCTTACGCAAGTAATTTCACTCTTTTTTACTTTAACACTTAATGCACCCTAAACTAATAGCCGCATGAGTAAAAAATCTTCTGTATCTTGTTCCCTGTACAATTTTAAGAAAAACCCTGTTAATCTCCAAACTTTATGATGTGTACTTTGTACTTTCTTGGTAAACCGTCTGAGAACAGAGGGAAAAAAGCGAGCCTTTTTCCTCGCCAAATAAAAAGAAATAGTTTTTATGGCAATTGTTGCTATGATAAATTTGATATCTGGCAAACCCGATAGTCAAAAATACAATCCTGAAAAGCTCCACAAATTTGCTCTGCGAAATAAAAAATACGAAATTTGTGTCAACAACTTTTGATTGCATCGAATTTATTTATGAACCAATTTTCAAAATAATGGTACCGTTTCTTACGTACGTTCTGAGGTATACTGCGCTATTTTCAAAATAAAAAACTAATAGTAATACGATATAGATATGACAGTTTTAGTTAACGGTTGTAACAAAAAGTAGCGAAAATATCCAAAGATTCCGAATTTTGTCTGACCAACTTTTGATCGCATCCAATTTAATTATTAACCGATTTCGAAAATAATAGTATCGTAAGAAAGAGTACATTCTGAGGTAAATTGCGATATTTTAAAAATTGAAAACTAATAGTAATAAAATATAGATACGGCAGTTTTAAAAAAAAGTAATAAAAAATTTCCCGATTTTTCCCGAATTTCAAAAAAATATTATCAAGAACCAAATTGAAATTTCAAAAAAAAACTTGACGAGCTGCAAAAATTTACGTTGAGACGTATTCTTTAAAAAAAAACTCACGGCTGAAGACTGAAAATTTGTATGTGTTTTGCTCACTCGCGGAAGAAATTTCGCTTTTTCAATTTTGACACTTAATAAATCCTAAACTAATAGCCACATCGGAAAAAAAATCCTAATAATTGTCCAGGGAATACGATGAAGAACAAATCATGTTAATTTCGTTTTATTCCAATCAGTACTTTCTCGGGAAATCGTTTAAGAATCGAGCGAAACAACACAGTTTTCAATCCTGCGGCGGTAACTTTTTTTTTATATAGAGAGATACACACACACAGGGTGATCATAATTAAAGTTCCACTTTCAAAGGGCTGTAAAAAAGAACCACTGGTCAGAATTATCTGAATATACGTGAAGCAATGAGAATTTGTCTGGCAGAAGAAAATAAATTATAATCACCCTGGGGTGATTATAATTAAAATTTTTAAGCCTTTTGAAAGTGGAACTTCATTTATATATATATATTGGGTCATCCGAAAAGTTTTGCGAGTTTAAGATAAATATCAACGAAGCAGTACAAAGACATAAACAAATTTTATTGAATCATATAAGCCCCATTTTATTCTATGATTTTTTGCCATCTTTCTGACATCTGGAAAATGCCTTTAAAAAAATCATTAGGCGTATTTGTAAAGAATCTATCGAGGTGCTGTTTGACAGTCTCCAAAAAATTGAACTCCAGGCCGTTCAGAGAATTTTGAAGTGACCTGAAGAGGTGAAAATCTGAGAGGGCAAGGTCTGGTGAATATGGAAAGTGACACAAAACATCTAAGCCATACTCAATAAGTCTTTGTCTGATATTCAGCGAAATGTGGGGTAAAGCATTGTCATGCTGGAAGACAACACCTTGACGATTGGTCAGTTCTGGCTTCTTTGCTTTGATTTCTGCTTTTAATACTGCCATTTGAGAAAAGTATTTTTCCGAATTTATAGTCCGATTTTGTGGCAACAATTTATAATAAATTTCTTTGGAGTCCCACCATACAGAAAGCATTGCTTTTTTGGAATGCAGTCTCCCACTCAATGTCACTTGGGGAGTTTCATTTGACTTACCCCACGATCTTTTCCTTGTAATATTCTTGTATAGTATCCACTTCTCATCTCCAGTAATGAGTCGTTTAAAAAAAGGAGTTTCTTCATTTTGTTTCAGCAAAGAATCACATGCTGAAATTCGAGCAAACATATTCTGCTGACGAAAATGAACTTTCTGGTTCTCCATTCTTAGCACTTCAGTGAAACAAAAATTATACCACAACACATGCTATAATTATGCAGTGTAAGCAGAAAAGACTGAATTTAAACATATGCTTCAATCAAGGTCACTCCTTATCAGCAGTAGCGAAATAATAATAACAAAGCTAGCTTCAATTTGAAAATGCGCAGAACTTTCCGGATGACTCACTATATTCAAATGCAAGATAAATCAAATTTTAATCAGGGTGGCTTTCTTGTAGCAAAACCAAGGCTCATGCATTATTATCTTTGTTACACATAATTAAAAAAGATTTGTTAAAGCACAGGTAAATTAAAGTGTAACAAGTTCTTACGTTCCACCACAAAATTCCACAGATGTTACAGTTCCACCAGGCCCAGATGGATCAGATAGAAGGTCATCTACAGAAATTCCAATTGAAACAACTCTAACAGGATCTGGATAAACCTAAAAACATAAAAACTTTTTCTAAATTTTATTTTAGAAAAAATATTTTGAAGCAATTTGTCTTGTAGAAATTCACTCAAATTTCTATGTTAAAAATGCCACCTTTTAATTTCACCAGAATTCAAAATATCAATATAGTCAGTTATATTAAAAGGTACAGCTACACTCTACGTTTATGACTGATGGCAACGGCTTGGCGATTTTTTTTGGCGCACTTCTAAAGTCGCCAAGGAAAGAATTATTTCTTAACTCTTTTCCTGTCACATTTTTTTTTTCTTTTTACAACACACTTTTTAAGCACATTTCAGAACGTTTTAAAAAGTATATTTAAAAAAAAATTTCACAAAAAGTAGTAAGCTTAATCACATATCAAAACACATTTGTGAACCAGCAGAGAAACTAAGCTACGAATGGTAAGAATACCCTTATCAATTACACTAAATACAGTGAGCATGTTGAAAAAGAAAAAGATTTACAAAAGAAAAAAAAGCAACAAATAATACCTAATAACGTCAGAATTCTCTCGTAAAAAAATAATGAAAACGAAAATGGTCAAAAAAACAAAACCCTTAATCCTGTCGTGAAAACTATTATAACAAAATAAAAATTCCACAACTGTCAAAATACAAATAAATGGACCAATGGTATCACAGAAAACGATTTAAAAGGACCAATGCAATAAAATGATATTTTAAAAACAAAATAACCAATGGGAGGAAAGAAAAAATTTCAAACGAATCAATGAAATCAAACGATTTTAACGGATTTTGGAAGAACTTTCTAGAATATTCAAAATGGAAATTGAAAGTTTCCGTTTGCCGAGGTTGCCGTGAAAACCACAACAACAGCAACGAAAGATGGGTTGCCTTAATTTATCGTAACTCACTACTAAAAGTGCGCCAAAAAAAAATCGCCAAGTCGTTGCCATCACTCATAAACGTAGAGTGTAGCTGTACCTATTAAAATAATTATGGGGAAAAAAAAAAAGGATATATATATATATGGTTGCACTACAAACAGTTCTAAATTACAGGTTTACATGGAAATAACTGCATGGGACCTTGAACAGCAACACTGATATTGACAAGAGCAAAGATGCCAACCTGTGAAGGAAGTTTTCAGTAGTACCAAAGGAAAAAATCAGTAGTTTTAAGTTTTTTTCAGTAGTCAAGTAAATATTTAACAAATCAGCTTACATAACACGTATATATCATTAATTCAAACATTTAATTACAAATTAGAAACATAAGCAACACATTATGTTATTTATAATTACAGTAAGGTATATCATACCTGAAAACATGTGTACAGAACCAATAATTGTGTATAAAAGAATTATATCATTATTCTTTATTATTATTATCACATTACTAAAAATTGAAAAAAATTTTCATAAAAACATTTAATAATTAATTTTAAGCACTCTCTCCCATTTACCAAAAATGTATATAATAAAAAAATACAGAAATAAGTAAGCTGGGGGTAAAAAATAATAATAATAATTAAAAAAAAAAAAAAACTTAATTTTTGTAATGTAATTTAAAATGTAATCCTATGAAAGGCAAGAACAGTAAGTTTCAACCTAATTTTTCAGCCCTAAGCAAGCATTATTAATTACAGAGAATAAATGCTAATTAAAGATATGTTAACATTATAAAATTTATATCAATGAGTAAATTTAATTTGTTTACTTGAAGAACAATTTATATTTATAGACAGTTAAAAACTCCGGAATTAAATTTTAATAAAAAAAAGTTCCAACAGTTGGTATATAAAAACAGAAACGAGGAGGGGACCAACTAATACTAGGGTGTGGAATGTCAGTTAAATTATTACGATTGGGTCATGGATGTATACAAGGTCAGGTTCTCATTGTTAATTCTCTTTCTTATGACTACAAAGTTAACATGGGTTGCAAATCTTTCCACTGTGTTTTGATCCAAAATTTGCAAGCCTCAAGGTCTGGAAAATTTCAGATTTGACTCTATCTCTAATATCATAAAAGGAAGTGTCTGTTTCTTGCCAGCAAAGTCCTGACGAATCTATGACACTTACAGTAATGGGATTTGGAACACAAGTAGTCCAAATTTTTTGCAAATTGGTCAGGGCATGGATGTAAATGGTACTGTTCTTTTTTAGGGGTAATGATGGTCGTCCATTGGGTCCTTCTTCACAAATGACCATCACTTCTGGCTTTGTAGTGGCAAAATGATTACAAATGATTACAAATCAACAATGCCAGCCATTGGAACGAGGCGAAAAAAACCCGAGAGCGTCTTTTTTTAACGATTCATGCCTATTTTTACTCTTGCTTCAGTGGTGTCAGTTCTCCATGATTGTCTGCTTTCGAACTTTTTCACGAGATTTCCATATTTTTAATGAGCGTAACTTGGAGCGAGACCAAAAACCAAGAAGGAAAAGTGGAAATAGAAAAAAAAAAAAAAAAAAAAAGGCTGATACCTAAAATTTGGTAGTCATTTAGAAAAAAATGATTTTATAAGATTGAAGTGGCATGGCTATAAATCGTATGAGCACAAAACACTTCATAAAAAAAAAAAAAAAAAAAAAAAAAAGGAAAGCAGTTTTAATTTTACATTTTGAACCTTCTTCAATCACATGGAACCATCACCAATCTTACTTTTACTTAACCTTTATAGCAACACACATCATACAAAATTTATTTCTATAACCTTGTATGGAAAATTCAGAGCATAACAGACCTCTCCAAACACAGCTCTTAGACCCTGCACAGCTTTGGCATATGGCAAAGGAGCATCTTTAGCAAACACTTCTTCATTTTTAGATACAACTTTATTGGCAACAATTTCAGCTTCCTTCACTTGAGCAACAGACATTGCACCCTAATGAAATCAATGTAAAAACTATAAATATTTCATTTATTATTTATTTAATTTGTTGCACCACAATAGAAGAGTATATAAAAAATATACTATCCAAAAATTCAGGAAAAAAGACACAATACAGTTAGAGAAGAGATAAAACAAAAGATTTTTCTTTGAGAAAGAATATTTCTTGAATTGAAATCATTAAAATACATATCAACCTTATAGAAAATTATTGTTTAAGAAATCCATTTGAATTAAAATTGTTACATATATTCTTTTTTAAGGGTAAACACAAAGTGATAGATCTGGGATGTTAAAATCAATGCAAGAAACTAAAAAGGACAAATTAATTTTATACAGTATGCATAGTATAAAACTTTTATTAAAGGAGTGTCTCTACAAAGCAATGAAAAAATTATTTCACAATTCAAAGAACTGTACACCTGAAGATTCGTAATTCTTGAAATAAATATCTCTATATTAAAAAAAAGTTACCGCCGCCGCAGGATTGAAAACTGTGTTGTTTAGCTCGATTCTTAAACAATTTCCCGAGAAAGTACTGATCGGAAAAAAAAACGAAATTAACATGATTTGTTCTTTATTGTATTCCTTGGACAATTATTAAGATTTTTTTCCGATGCTGCTATTACTTTAGGGTTTATTAAGTGTCAAAATTGAAAAAGTGAAATTTCTTCCGCGAGTGAGCAAAACACATACAAATTTTCAGTCTTCAGCTGTGTGTTTTTTTTTTAAAGAGTACCTCTCAACGTAAATTTTTGCAGTTCGTCGAGTTTTTTTTAAAATTGCAATTTGGTTCTTAATAATATATTTTTTTTTAATTCGGGAAAAATCAGGACATTTTTGTAATTTTTTTTAAAAAATTGCTGTATCTATATTTTATTACTATTAGTTTTTAATTTTTAAAATATCGCAGTATACCTCAGAATGTACTCTTTCTTACGGTACTATTATTTTTGAAATCGGTTAATAATTAAATTGGATGCAATGAAAAGTTGGTCATACAAAATTCGGAATCTTTGGTTATTTTTGCTACTTTTTGTTACAACCGTTAACTAAAACTGTCATATCTATATCGTATTACTAGTTTTTTATTTTGAAAATAGCGCAGTATACCTCAGACTGTACTCTTTCTTACGGTACCATTATTTTAAAAATTGGTTCATAAATAAATTCAATGCAATCAAAAGTTGGTGACACAAATTTCGTATTTTTTATTTCGCGGAGCATTGTATTTGCGGAGGGTTGTATTTTTGACTAACGGGTTTGCCAGATATCAAATTTATCGTAGCAACAATTGCCATAAAAACGATTTCTTTTTATTTAGCGAGGAAAAAGGCTCGCTTTTTTCCCTCTGTTCTCAGACGGTTTACCGAGAAAGTGCAAAGTACACATCGTAAAGTTTGGAGATTACTAGGGTTTACTTAAAATTGTACAGGGAACAAGATTCAGAAGATTTTTTACTCATGCGGCTATTAGTTTACGGTGCATTAAGTGTTAAAGTAAAAAAGAGTGAAATCACTTGCGTAAGAGGTATTGGTTTGGGAAGCAAACCAAACGGGATTGCGTAGCAATCCCTGGGGGTTGGCAAGCAGGGGGCGAAGCCCTCGCTGTGACGTCATGGACCGTAAAGTGAAATCAGGATGATACAAATTATTCAGATAGTTTCACTCTGCGAAAGGAATGTTGGTTTGCGAAGCAAACCAAATGGGATTGGCGAGCGTAAGCGAGCAGGGGGCGGAGCCCCCTAGTATCTAAAAAAATTGCATATGATATTTTATTGTTGAAAAAGACAAAGCAAAAACATACCTTATTAGTAAAATCAAATCTCAATCTATCTGGTGCAACCAACGAACCTTTTTGGTCACATTCAGTAGCAAGAGCTTGCCTCAAAGCAAAATTTAAGATATGAGTGCCAGTGTGGTTATTCATCACTAATTTTCTCCTTTCCTGTAAAAAAATATAAGAAATCAAGATTTTTTAAAAGAAAGCCATATTAACTTATGCTCAGTGTTAAAGAGACACTTTACAATTTATTTGCATAACATAGAGAACAGAATGAAAGAATTCAGTATCATACTAGACCAATGGTTCCCAAACTTTTCAGTTCATGGATCACTTTGAAAATGAAATCTTTTCATGGATTTATAAGGATTATAAAATTAATAATTGTGCTGGCCCAGTTCGATTAACACAATAAAATGTATACACAGTTCCACTATAATCAATTGTTACTAAAAAATTAACTTTAATGTCTCTTAACTATACATTTACAAGAGCTATAATTTACCAAAAGAAAAACGAAGTCAAAACGAAGTTGTTGGAATTAACGGAAACCAAAGAACAAGCACGTTGAAAAAATGAAAGGGGAAAAAGTGAGGCTTGTAACATAGTCTACTAGCGATTAAAAATTGGGGATACCTTATGCAGCCACAGCTGTTACAAGGATTTGGCATTCACTAGACAAGGCACTACAAAATCACTATGGAGCATAAAACTATAGTTATTTGTAACCCTACTACAAACCGCCATAACTACAAAAAGAGTGCATTTCTAGGTTTATGTGTGGAAAGAATACATTCTTCTACATGTTGCAATACTGAAGCAAATTAATTCGATTCCAGTAGAGCAGTGGTCCCCAACCCCCGGGCCGGTACCGGTCCGTGGATCAAATGGTACCGGGCTGCCGAAGGAACATTAAATTACTTCCATTTTATTTACTATGGTGTATTTCTCTCGGGTTTGTGCGGTTCTTATCTATGAAATGACCACTCAAATTAGGAGGCGGTAAATCAGAACTTGAAATTTGTTCTGTTACTAGAGCTTCAATTATGATTTCTGAATTCAGTGTCTCTATTTTCCAATTTTGACAAATGTGACAACTGTTTTCAAGTTGGCAGACAAAGTAGCTGCATTTAAAGCCAAACCTAAGTTGTGGGGATGGCTCGTGAACAGACATTTTGGACATGTTTCAGACATTAGTGGGTATTTTAGGCAAGACTAAGCCTAAACATTCATTCTCCCAGTTGGTGCACGATCACCTGTCTTTGCTTTTAAAAGGGTTTGAGCGCTACTTCCCAACCACAAAAGACCCACGAACTAGTAAGGAATGGATCCGCGACCCATTTGTCAACAAATTAGGCGAATCTAGCATGTCCGTACAAGAAGATCAACTGCTAGAGATTGCAAATGAAGGCGGCCTTAAAACTACGTTCGAGACAACAACTTTGCCGGTGTTCTGGATTAAAGTCATGGCGGAATACCCTGAGATTGCCACCCCAGCACTTAAATTCCTATTGCCATTTCCGACAACCTATCTGTGTTCAGCGGGGTTTTCTGCAGTGACAGCAACCAAAATAAAACAACGGAATAAACTGGACCTAAGCAACACACTTCGGGTGTCATTGTCTCCTATTACCCCCATATGAAACCATTTCGTAGCAAAGAAACAATCTCAGGGTTCTCATTGATTTAGCGTTCTAGTGAGTTAAAATGGTAAATCACTTTATATTCATTTTTTGGTGTAACTGTATTTTATTTTGAAGGCATGTTTAAATACAATTAAATTAAAATTATTAAATCAAAACAATCTAAAATATAAACAATCAACGTCCTGCCCCTCTCAGCGGGCCGCGTTAAAATTATCAAACGTTGATCCGGTGCGTGGCGATAAAAAGGTTGGGGAGCACTGCAGTAGAGGACAGTTTTGGGAGCAAGTTGGCTGGTTGGATATGGGTTTTATAGAAAAGCGATATATTTGGCCAAGGTGCCAAATAAACACAATGCCAAACAGGGTAGCAACAAAACCCTTGTTAAAAAATTCCCTGATTTTACAATTCTCTTAATAAATGTTGTGATCCATGATTGGTATTGATATACAGTATCCACACAATATTTTTAAATATTTAGGGTCAGATGGTGTAAAAGGATACTTTTCCACAAATATTTTGTATTTTTCTCTTCAGATATTTTAATTGTTATTGTAAAGGTAGGAACCCTTAATGGAATTCTTACAGTAGCAATTGAAAAAACTGGAGAGGAAAAAAAAAAGAAATATTTTGATTACGAACTTATTACATCTGACCCTACATCATCATACCATCCATCAAAATCAAATGCAAATATACATAAAAACATTTTAATACACAAAAAACCATCATTAGTTACACAAATTTCAAATTGTATACCACAAGTTGTATCGCCAGCCTCATGACGACAAAGACGTTGTAGCCGTGAGGGGGGGAGGCAGATATTTTTCCGGTGTTTAAAAATTACAACAGGGTTCTTTAATTGAATTCAGTTATTAGAAATCAATACATACCTCATCAATTATGCACTTCATTTTATCACCAACTTTAAGGGTGCCGTTGAGTATGCCAATATGAATGGAATATCCTCCTTGCAGTTGAACTTCCTTAACTGAAAACTCAGTATCCTATAAATTAATAATGGAAAAAATTAAACTTATGAAAACCTTAGTAAATAGGTATAACATATGGTTACAAAGTAAGCTTTACGTTCTATAATATGAGAAAGCACAAAAGAGGAAGTTAGCCCACATTATTTTAAGATTTTATAAAGATATAAAATACATACATTCAGGGGTATGTCTATTTTGGGGGAAACACAAAGGTAGTCTGAACAGGGTAAAATATCTTTCCAATGAATTTTATATTAAATTACAAATTTTCAACAAATGAAATTGTTTTCCAAGATGTTAGTTACAATTTCTGTGAACATAAATATTTTGAAGAGATCAAAAGCATTAAAATATTTTTAGAATATTGCCAACTGCAGTAAAAATGTAATAGTTTTACAACACATAACACAAAGCAGACAAGAATTTGACCTATCAAAAGTATTGTTGGAACATTAGAAACAAAAGGGAATAATTTTTTTACTAAATATCACACCAGATTTAAGTAGTACAATGATAAATTTCTCTTTATGCTTATAAATGAAAACTGCATCAATCAGAATACTTGGCAATAATATATCAGCCCATATTCACTTATTCTTACTTCTAATACTTGAAGAAAAAGTATCTGCTGTAAAACGTTTCTAAAAATTAAATTTTATTTTCAAATTGGAAAATTAATGAACATTTACATGTATTGGGTCATCGGGAAAATTCTGCGCCTTTTGAAATCAAAGCTAGCTTTGTTATTATTATTTTGTTACTGCTGATAAGGAGTGACCTTGATTGAAGCATATGTTTGAATTCGGTCTTTTCAGCTTACACTGCATAATTTTAGCAAGTGTTGTATCATAATTTTTCTTTCACTGCAGTGCCAAGAACCAGAAAGTTCATTTTCGTCATATTACGCTCTTTTATTTTAAGAAAGAAAAAATGCTAGTCAGACTGCTCATAAAATGTCTCGACATAGAGCTGTTTCTGAGGCCACAGTTCGAAGGAGGTTGGTTAAATTTAAGCATGGAAATTTTAGCCTCGAAGATGATGCTCGCTCTTTACAACCATCCTCTAAACACTGCATCCCCAAAAAGTAATGCTTTCTGTATGGTGGGACTACAAAGGATTAACTTATTATAAATTGTTGCCACAAAATCGGACTATAAATTCGGAAAAATACTGTTTTCAAAAGGCAGTATTAAAATCAGAAATTGAAGCAAAGAGGCCAGAACTGACCAATTGTCGAGGTGTTGTCTTCCAGCATGACAATGCTCGGCCCCACATTTCACTGTATGTCAGACATAGACTTGTTGAGTATGGCTGGGATGTTTTGTGTCACCCCCGCATTCACCGGACCTTGCCCCCTCAGATTTTCTCATTTTCAAGTCACTTCAAAATTATCTGAACGGCCTGGAGTTCAATTCTTTGGAGACTGTCAAACAGCACCCCAATAACCTTTTTACAGATAAGCCCAATGATTTTTTGAAAGGAATTTTTCCAGCTGCCAGAAAGATGGCAAAAAGTCATAAAACAAAAGGAGGCTTTTGTGATTCAATAAAATTTCCCATGTTTTTGTACTGCTTCATTGGTGTTTATCTTAAAAAATCCACAGAACTTTCTGGATGACCCAATATACAATAAATATTAATCTGGGTACAGTAAAAAGCAATTTTTCACCTCATCATCTTCTTTGACCATGAAACCAATATCATATATTTGACCTCCGGATTCAGCATAAAAGGATGTTCGATCGAGAATAACACCACATTCTTGACCACTGTTAACTTGATCTGCAAATGCTTTCTGAACCCTCAAAGCTAATATTGTGCCTGTGCAAGGCTTGAAATCTGTAAAAACATAATTTTATAGTGGAAAAATTGTTGTAGAAGTAAATAAACAATGGATTCTGAAAACAAACAATATCAAGACCACATCACTATTGCAAATTCTCAGAAACTTTGAGCTCCTTTAATCCTTAAAATATTTGAATAAAACAAATCCTGTACTGTTTTTGAAGATTTTGCTTATCATTTACCATACAATATGAATTTCCTAATAATATAATCATGATAAAATACTTTAGATACCATCGAAAATAATTAATATGTATTAAATAATTAATATTTGTAACAACTGATAACATGGAAAATCTAAATTTTAATAAAAAGGACAACTTTACATGAATCTGAAAAACGTCGGGATAAGCTTTAAGACAATAGCTGACATAGCTATTCAATACAAATAATATAAAAGTAAAAGCTTTCTTAAAGTACATTCGAAGCTTTCTTCTCTAAGCTTATTTTAAAAGCAGAGAAAACACCACAGTACCAACTGCTGACCCTACTTTATCACTAACACCAAAAAAATGTTAAATGCTGAAAAATAAAAAATAAATAAATAAAAACGTTTACAAAAAATTACATAAATGCAAAGCATAAGTTATTGCAATCTTCAAAAGTTTGCAACTCACACAACTGAACTTTAAAAATAAGAATCGTTATATAAAGAATAGTATTCAGTGAATTTTTTTAAAAATTCACTGAATTTGGTCCTTGTAGTGAATTGTAAATACTTAGTTAAGTATTTTTCGAATGTTTTCCATGTTCCCTTTTGTTTTAAGAAAATAAATAAAACTATTCACTTGAAGGACTATTCATATTAGAACGTAGTTTGATTGTTTGTTATAAGGAGTATATAATATACCTTGATAAATAAAAGAAAAGGAAAACGAAGAGATCGGGTAAATTTCTTCAACAATCTCAACATGTATAGTCAAATCAAAATCCCCAGTACAATGAAACTTCGATGAGCATCACTTTTTCAGCTGTCATTCAGTTATTAAAAGTTAATTCATTATATATGTTAAAAGTTATTCGTAGGTATACACAGAAAATGACAAACTAGCATTTTAAAATTTGAATATGTATGAATGTCTAGAGCATAAGTTCATGTAACAACATGTATTATACTGTACTTAATGTAAATTGGATATTGTTTGTTTCTGTAAAATAAAATACCTGTATGTACAGCATGGTTCCCACACCATTTTCCAAAAAAAATTCAAGGACTTTTAATGACTTTTCAAAACAAAAAAAAAAAAAAACTTTTCAAGGACCTAAAATTTTTATAACGATCTAAAACAAGGCATACACAAAAGTTGCCAATTAAAAATAAAAATGTGGTGAAAAAAAAAAGACTATTTGTTTGCTTTAAAAAAAAAAAAAAAAACTACTGTGTTAAAAAAAGAAATGTTATCATAAACTTTGGTTACAATTTGGATTTTCTTTTCTCACAGAACCTGTGATTTTTTTTACGAAGTGGACTTTTCGTCTCAATGCTAACTATCAGGCTACTTGCACACATATCGATTTCGGTCGTGCGATAAAATATCAAATGTTAAATTCTTTCGGTGGCACGAAGAAGAGCATGGGAGCATGCACACAATCTCCATTTTGCTGTTGTCCACTGCCACTACAACAGATGGCTGTCGTGGTTTATTTTGTTTGAGACACAAAACAAATAAAAAGTTTTAACTGGTGCTAGCGTTTTTTACGCTCTAGTCTTAGTTTCTATCTTTGGGATCGTTAAAGATAAAGTGAAATTTTCAACGGATTTGAAATCTGGAAAACATTTTACACTTGAAGGATATCTTAAATGCGATTTTCTTATTTAAAAAAGTGCCCCCCCCCAATGATATTAACTTTTATATTTTTGGAATAAGAATTTCCTAAGAAAGCGGTGCTGTTATATAGCGGCTGTGATATGTCGTGTTGTGGTGGGCATAACAAGGCAGCTGTCTTAACGGAGACCAGAGGTGTCAACTTAGACGAACAGAATACAGTGGAGATGGATGATCTAGACGTAGCATTATTAGTATATCACGTGGTGTCAAAGCACAAAACACTGGTTTCATTCAGAATGACGCACCTGCTGTGGAGAAAACTAGTTTGGATAAGTTCCAACGCAAGACGAAATTACACAATTATGTACTAGTTTTAAAAAAATCAAGTACTTTCAAGGACTTTTCACCAAGTTCCGTAATTTTCAAAAACTTTCAAGGCCCCTAGTTCGAAAAAAAAATTCAAGGACTTCTTAAGGACTGTGGGAACCTTGTATAGTGTATTATACCAGTATGAACCAGTTCATGAACATGCATTTTTTTAAAATTATTTGTTCATATGCAATAGATGAGGATGGGTTGCTGTTTAAGGTTTCTCTGTTATACGTCTATTTGATTAACCGTCATGGTCCTGACGGTTAATCAAAGTTACACTGAACTAAATTGTGATGTAGGTATAGAGAACTCCAAGTGGTCCTCTTGAAGATTACAACTGGAGCACAGTTCACCAGAGAAATTAAGATTTGGATAGCTAATAATTCAAGACAGTGAGCTTAAAAGAACTAAATCCAGATGATGAACATGAACCAGAATTTCATAGTACAAAAACACACAATAATGTATACATTATTATTATCTTACAATCAACACTTTACATTACCAATTCCCCAAAACTCAGGACCAATCAAATAAGAAATAATGCGTTATTACCATATTTAGAATCTTTATCACTGCTTATTGCACAATAGGCATATTTTGCTGAATCATCAGTTGCAGGTACTTTTTTCTCTTGCAATTCGGAAATAGCATGGACATCAAGTTTAATCTCATCAGCAAATCCCTCACCTTTGGCTTGAGACATGAGCTGAAAAATAAGACATCCTCTCAATATGTAAATCATAAGAAATGAATAAATTCCTTGTACTGATATCAAAAGTTAAATAATTTTAGGCAAGATGGCATAGCAGTTCTTGACAGATAATCAATTTGATGTACATTGAATATGACCATAAAAGAAGGAGGCGAGGGATACATAATGAATGGGAAACATAACATATTGGTTTAACAACACTGCTTAGGGTATTCTGTCTTTCATAAGCACCAGAGGTTGCGTCTGTCGCGCTAGAAACCTACAAGTTGTAGGCGGTGCAGGTTCAATTTTCTGGCAGATGCATTCCTCCCTGGGTGTGTATTTCTTTCTTCTGTGTCACTCACTGTGTGTATCTGTCTATTACTGGACATTTGTATGTCTTACATCTGGCACATCATAACCCTTACGTCAAAAAACCCTAGTGTTTTCGAAAATGTAAAACTCAGTCATCTAGTGAATGGTGCTTTACTGCTTTGCACGCAGTCTGGAAAAGCTTAGTTAAAAGTGAGTTGTGGCAACACGATTCTAGAACATACAACATCAAGAACAGCATTCACTTGTTCCATCTAACTTCTGTCTCGATGGCAGATGTCTTTGCTCCATCGAAATGGCATTAGACGATCTTCTATAAGTTTCCAATACTTATTAACTTTTACGATGCGGAAGATTGACTTTTGTTACCACTAAAATATAGCTTACACCAGCGACATGGTAGCAGTGGATGTTATCCCCCCTTTTAAGTGACCGCCGGTATCGAGCACTATTTACGAGCTGTCAGCGACTGTCCTAGAGCAGGGATTCCCAACCAGTGGTACGAGTACCACTGGTGGTACGCGGCAACGTTTCAGGTGGTACGCAAGGATGATACGAGCAACCCAAATATTCTACGAAGTTTGTTCGATTTTTTAGAATGTACAACCACATTATGCTATTTCTTATGTTACTTGTTACTTGTGTGAGCGGTTTTTTTGAACTTTTGTATATAAAAAATAAATACAGAAACAGAGTAAGTGTTGAAGAGGACTTAAGAGTGAAGTTAAGCTCCATTGCTCTTGATATTTTAATAAAAGACAAACAAGTTTCGCACTAAAAATTGATTTTTGACTATACTAATCTTTGTTTGCTTAGTTAGTACAAATTATTTAAAATTATTTGTTTTTATACCTGTGAGTAAAAAAATTAAAACTGTAATTTTCAATAATCGTTTTATTTTTTATTAATAATCGTATTATTATTAATACGAAATACAAGTACATTAATCATAAAATATGAAGCTTTCTTAGTATTTTAATTAAAATAAAACAAGCCATTGGGCACTTTTCTGACATTAGATATCTGTTTCTAAAAAAATATACGACTAGTGTTACGCCAAAAACTTGTAAAAATTTCAAGTGGTATGCAGTTACTAAAAGGTTGGGAACTCCTGTTCTAGAGGATCCCTCTTTTTGTTTGTTGGCCCCCTACCCTGCCGACCGTGAGGTGTGAACGCTTTGGGGAAAACGGAAAGTCGTCAGGTGATATCTCTTCTCACGCCAAACAATACTATGAAAGGAAAGCGTCAGGCATAAATGCCAATTACGGCCCTATCGCTCTAGTTAGGTAATTAGGTATGGGGGCTTGGAGAATCAGGAAAAAAGCCATTCCTGAAGACAATTGAAAAAACTAAGCGCCGCAGCATAAAGGTTAATGGGTATTTGGGACATTTCTCATTTTATACTGTCAATCTGAATAAGGTTTTCATCTGTTCATCAACTTAAAAATAACTAACCTGAGCTTCCTTTTTGGCTTCTTCATATCTAACCATGTCGATTTCCAGACCTTTCTCTTCAACCATTAGTTGAGTAAGATCCACTGGAAATCCATATGTATCATACAATCTCCAGGCAACATCCCCTGAAAACGTTATTTTGAATTTGAAAGCCATAGGAAATGTTATGCACTAACTATAGTTGTCTAAGTATTTAAATTTGTAACCAATTCCCAATTTCATTAATTTTACAATTGGAAATATTACATATTTGACAAATGCTTTGATATAAGGTGTTGAGTACTTTTAAAAGTTGGGGCTTTGTACCTGGTAGAACCTTGGAATCTAATTTTTTGACTGCACGCTCTAAAAGCTGACGTCCTCTTGTCAAAGTCTTGAGAAACTGAGTCTCTTCATCATTTATTATATCCATAGTCTGAAAAATAGAATCTAGATATATTTTTCAACCCAAATTAAAATACAAGCTATTCATTTATCAAGCAAAAGCAATAATTAATATTTAAAAAAAAAAAAAAACTTCTCTTATAATTGCAAGAATTTTTTTCCAAGAAAAGCAGATGAATTAAGGAATATCCACACTGGATGATAGGGGACATGTATTCAAGTTATGTCACATTGGTGCACTTAATGAAAAATCTCTACTATTATAAAAGAAAGTGTTTGTTTGGGGCCGCAAAATCCTGACGATTCTATGGCACTTACAGCAATGATATTTGGCACACAGGATGTCTGAATTATTTGCAATGCTTGGGTTGCGGCAAATTTTAAAATTCAATCTAGAAGATTTTTAAATGAATTTCATAGTTTTATTCTCCATTGGTTTTTCAAACGCAGAGAACTTTTTCTACTCATCCTTGCAGTCAGGGTTTGGAATCATGCCAAGTTCTTTTCATCCGCAGAACGCCGAGAAAATTATTATCTTTTGTTTCCACTTTGATTTTGCGCAGAGAAATGTTTATCCAGCCAGAGTATAAATCTTTTAATTATAGTCACACTTCTTTTTTCTATCTCCTAGACCATTAAATATAGAGTAAAAATTTCAACGGATTTGAAATCTGTGGAAAATTTTAGTTCAAATTGATACCTAATGAGGATGATTTTCTTTAAATAAATAATTTTTTACTTGAATATATCTTCAACGGATTTGAAATCTGTGGAAAATTTTACACTAGCTTAATACCTTAACCTTACATCACGGCGTTGCCCGTTGGTTTGCAGAGCAAACCAACACCACGGGCAATGCCGGGCTAGCCACACAGTGGCTAGTATGAAATATTTTTGACATTTATTTATTGAAGATCTGTTCTAATCAACTATTTTGTACCAACAACAACAATTGCCAAAAACAAAATAAAACTGAAACATCCCCATTGAAAATGAAAGAACCCCATTCCTATAGTTATTATCACCTCCCATACTCAGTGGTGGGATCAGTTCTGATGATAGACACAATGCAAAAATATAAATAATGAGAACAGCAAATAAAAAGTAAAAAATGAGAATAGCAAATCACATTAAAACTTACAGTTTGAGGGTCTTTTCTAAGCTCGGGGAAAATATCACCCTGAAAAAAGTTTAGCAAATAAATAATTTACTCACCTCATTGATAAAAATACACTTTTCACATAAAATATTTTGAAACTAACAAACTAATACACTATACAAAAATAGCATTACAGAAAACAGGGGAATGCTTATATGGTACAAACATTACTGTGAATTTTTATTGTGCCTACATCTACATTACCTCACTCCATACACAATAACAAAAGCCAATTACATAAAATGTACTTAGGTTTCAACACAGGTAAAAATCAGTTTTGGAGTGATAATTATTGCTGAAAAAATGTCATTCCTGGTTTGCTTAACTGTACTAAAAATTTAGCTTTGTTATTAAAATCTTTATGGATCAGACCGAAGTAAAAATGCTGTCATTGTGGGACATAATGCTATTAGAAATCTAATCCTAATAACGATTTTTACCATCAGTCTATAGTAAAATACACATTAGTTAGGAAATGCCACATCGATTTCTACTTGATCATTCAGACATGCCTCACTAGTGATGCATTGTCATTAATTCTTTTAACTAGAAAAAGAAAGAAACTGCAAATAGTTGATCGGAGATTTAAAGATGCCGCTGAAGAAAGCAGAGTCGCAAGTAGACAAATTGGCAGCACACTAGGCTTGTCCTTCTCATTAGTGATTTTAATTTTACTGATTTGATTCAAATTAATAACTAGAAATCTAGTGCAGTTATTTGAACAATTTTTGTCACTTCATTTTAATAAACAACCTTACAGTTTTAGTTCCAAGTTTAAATTTCCAAACCAGCTTTTGGCATTCTAAAATTCAACGTAACTACATAAGTATTTTGGTGAAATTAAAAAATTATAAGCATATCCAGGGTTGCCAACCTTTTCTGAGCAGCTTCAGGAGCATTCTCATAAAATTTCAGGAGTTTTGAAGTTGCTTCAGGAGCAATGCGAAAATAAGGACAAAAATGAAAAGACCTGGATATTTTTCTTTAAAAACAGTCATAAAATTCCCTATTATAAATTATTTCTTATAATATATGTATATAAATAAAAGGTTTTCTCCTTAAATTATAGAAACAAAAATTTAATACACAATTTCCCCTTAAGTGAAATCTTTTCCCTTTTAGTAGGGGAAATTTCCTTTTACCCTGTATTGACATGGTTTCCAGATTGAACAATACATTACATGGAGTTGAGGATTTTGATGCTTTAGTGGAGTAACTCCGGAAGTTCTGGAGCACTTGGTAACTCTGCATAAGTACACTTGCAATTCATTATTGGTTGAGAGTTTTCCAGGGAGATGCCAAAAAAATTGTATTTGAAAAAGAGTTGAACAGAAAAAGTATGGGAAACTATGGTACAGAACAAAATCTAGTAAGTAATGAATTAATTAGGCCCAAATGAAAGTGCTTTTTTGTTTTTATTGAAATTTGTTACGACTTTAGTATGCAGTTTAATAATTTGACTAGTCATTAAAATTAAGTTTCATTTATTAGTCCTAATTTAAGAGAAATAAAGATTACCAAAATGCTTATGACAACAGGCACCAGGCTGGCAAACATTCCAGGTTTAGCACCCAACTTTTCAGAAGCATACCGCACAGCTCGTCTTAGTATCCTCCTTAACACATACCTAGAATATTATAAATAAATAAATAAATAAATAAATATATATATATATATATAGACAGACTACAGAAGAAGTTATTACATCAATTAGTTAAAAAGAAAGAAATCACAAAAACCCAATACAATCAATAGGGCTACCACAGCCAAAGCACTTGTAAAATAGTATTAGTAGCATAATTTTTTTTAAAGATAGCAAAAATGTCTCCTCTTAAAACCCGTTTCAGTTGCTCAGACACAAAATGAATCAGCTCAAGCACAACCTGATCAGAGCTCACAACAGATTTTAGCTTTGTCCCTAGGTAAAAAAGGGACTATTAGTGTAAAAAAAAAAAAGAAAGAAAAGAAGACCATTATTCTAAAAAAAAGGGACTAACCCAAAATTCCTGGGCCAATAACTATGTTTCAATACAAAAGCTTTAGCATCATTCTTGCATTTCTTACAATAAACTTTAATGTATGAAACGATAAACGAAACGATGATATATTTGGCATACCTTGTTTACTTTCAATCATGAACACTCTAGAAGTTTTGAAATATAACTTTAGAGACATTAAAATTTAAAAGAAGGGAAAAAACTTGAGTGAATGCTGTAACATAAAAAAAGTGAAGTAGGGGGACAAATTATCTTAAATTAAAATGAGGTGGTTTTAGATTTTTTAAGGAGAAAAGTAGAAATAAGCTAGTTTTTTTTATTCAGTTCTTTCTCTAAACTGTTAATAGCTTTCCTTTTTTGTTTGTATTTAACATTGTTCTTCACAGCTCCTTCCAGAATTGCCTGGGCAACCTGTGCTGTGGCAAAGCCATTTTTTTAATATAGTATTTCTAAGTTTCTTGTTAGCTTCTTCTAACAGCTGATAAACAACAGAATTTTGCACACTTTCAGACCCCTTCACAACTTGCAACTGAGTTTTCAATTTTTCAATCGCAGTTTGACTGTTCAAACTTTTCCCTCTTTTCTTCCTCAAGAACTGCATATATTCTTCCCTTTTTCTTTAGCTTCTTGCTTTTGTTTGTTTAAATAAGCTTCATAGCTTTTGTAAGCTATGTGGGATGAATTAATCACTTCAGTTGTGATAGGAACCAAGTGAGGTTTATTGTTGGAACTTTTCAATCCATCAGCAAAATTAATCTCATGTTTAAAGTCTGCACAATGTTGAAGCTCTGTCTTCCGTCATTATCCTTGCAGACCTAGGAAAACCTTTTTCAACTTCTGCATTACCATGGGAGAGTGTCAATGCAGCCTTAATGACCATCGCAGCATTTGAATATTTAAAAGTACCACCCACAGCTTTACATTTCATAATTTGAGACTAATAATGGTCAATTCTGGTATCATGCTTCATATTATCAGTGCTTTTATCATATTATCAGACTTTAGTTCCCAACTTCGGGGCTCGCACAAAAACACAAACTTTGGCGGACTGTAACTATATCTACTTACATTGATACAAATTAGTACAATCTTAACCTCACAAAAAGTTGTACAGTCCTAAGTAGACAAATAATAGTTCCTGGAACAGAATGTCGGTGATATCGACTTATTGTGTCAGGAGATCAGATATAAACTGACAAGTTGGCAATGTTTTCAATACTTTCAAAGTACGTGTAAAGTTGTGCCATTAACTGTCTTGGAAATACGCACAGTATAAACATCCTACTTTTTAAAATTGCTTTTAAATCTAAGGATTTATGCAGATGCTTTAATATTTAATGTTTTTTTGCACTGCATTCCTAGTTTTCTGTTGTGTCTTATATTATGATGGAGGACCATGGATGTTTGTATTGTCTGCTGCACTGGAAAAAAAAATTTTAATGCATTTTTTTCTGAAAAATACTTGAACAAATATTGTCATAAGCTGTTGCAATTGTCAGAATGTCCAGCAAACCTGGAAAAAAATGTCTAATGTGCATTAATTCTAGAATACTAATTAAAAAGTAATTAATGCAGTCAGAAAATGTCAAATTTACCAACCCGCGGCCAGTATTGTCTGGCCTGCCTCCATCAGCTAATGCTACAGTGATTGTCCTAGCATGGTCTGCTAAAACTCTATAGGCCATGTCAATCCCAGTAGAATCCTCACTTCCGATTTTTCCTGTATAAGGTGCAGCACCTGTAGACTAGAGGGGGTAATGAGATTAGTTATTGAGTCACATTAACTATTAACATTAGTAACTAGACTTACATATCCCCCTTTTAATAATTAACTTCTAAACCTTCTCTGAAATCTCAACAGGGTGGCAACAAAATCCTTGAAAAAAAGTTCATTGATATTTCCCTGATTGCAGGGTGTAAAAAAATCATGATTAAAAATAAAAAATAAATCAATTAGTCGGATTTATTTGATTTAAATCAAAAATTTATTTGATTTAAATCAAAAATCGGATTTTTTAAATTTAAATTTCTGTCGGGCCTATAAATTTGTTAAATAAAAAATCGAGTTTCTGACATGACATGTAAACCAATATTTATTTAAGTAAACAATAGGAATTTGTGATATGGTAAATTAATATTTATTTTACTAAAAATCATTGTGTGTTACATGTTAATACATTTAAAAAACGAATTTCAAAACAAGAGCAAAAGATAAAACATTTGTTTAACTTTAAAACACAAAGTTGACATCCTAGTTTTTCTTGAGAAAATTAACATCATCATGTTAACAAATGTATCAGTAAGTGTAAGTGAGACCTAAATAAGTCTGATTAAATAAATATTTGTTATGGGTCACTACTCTTAAAGTGACTGTTTCAGGGTGCATTTTGCAAAATAAAAGATGTTCATAGTGTTTAAACTTTCATCCTTTCAAATAGAAAGCTCAGTTGAATTTTTTATTTAATAAATTAATAATCACATTAATTGTGTTATTTTGTATTTATGTCTCAATTAAAAAAAAGTAATTGAAAAATCACTATAGCTAAGACATTGGACAATCAACAAGGTAACAAGTAATTTAGGCCTACTTTGTGGGGATTTTCTTTGGCTGTCTTGACATTTACATAGATGTATATATATGCCTATTGCTTTATTGTTTGTAACATAAAATTATGCATGAACATTGTAAAAACTTTCAAATAGATGTCAACTTATTTTTTACTTTACTGTTTGGCAGAATCCCTGACTCAACACTCAACAGATTACTTAGTCCATAGACACCTCAGATTATTTGCAAGTGTCCAGTGCCAAACATTTTTTTTTTAAAAAGCTCATCAGTACGAGGTGTAGCCATTAGTGCTGAAATCACCATGAGTGCAGAAAGTTCAAAGCATTTCACAAATTCTGTGATTTTTCTACGGTGTATTTACTTAGTTATAAAAATGTAAGATTGGTTGTGATTTAAATCAATGATTTAAAAAAAAAATCATTTGATTAAAATCATGATTTTAATCGTTGATTTAAATCAAGTGATTTAAATCTTGACACCCTGCCTGATAGTCTAACAAAAATTTCCCTGATTTAACAATTCCCTTGAGAAATGTTGTGACCCGTGATTGGTATCGATATACAGTATTCACACAACACTATTTTTAAATATTTAGAGTCAGAGGGTGTAAAAGGATCATTCTCCACAAATATTTTGTATTTTTTCTCTACAGATATTTTAATTGTTATTGTAAGGGTTGGAACCCTTAATAGAACTCTTATAACTGCAAGTGAAGAAAAAAAAAAAAAAAAAAAAAATATTTTGATTATGAACTTTTTACACCTGACCCTACATTATCAAACTATTCATCAAAACCAACTGCAAAATACATAAAAAATTCTACAAAAATGTAATTGCAAACAAAAATAACTAATTTAATACACAAAAAACATCATTGGTTACACAAATTTCAAATTGTATACCACCAGTTGTATTACTAGCCTCACGGCGACCAAGACATTGACGAAAAAAACGGCAAGGGCGGTTTTCACAGTGATTAAAAATTACGACGCCATGGTTCTTTATTCAAATTACAATTTCAGCGAATACGATTTATTCGATCCTCAAAAGCACTCGTAATAGTGCATCTCTAAATAAACGATAATGGTAGCCGTTTAAATTGTCAAAATTTTCCTGATTTTTTGTAAAATTTGGAAATTTTCCCTAAGATTTCCCTGATTTTTAAAGAATTAAAAAATTTTCTGAGAATTCCCTGATTTCCCGGTTCTGTTACCACCCTGCCCAATGACATCAAATGCATTCTTTAAAAAGAAAATATATAGATAAAAAATAAAATCTTAGGAATGATTTTAATGTGTATATTGTAGTTGGCTGGATCTCACTGATATTATAGAATTCCTGGTAAATGTAATTATCTTAAGAAAACCGAAAACTCGAAGTACGGTTTTCGAAAATAGTTGTATGTTTAGAACTTTTTTTATGTAATTCACAGAAAACTAACAAAGTGGCAACTATCAAGAACATAAAAACAATCTGTTCAGAAAGGGAAAATAATATAAAATAATTAATATGAGTACAGAAAATATCTGAATGACATCCCAACAATATTATATACTAGTAGTTTCGGCACTTAGCTTCTTTAATTGCTCATATTTACTGATGGCATTGTTGTTACTCATATTTCATGCTAGATTTGAAGCTAGGGACTCTACTCTCATACTCTAAATACTCACACTTTGTATGGCCTCGAAAATCGGCTGAAATAAGTCAGTATCATAGTTAGAGGGTTTGTCTTGTATCACAGAAACCAGTCTTTCAAGACCCATACCAGTGTCCACATGTTTTTTTGGAAGCAATTTTAAGCTGCCATCGTTTTCCCTAAAATAAAAAAACAGCAAAATCAAAATATTTTACAATTTTAAATGTTGTGTAAAATTTCAATACTAAGCAAATTTTTTGGGGAATTGGTGATAAGGTAGATATTGTATTTATGTACACACATTAAGCACACTAAAATATATCTCCCTGTATTAAAATTTTTTTACCGCAGCTGACACAGGATTTAATTTTTTTTGCTCAATTCTCAGACGGTTTCTCGAGGAAGTACGGATTAGAAAATTACAAAATTGACATGGTTTGTTCAAACAAAACAAATAAAAAATTTACGATGCTGTTATTAGTTTAGGGTTTATTAAGTGTCCAAGTTGAAAAAACAAAATTTCTAATGCGAGTGAGCAAAAGTCATACAAATTTACAGTCTTCAACTGTGATTTTTTTAAATCGAGTACCTCTAAAAGTAAATTTTTGCAGGACGACAAGTTTTTTTTTTTAGAAATTTCAATTTGTTTCCTGATAATATATATAAATATATAGATATTTTTTTAATTCAGGAAAAATCAGGACATTTTTTTTTTTAGAAATTTCAATTTGTTCCTGATAATATATATATATTTTTTTATTCATGAAAAATAAGAACATTTTTATTATTTTTTAAAAACTTGTCACACTTATAACTTATTACTATTATTATTTTTCAAAATTGAAAACATCGCAGGGAATCTTAGAATGTCCTCTTTCTTACAGTATAAATATTTTTAAAATTGGTTAATAAATAAATTCGATTCAATCAAAAGTTGGTCATACAAATTTCGAAACTTTTAGATCGTAATTTCCGATACAAACTAAAACTATTATATCTACAGTTAAAAACTATTAGTTTTAAAATTTGAAAATACCATATAAAAGCTCAGAATGCCCTTTTCATATGGCATAATTATTTTTAAAATTGGTTCATATATAAATTCGATGTGAGGAAAAGTATAATTTAGCGAAAGTGTAAAATTGCTGATCGCGTGCAGAAGGATCGGTGAAATGAAAGGTTGCATTTTTAACTAACAGTGCCAGATATCAAATTTATCATAGCTACAATTTTTTTTATTTTTCTGTTGAAACTCGCTGCCACGTCTGGCCCAGAGTCCAAAAGGCTAAACTTGCCTTTTCCCCTCGATTCTCATACGGTTTCGCGAAAAAGTACACATCCAAAAATTTCAAGATTAACATGGTTTATTCAAAATTGTACAGGGAACAAGATCACAAATGTTTTCTACTGATGCAGCTATTAGTTTAGGGTGTATTATGTGTTAAAGTTAAAAAAAAAAGAAGCAAAATCACTTGTGAAAGGAGTGTTGGTTTGCAAGCTTTAGCGAGCAGGGGGCAAAGCCCTCGCTGTGACGTCATGGACCGGAAAGTAAAATCAGGATTATACGAATTATTAAGATAGTTTTGCCATTGCAGGAGATTGCCTCTGCAAAAGTAGTTTTGGTTTGTTAAGCAAACCAAATTGTATCTGCAAAAAAGAGTGTTGGTTTGAGAAGCAAACCAAATAGGATTGCGTGCGCAGGTGAGCAGAGGTTTCGGCAGCGCAGGAGATTTGTCTCTGCGAAGGGGGTTGGCGAGCAGGAGGCGGAGCCCACTAGTACAGTAAATTGTTCCAAATGCGTACGTTTTACTAATCAGCATTCTTTTCCTCACTTTTTTCTACCTTCAATTTTTAAAGAACAAAGTGTTCAACCTGGATCAAATTGATGAAACAACACAAAATAACAGACATATTCAAAGTAAATACTGCACAGAAAAATTTTAAGATTGTTAAGTAAAATTTGTTGCTTTGTATTTAAGATTTTTTTTCATTAAAAAATTATTCCTATTTATATTTCTGCTATTTTTGTATTGCAAATGTGTTCCAGACGTAAACCACACTTGTGTGTTTAGATTAAGGTTTTTTGACAAATAAAACTGCAAATGATCCGAAATGGCCTGAGGTCCGGAGGAATTTGGACTTTGTACTGTATTAGATTTGACAAAGTGAAAAAGCATGCATTAAAAACTGCAAGCATTAGTGATTGCCTTATCTGTTACATTCTTTTGATGTAGGTAATCCTGTCAAAATAAATGTTGTTTGTTTTTCTTTTACAGGGTTTAATTGTAATCTAAATTAACTAACCGCTTTTCACAACTCTCAATTACAATTTTTAATCATAAAACACACGCAAGTCAGATTTTGCAGGTTTTTTAATACCGTAACCAGATAAATTGCTGAAAACATTTAACTATAAAATAAATTAATTTTATATACCTGTTGAACTGTATGAACACCAAGTTCCATATTTCTAAGACATCTGGTACATCTGCATTCACAAGACCACTTGCATCTCTACCACCAATTCGATCATAATGTATTTCAGAACAAGGGCCACATGGTCCAGTTTCTCCCATTTCCCAGAAGTTGTCTTTCATGCCAAAGGGTAAGATCCTCTCTTCTGGTAGTCTGAAATAACAGAGATTGTTTTAATAATTTTTAAACGATCACTCATGTTATCTTTTAACACATACTGCATACAAGTTTAATAAATTTCAAAAGGATTAGAAATATTTTGCAAATTAACACAAATTAGTGAGTTTTAATGATTATATTTCCCTTGCATATTAATATTTTCTGAAAAACAGCAAAATACTGGATATTTTATTACTTCAAACTCAGAGTAATATGTCATGAATATGGTTATACATCTAAAGTTATATAGATTTTGAGTAAAAATTCCAAAATCAGTTGCATTCTTACATCAAAAGTGTCCTAATTCAAAATGTGACTTCTAAATCTTTGTAAAATTAAAATTTCTTAATGTTTTCTGAAATCTGAATACTAAAGCTTTTTTCACAAACAATTTTATAGCTTTAGGTAATTATCATACTCTACAGGTAAGATTAAAATACTCTCATATGAATTCTTATGTTTTCTGTAATTGAAAAAATGAAAGAAAGCACATTTTTGGGTCTATTTATATAGCCGTAATTTTTGAAACATAGATGAAAGGTTCATATATAATATGTTAACTTTATTCATGCATAAAGCTAAAGTAATGACACATATCGAGAAAAATAGAGCTACATTTATTGTTTTGTGTTTTTATTGCAGCAATTCACATAAGAAAAGGTGGCAAATCTGAAAAAGGACTTCAAATATTACAAAACATTAATTATCCTATTCAATAAACAAATCTGTTTCCATGACAGTTGCTTTAAATACTAAATATATAACCTAAGAAACAAACTTCATAAGGGATAATATAAACTGATACATTAAAATAAAAGAATTTAATTCATATACCCAACTTCTTTCCAGATTTCCTTGCATTCATAATCAGGATCCAAACCCATATCAGAATTTCCACCAAAATATGAAACATAAAGCCGATCAGGAGACAGCTTGAATACCTTTGTCAACAATTCCCATGACCAGTGACATATTTCTCTCTAAGAATAAAAAACACAAAATGCTCTAATTACGTGTGAAACAGACATTCAAGATCTTGCCAAGAAATTTAAATACTAAATATTTACATAATAAGGTATAACTAATTAGCAACCAGATTTTGAAGTTTTCCTTTTGTGGTTGCAATGCCTTAGTGCAAAGGTTCGAAATCATCATTACTTGGGAAAAAAATCTTCACAAATCTTAAAATTCTGTCAGCATTTTGTAAAATAAGAACTTTGCTAACAATGGCGAAATTTTGAAAATAGGATCCTTGAGATGACTTTGCTTAAAAGGATACCCTATTACCAGGTTTGAAAAATAGTCATGTGGTAGCAGTCCCCCTAGTGGAATCTATCCTTTTATTTAATGAGTAACTGAAGGAGCAGGGGCCTAGATTTCTTAAGTCTTGGTAGTGTTTCTTAAGTGTGTTGTTTGTTATACAAGCTGTTTCCTATATCTAAATCTTGCCACACTTTTTATCTCATGTCAAATTGTTTTTGCTTTCATCAAAGCTACCAATATCTAGATGACAGTTAATTTGGCAATTTTAAATTAATGTTGTACTAGAGCAACATAACGGTATTGACGACACTCCACGATCAATCCCCTAAGGCAGAGGTTCCCAAAGTGTGTGGCGCTGTACCCTGGGGTGCCACAAAGCAACTGCTATTATAAGGAGCAAATATTGTTCGAAAATTAATGTTGTAAAAGAAATGCGAGTAGCTGTATCGTAATCCCACGATTAGAACTGTGCAGTGAGCATCAGGCTCACATGTCGCACTAAACACACACATATACCTCCAAGAACATGTTGAAGGTAATTTTATTTGTTTTATTTATACTTTCACCAACACCTATGTTTTCCTTTTTCAGTACAATTAAAGTATTTAATACCACAGATAGATATTACATGAAAAGGGTGCTGTGAGAAAATTGTAATTCTCTTAAGGGTGCCACAACTTTGATAAGTTTGGGAACCCTTGCCCTAAGGGAAAGATTTGAGGACAACATCGTAATTTTGAACCATGATCTAGATGACAGGATTCCCTCTGATTTTCAAAGATAAATTTTATGATTGCCAATCAACATCAGTATACAAAAATTCTGCAGACAACATCAATAAATGCATTTCAACATTTTTAGTGAATCATATTTATAAGAACACAGAGCCATAACATACACAACAGACAATAACAGAACATATCAATTACCTTGAAAAAGTCACCAAAGGACCAGTTGCCCAACATTTCAAAGAATGTGTGATGGTAAACATCTTTTCCAACATCATCCAAATCATTATGTTTCCCACCAGCACGGATACATTTCTGAGTGTTCACAGTTCTCTTGTACTTTCCAGCATCACTACTTGGATCAACAGTTCCCAAAAAGATAGGTTTATACTGAAAAGCCATAAATACAAAAGATTAAGAAAATAATAATAGATTTAACATACACACCAGACTGAAAAGCAATGACTAACTGAAAATAATCAATGGAACATTCAATTTTGCTTGAGCAAATTTATTATAAACACTCAATTTTTATACCATAAATCTTAATAATTACGAATATACTTAAAGCATTCACATGGAACAAAAAGCATTTATGGCAAGATAAATTTAAAAATCTAACCTGAACAAATTTATTTAATGTGTGACATTTTAGAATTGTAATGTGTAAAAATACCAATAACAGACATTTTATTTTCAATTTTAAATTGATCTTTAATATAAAACTCTTTGACTAATTATACACAAAGTAATGTCACACAAAAACGAGATTTTACAAAATAAGCCCAGTCTGATTTTTACAAATGTCAGCAGGTAATATTTGGTCATTTACGTGTATTACATATCACTAATATGTAAGAGTATATAAACAAATTATAGAATGGGGGGAGCCAGCAAGAAAAAAACTATTAAACTTACCAATCTTAAAGGTTTAAAAAGTTGCTTAAAAATTATTTACTTAACAAATCCTGAAGTCAAATTATATGTAATCTAATTTATTCAAAACCTTTTTAATTAGATTTCATGATGTTTGTGTAGTTTAACTAAAATAAGAATATCATTTTATTGTGTACTCAAGACAATGTATTTTGGAATGATAAACTTATAGCTTTTCAGGGTGTCTGCTAAGTTTCTGTTGGTCTATTTACGATTTTTTTGTTTTCTGAATAATTTAAATTTTTATATGAATTGAAGAAATCAATAATTACTTTAAAAACATTTCGTCATGAAAATGTTTTATTTTTATGCATCAAATGAAGTTGGTAAAAAAATTATATATCAATTTCTGTATTTGAAAAAAACTGTCTCTGAATGTGGTTGGATTGGGGGAGTTACACCATTTTCCTTTTCTTTTCAGTTTACATAATTTCTTGATCCTTATTGTTCGAATTCCATCATTTACAGTTTTCATTTTATTTGCAATTTTCGGGACCAGCAAACACCCTCCTTTCTACTGTTTATAGTGATTTGATTAAGGGGTGTGTCCTCTTCAAGCAAAAGAAAAATTAGTGCCTTTTTAAGGCCAATTACAATTTTATAGATTTTTAAAGATTACGTAAGACTAACTTTTCACATATGTAAGATGTGAATTTTGGATCCAATTTTTCACTGCCTACTGGTAAATATCATGTACTTGATTAATGATTCTGTTACCTTAGACAGGTATCATTGATTTCCCTATTTAAATGCAAGTGAAATAAAATATACAATTTTTTGAACATCCTATTTACAATTTTTAAGGACTTTTATCAAATAGAAAGGCTTTTTAAAGGGCTTCTAAAAACTGAAATGAAACTTCAGGCTTTCTTAAGGGGAAGGCCTGAATTATAATCAAATTGCAAACACTTCGGTGTGCTAAGTGCTTTCTCCTTTCTTTTCACACAGAAGAGTATGAAAAAGGGGATTCCCTTTTGAAAGTAAATTTTTGGCAATGAAAGAATAGCAATATCTGAAAATGTCTTATCAAAAGTGTACTGATTATATTAGAAGGAACACATTAGAAAATGGAAGTTTTATTTTGCTTTCTCATAAAGGTACACTAGCAATGTAGAATGGTTTGATATAATTTACATCATAAAGCTTACCTGGTTCATTCCAGCATTGGCAAAAAGAAGAGTGGGATCATCATGAGGAATAACAGGAGATGAATGAACATACAAGTGCTCATACTTTTGAGAGAAAAATTCCAAAAATTGCTTTCGAATTTCTTTGGCAGACATGCTAGCATCCATTTTAGCCTAAAAGGAGACAAAATAAAATTTGAAATGCATAACGAAGAATTTTTAAAAACTAGTTTTGGCGCGAAGAAAACGAAATTTTTGATGCAATGCTGTCTGATGCAATAGTCAATTTTCAGCGTGCCGGTTGAAATTACAATTCCAGAAATTGACATAATTCAAGAATCAGAAAAAGGAACGAAACAATAAATTTTTATTCTGATACTCACCTTTTTGCAAGTGATTGACGTGTAGAAATAAATTAATTTACAGTAAAAATGTATTTAGGTCACTGTTGTCATAAAAAGCAAAACACGTCGAGACTGAGAAAGTGAAACTCGCAAACGGAAGTTGAGGTGTCGACTTGATTTATGTCAACAGTTTTTTTTTCTCCAAAAAGTGAATAATTTGAATATCTTTTATTAAAATTTGAAAAATCTTTACATTACTTTGACATGAGACGACGAGATACGTAAATCATAGGAAAGAATATGCAATTATATTAAATAAAAAAAAATTCTGGAAGTTTTCTGTATAACGGTTGATAATTCAGGGGAAAATCGCTTCTTTATTTTCTCTAATATCCATTACATATCAATACCCATTTAAATAATATCTTTAAAGTTGGAATTTTTATTAAAAAAAAATATACAAATAAACAAACAACGACAACGCTTTTGATCGATAGAATTACTGATTTTGTATGGCAACATAACTTTTCAGCGCGTTGTTATGTTTGTGTTTTTCTTTTTTTTAAAAGTAAGAATCTCAACGGAAATATATATTTGTTGATATAACATTACAAGCTGTTGTCGACAGATTTATTTATCAATTTGCTCAGTTTAACGATTCATTTCGAACGCATCAAGTAACTTATCACCTGCAGTGATTTATAAGTAAGCTGTGCATAATATCATTTGTTTGGAAGGGCCATTCTATCGCCGTAATGTCAAAAGGTAACTATTACTACTTATACAAATGTTTTTTTTTACAAACCGTTACAGAAATATAATTTATTTCTTTATTTACCAGCAAGCAAGTCCAAAGTTATAAAAATATTGCATTATATATCGTACTTTCAAACTAAGAATTAGAAATTCCAAGCAAAAAAATTATACGAAATGTCTATATTTTTTTATAAAATCACCATAAATGTCAAAAAATGTTTTCATTCGCATTTGACTGATTAATTTTGAATTTATTCAATATTTCATATTGTGAGCGACATGTTAGCTTATTGTTTCATTTGTAAGGATTCAATTGCCATAATATGAAAAGATGACTTCCTACTGATATTTATCCTGTTAAGTTTGTATGAACGGGAAGGATTTTCATCGATACATTATTCTAAAAAATCAATCCAACTTTTCATAAGCGTACAAATAACGCCTTGCATAGCTATTTACGAATTCACAAAAATTTTAATCTTATCAACTGCTCTTATTAAAGTAATACTACTCTGAGTACTACAATGCCTGATATGATAGAATTAAAACATTTGATCGATTATCTCATTTATCAATGGGGAAATTACTGCTATTTTCCTTCACCTATACCTTCCAACCAGATTTTCATCCATGATGCATGGATCCATGCTTTGACTACCTTGTTTAAAGGAATTTCTCAAATCAGTAGAATTTACCTGAGTTTTTAGGTATGAGCAATATATTGGTGTATTGCATGTAGCTTGTTGATTCAAGAGATTATATTGTATCTTATTTTCATAAGGATTGTTTGTTTCTTTTATTACAGTATACACAATATGTATATTTGTATTGTATTGCAATACACAAATTGTAATTTAATTATGTATAGCTTGATGACATTTAAGTTAATTTATTTTAAAGGTGTGCATGAATCAGAATTCTTCTATTGTCAGCATAAGGTATACCTTTCAAGGAATTTTATCGTAAAAATGTCTGCTTTTGTGTACTGTATTTTAAAACTGACCTAAAGCCCTAGTATCTAAGTTGTATGATTAATCATGTCATCTTGTTGGGTATGCTCTTAAGGTTTTATGAAACATAACTTTATTAAACTAATTGAATAGTTTGAAACTGGTTTAAATCAGCTTTGTTCAAGTCTCAAGTAATTTTTATTGAGGAAAAAAAACCTGATTTAAATCATACTCTGCATTAAAAAAAAATGGAAGTTTAATAATTGTATTAAAGATAAAAAAAACATGGGATAGAATTCATGTTTTTTTTTCTTCCATTCCATGTAGCACCCTAATAATGACCCTTCCTTAAAACTGAAAACAGCTGTCTTCCTTGCTTTGACAGGGTAGTAACAGAACCGGAAAATCAGGGAATTCTCAGAAAACTTTTTAATTCTGGAAAATTTTCCAAATTTCACAAAAATTCGGGAATTTTTAAAATTTTGACACTTTAATTGCAATTATTATTGTTTGTCCTTTTTTTGAGATGCACGATTACAAGTACTTTTGAGAATCAAATCAATCATATTTGCCGAAATTGTAATTCGAATAAAGAACACTTGCTTAGTAATTTTCAAACACCGTTTTTTTCCGTGCCCACAACAACATCTTGTCGCCGTGAGGCCGGCAATACGACTTGTGATTTTAAATTTGTGTAACTAATGATGTTTTTTTGTGCATTAAATTAATATTTTTTGCTTTCGATTGCAGTTTTGCAGAATTTTTTGGTACAGCTTCAGTCTACGTTTATAGCGGTTGTAATGGCCTTGGCGCTTTTCTAAAGTCGCCACGAAAAGAATTATTTCAAATGAACCTATGAAATCAAACAAAAGTTTAACTGATGTTGTAAGAACTTTCTAGAATCATCAAAATGAAAATTCAAAGATTTCGTTTGCCGGGGTTGCCATGAAAACCACAATAACCATAATACATGGGTTGCCTTAACCTGCCATAACTTGCTACTAGAAATGCGACAAAGGAAAAAAACGTCAAAACTGTTGTCACCGCTACAAACGTAGACCGAAGCTGTATCAATTTTTTGTGAAAATTTGTATTTTTTTCCTTCAGTTTTTTTCAATTGTTATCGTAAGAGTTACATTAAGGGTTCCAATCTTTACAGTAACAGTTGAAATATCTAAAGAGAAAAATACAAAATATTTGTGGAAAATGAACCTTTTACCCCACCTGACCCTAAATATTTGAACATATTGTCTTGTAAATACCATATCGATGACAATTACGGATTACAACATTTCTTAAAAGAATTGTAAAATCATGGAAATTTTTGCGAGACTATCAGGGAAATCATGAAAATATCAGTGAACTTTTTTTTTGAGGATTTTGTTGCCATCCTGTTTGAGTACACTAGAAATAATAGTATTGATTAGGGATAGAGTGGTGCAAACCTGAAGAAATTAAAATAAAAAGAACTTTGTACTTGCCAATGCAAAATATTCATGTAGCATGCCCATAATTATGAAATTTTAAGTGAAAGCTGATAAATTTTTTGTTTTCCCCTTTATAAAGATATTGTATACCAGGAATGGGGAAATTCATTTAAATTTCTGTGTTTGTAAGCAAAAACCAATCATAATGCCTTCACACCAGTACAGTAGAAAGAATGAACCAAACAGTTTAAAATTTAATTCACGAAGCAAGTTTGATGAAAAGCCAAAAAATTAAAATTCAATTGTAATTTGTGATACTAAAAAATTATTATTTTTTATATATTCCTTATTATTTTAAGTATGTTTGATTGGTTTATATCATGAAATAAAATTCAAATGAATGTAAAAGAATAAAAGCAAAATCAAGACCCATGAACAATTTTTAATTATTTAAAAAATTTGTCCTGGTATATTTCCTATGTATATAAACTTTAAAAAATTCATGTTTAGCATAAATTCTTTTAAGAAACTACTTTGATTTGCATATATCATAACCAACTACTTAAACATAAAAGCAACAAATTAATTAATATTCAATTTAAACCAACAAAAAATATGATTTTTTATAACCCTTGTTTGAAAGGACCAACTGGCTGAGTGATCTCGCATTTTACTAAGGAAAGCCTAGAAAATATAGAAGTAGTAGTTTAGAGGCTTGGATTCTCTTTTGTTTCAATAAAAGCTGAAGTAACTAATTGTTTTTACATGTCTTCAGGAAAATTTTAAATCCAGTATTTCTACTAATTGGTGTTTTTAAAAAAATAAGGTCAAAATAGCCAAAGATGTGTACATATGTGCATGGACTAGAGTTAAAATTGATTCTGTTCAATTTTATTTTGTTCATGATCTTAAAAGTGTATATTATTTTTCAAATGTTCTTTTGTTTATTTATTATATTTATTAATCAGTAAATATTTATTTCATATCACAAGTTCACTTCCTTATTTTTTAAATTTAATTTTGCACTAGTTACATCAAATGTCCATTATATATTGCAGTATATTGGTACTAATCATGCATATTGTTAGAATAAAATTCAGTTCACTAACAGAATGTAAAAGTTATGTTATTATTTTATGAATGTTAAAGAATGTTATTTATTTTATTTATTAATCAGTAAAAATTTATTTCATATCACAAGTTCACTTCCTTATTTTTTTAATTTAATTTTGCACTAGTTACATCAAATGTCCATTATATATTGCAGTATTATTGGTACTAATCATGCATGTTGTTAGAATAAAATTCAGTTCACTAACAGAATGTTAATAATTAATCAAAACAAATTATTTCCAGCTGTGTAAACATCTTGTGTACTGTGTGACTGATGCTTTGTTTTATTTAAAATTCTCACTTTATTATCTGTAGTTGGCAGAAGAAAAAATGCCAAGTCTAAGCTGGTGATAGAATCTCCGAAAATTCCCGAAAAGAGTTCCAAAATTGCACAGCAAACTGATATTACTCAGTTTTTTGGTCCAAAAGTGGAAAATGATTCATCAGATAATTTGGGTTTACCAGAAAGCGCTCTCCCATCTCCAGATGATGCAGCTCTCCCTTGCTCTACCAGCTTGTGTTCAGTCACTTGTAAAGGTTTGAAAAGTGAGCAAACAGTTTTCTTTTAAACTTTATTTCAAGTGTTTGTCTGCTGTAGCACTTCTATCAACTACCATTGAATGTTTGTACATGTAATGGTTTATTGTACCCACCTCTAAAACACACATTGCTTAGAATTGTGAATTGTCTCAGCAAAAAGAAATCAAAATAATAAATTATTTATTTTTTAATTAAGTGTTAGTTAAGTATTTTACCAGTACCATTTTACTAGATACTTAATTCTACTACATTAACATGTTTCCTTTAAATCTTTTAATTAACCCCTTGTATACAAGTTTTGCATAATTTTTTTATGTGTTTCAGACATTTTCCTTTGAAAAAATCCTTTTTATTAACTCTCCATTTTACATAAAAAGTTGGAAGATCATTGAAAGTTTACAATTCCATGTTGCACGTATCATTAGCTTTGACCAGAAACTCATTAACTGACAAAAGAACCCCAAAAGTTCTAACCATTTTGATAGTATTTTATTTGTGTTCTAACATTACAATATGAATCATGAAACCAAGCATCGAATATCAAAAAATGCTCTTTATGGTATTTAATGAGTTTCTGCTCTAAGTGACAGAAGTAACCCCAGCCCTCTCTTAACTGACAAAAGAAACCCCAAAGTTTTACAGTTCAGCCATTTAAAGACCATTAGTTATCAGGTAGCAAGTAAAAGTTCTAAGCATTTTGATAGTATTTTATTTGTATTCTAACATTACAATATGAATCATGAAACCAAGCATCGAATATCAAAAAATGCTCTTTATGTTATTTAATGAGTTTCTGCTCTAAGTGACAGAAGTAACCCCAGCTCTCTCTTAACTGACAAAAGAAACCCCAAAGTTTTAGTTCAGCCATTTAAAGACCATTAGTTATCAGGTAGCAAGTAAAAGTTCTAAGCATTTTGATAGTATTTTATTTGTATTCTAACATTACAATATGAATCATGAAACCAAGCATCGAATATCAAAAAATGCTCTTTATGGTATTTAATGAGTTTCTGCTCTAAGTGACAGAAGTAACCCCAGCCCTCTCTTAACTGACAAAAGAAACCCCAAAGTTTTACAGTTCAGCCATTTAAAGACCATTAGTTATCAGGTAGCAAGTAAAAGTTCTAAGCATTTTGATAGTATTTTATTTGTGTTCTAACATTACAATATGGCAATGTATTTCTGATCATCATGAAACCAAGCATCGAATATCAAAAAACGTTCTTTATGGCATTTAATGAGTTTCTGCTCTGAGCCGATAAATTATAAACTAAAAATGGAAACTTATTTGCCCTAGATAATTTTTTTTCAGTCATGATCATTGATCATATGCTGACGATTTTGTTTCATTATAGCCTCTTAATTGCCATTTCTTTAATTTATGTATTAAATCATCAATTTAAAATACACAACACACAGTTATGGTTCAGTAGAACTCCAATTTTATGGATCAATTGGTACTAGACCCCATCTGGATAATCAAATATCCAGATAATTGGTAAATTCATGAGAATATGTTATTTTTTAGTTAAAAAAAAAAAAAATTTGATTTAGTAATGTAATTTAATTACTGAAAACAATTTTGTTTACATTTTGTACTTTTATACTGTATTAAAATGTATCATTGCTTGAACATATCTGTCATAACCATTTGTTTTGCTGTCTACTCGGCAGCCAAGTCTCGCATGTGCTTGACCAAGAGTAGCTGTAGATGGGCGCACTCAGGCTGCCAATCTATTTATTTTAGCACTCTTTCCTGTCAAGGCACTCAAATGCCTTACCAGCTGACTGTCCCACGTCTGGTTGAGTAAAATGTTGGCATCGTCCGGGTAATCAATGAATTCTTCTCTTACACTTTGAATGGGTTGCAAATGTAGCTTGTAAGTTGCTATGTAATAAGCTACCTGTCTCTGATATCTTAAAATTTATGCCCAGATTATTTAGCTTTGTGTCTGATGGAAACTAATATTTGTATCTTAAATTTGTGTCAAAATAGGTAAATAATCTTACAATCTACCATTGTGATAATCTTAACAGCCAGTTTAAGAAATCTGTTAAATGTTGCTATTTTAAGTCTTGATTTAATAATCTAGCTTATATATTTGTAGTCAAGCCTTTATTTCATCAAGCAGTAAAATCTTGCCAAATATTCTTTGCATGGAAAATGTTAAATTGTTTGAATGAAATCTTTTAGTCATGTAACCTTATATACTTATGTGTATCCAAACAACACTTTCTAAGTAATTATATAGAAAAGTATTTTTATTTTGTCTGAACTGTTTAAATGTCTTCCAATCACTTATTGTGATTTGTTAAATTTTTTCGTGAATAGTTTACTTAAGTTATTGAATAACTGTTAGTTAGCATAGACTCCTTTAAGTAGCCCTATAAAACATTTCAACAGTTGAATCAGGGTAACAAGGGCCAATCGATGACATCATTCAACCAAGAAATTAGGCCTTTTGAATTTGACTGGTTGCACAAGCTGTTCAACATGCTGCTTTGTCTTATTGAAACCACACGTGCTGCAACCCTATTGTCGGTCAATTTCAGTCAAAGAAATTTTGCAACAGTGCACAGTGTTATTCACAATTGGCAGTAACTGTATTTTCATTAGCATCTTCAGGTAAAAATGTCCAATAATGCCTCCATTCCAAACAGTTGTAGAATAAATTGAAAGGAGAGTGTCTAAAATGTAGCCAAGAAACGTCAGTTGTAGCTTTCTGCCTGGCAACAAAACATGATTATTTTACCACTACTGCATTTGTGTAGCTTAGGTGTCAAGCCTTGCTATGCCCTCTAATTCTGGAGGAGTAATGGACTAAAACCACCTGCTTCAGTTTGAATCCTCCTCTCTCTTTCTTAGTTGGCTTGGTATTGTGATGTAAAAATGTTTTTAATCTTTTTCTTGTTTCTCTGTGCATTATAATATCTATATATATAATTCTCTTACATGGCACGCAAAAAAGATGTTATTTGTAATCGCGTTTTGGTAACACTGTACGATTGTTTGTTTATCGCGAAGTCTTGCGCATCGATTGAATTTATAGCGTTATCGGATGAAATTTTATTTAAAAAAAAAAGGAAATTTTAATGAGCTGTTGCAGTTAGTTTATAATAGAAATCAAAGAAAGCGGAGGATCTTTTCAGGGCCATTTCAAAAACGGTCCTTTTCAGGGCCAACAATTATAGTTCAACAAGACGCTTGCACTACAACTTTCGGCAACAAACAGTGTGGGTCGTTTGAGTGCTGGGAAAATGTATACACAAACAACATGCCGGGTATTCAATTTCCAAAGCAACGCTCACATTTCGAGTCAAAATTTGCACAAAGTTTTCATTTGAATTCTGATTTTAGAGATACTGTATATATTTTTTCTGCAATACAGCAAATTTAGATTTGAAAAACATTTTTTTGGTATATTTTGTAAACAATCCCTTCTGCTAGGACACATGTCTTCATTGAGGCGAGCGAAGCGAGCATAGGTTCGCGCAGCGAACCAATGAGGATTGCGAAGCAATCCTCCGAGGGTTGGCGAGCGAGCAGGGGGCAGGCCCCCTAGTTTTAAAATATTTTTGCTGTCATTGTTTTTCTTTGTGTTAGGCATAATCTTTGTGTTGTATTATGATTGTACCCTAGCCATTGGAATAATAATAATAAAAATAAAAATTAATATTTATGTGGAGATTTATTAAAGAAAAGTGTGAAGAGAGAGAGAGAGAGAGTGTGTGTCCAAAAATTCATTTTGAACAAAGTAGTGAAAATGTTTTGATAAGAAGAAACATTGTGTAAAGTAGAGAATAGATTTCTAATTGACGTTATTTTTATTAAGGTATTCAAAATAGTGCACCAAAAATTATCTAAATAGAGAAATTTCCATAACAAATGTTGACGAGAACAAGACTAGTCATTAGTATGAGTTGTTTTCTGATTTTCCTATTAGATAATTTCATTTATGTTTAGTGGGTTAACTTTTGAATTTACTTGTAGATGATGAAAAATTGAATTCAGATAAGATTATAGAGGGAAAAAAAGCCACTTTACCTGAAGAAAAATGTCAAAAAATTTCAGATATGACCAATAGAGTGGTAATTGAAGTACCCAAGAAGAAAAGAAATAAGTAAGTATTTGCCTTTTCCAAAAACCTTAAGTAGGTTTTTTTGCACTTTTGATTGATGGGATTTTGTTTTTGCAATTTATGTCTCACGAAAACAAGCAGCAATTTTCTTTTGCAAAACACAGAACTATAACTGCATTTTATCAGAAACAAAAGTAGTATTCATTGCAAAGGAGTTGTTTTTCTCTTAAGAAAGAAGGCATCTTTTTTACTGTCACCATTTTTACTTAAACCATATTGCCAAGCTTGGATGGGAACAGATGGTGCACAAATTTATCATTAAGGGATTGTTTGATGACTATGACTTGTGTAAGAGATGAAGAAGGTAGCTTAAATCTCAAGCTTGTTCTTTATTAAAATAATATACAGACACTTTCCCATGTTATTAAATATAGAGGGCACTCAGTAATGATGATACATGTATCATCAGATAATCATGTATGTATATTTAGATTAGATAATGAGTAGATTAGATAATGCATGTATAATTAATCGGGGAAAATTACGAATTATCGTCAAAAACCTGGAAAATGATTGATCATGGCTTCTCAGGTGCTTTAGAGAAAAGTAGGCAATAAGATTTGTACACAATTTCGTATCACTTTGTTTTCTGAAGAGAATTTTTCAACCGATTTTACAAGAAACAGCTCATATTTATCAGGTAAAGAATTATGTTTCGTCCACTGGCTTAAATTGAAGAATTTCATTCTTATGATACAATAAATCAGAAATTGATTTACGTCAAATTTATTGGAATAAGTTATTTTAATGCAAAATTACTAAGTCTTTGTGTATTAATTTTTACAGTGTATAATTCTTCAATTGGTTTTTACTGTATTGAATGCTAAAGTATTTCTTGTTTTTCAACCTTTAAAATGTGTTGTGAATTGCTTAAGTATGATGCAACATTTGTAAAAATTTGTCTGGAAAACCTGGAAAAGTCAAGACATTTTATTTCTGAAATAGAGTGGGAACCCTATGATATGTTATAGTTTCTCTTCGAGCCGACCAATTGATCTAGTGGTCAGGATGTCGACGTCTTTATAGAAAGGTTCTTGGTTTGAATCTTCTATTGGTGTTTACAGGCTTCACGAACCCAAAGTACCTTAGTGATCTATTCTTTTTCTATCTCAGGTAAACATGGCAGCTGCAACCCCTCCCAGGATGGCCAAGCAATATTTATCTACATTCTCCTCCATCCTTTCTTTTCAAACTTGACATTGACAGAGACACAGCTTCGCTAAATAACACCCTTGCACCATAAAATCAAAACCAACCTGGTTCAAATCTTTGGTAAGGCATGAACGTTTTTCCATGTGGAATGGTATGTGCCCTTTAAATGGATTGTACCTCAGATGTTTGTGAGGTGTAACTGAACCCAACACCTGTGATGCACCATGTTAACGCTGAGTGATTCTCCTAATAGACCCTTCTAGTGCAATAACGAATGATGTTCTGTTGACTGGGCATTAAGGGGAAAGAAATGCTCTTCATGTATTGTACTATTGCCATTTGAGTTCACAAGTGTGTATGACATTGTTGATCTTTCATTCCAATCTTTGGGGTGTCATTTTGTTTATAGAGGTTATGAGGTGTAGAATTTATTTCATTAACATATTTTCATTAATGATAGTATAACTATATTTATGGTTTTTGTTTGAAGGAACAAGACCCAGCAAGTTCGTAATCACCAGTTGACAGAATTCTTTCCCGTGCGAAGAAGTAATCGCAAAACCCTGCCTGCTGTTATTGTAAGTTGAAGGGATACAAAACCACCTTTTTATAATGAAAGTTTTACTTATGAATATTAGTAAGATTCTTTTTTTAGTGAAATTGTAATATGAAATATTTGCATTTAGACACCTGTCTATTTTAATGAGACCTTTTTCAAAACCAAATCTGTTGCATAGCATCTTGATTATTGGAAACTCTTAAATTCAAAGTGTTAATTATGTGACCCATGACTATAAGCGCCAGATTCCAAGGATTTTACCTATTCAGTTCTATTCACTTTTTTAAATGTATTAACATATCTTTAGCATCTGAAATAATGTAATTTAGTATTAACAACCTATAAAAATTTAAAGCAGCTTTAGCTCCTAAAATGACTTAAAATCTGCAGAAACCCTTTTTGAGATATGTTGACTTCAAATGCATTTTGAGATTGGTTTTATTACAATTCTTGTGAAACTGCACATAGAAGGCACAAAACACACATGACTGAATGTGTAAAATTGAAGATGGGATAACAAAGTACTATTCTTATCTTTTAATATTTCATTTGTTTATCAATAAGTGGTGAAAATGGGGAAGATCAGGGCCAACATAATGATCATCACTTGCATAACATGAAGACCAAAATGGAACATTTTTGTGTTTTATTTGGTTGTATAAGTGTTACTCCATACCTCAAAAGAAAATGGTTAAAAGCCATAACCCCTGTATTTGGTATTCAATATTCCTCAAAATGTGAATGATGCTAGGACATTAAAATAATGGAGCAAGTAAGTAAAATTTTCCGTGGAGAATATTCCTAATTAGGTGAAGAGGTAATGAAATTTTTCAAATGAATTTTTCGTTTTGCCACCATGTTTTCTTCAGGACAAAGCTAGTTCTTGCTGAAATTTATTTCGGCAATCAGTCTTTAGTGGATCAGCAGGGGTCTCATTACAATAGACTATTAGTCGTGGTGCTGGCACTCTTCGGGGGCACCCCTGTAATAAGTCATTAGTCAAACTAGTTCTTTCTTAAGATTGCATTGTAACTTTATTGCAGTGAATTTATCTTTGCATTTGATTGCATGCTATTTTGTAAAATTAAATTTTGCTTACATAGAGGTAAACTTAAAAAGGGTAAAAAGGCATTAATTTTTCACCAATTCAGAGGAGCAGTACTGTAGAAACCTTGATGCAATATTTAACAGTCAACTGTAGAGAATTCTAAATCCGTCTTTTATCTATTCTAGATGTTGAACCCAAATATTCACTGTATTAGAAATGTTACCTTGTTCGTATCAAAACAAACTCCTGCTATCTGAAGATATGGACCAGATTTTTGGCGGAACCAATGATCAAATCAAATTTTTAATATTCCCCTATTATCTAGTCGGTTAATAAATCAAACAGCTTTGTTATTCGAACTCACTAAAGTTTAAAATTTCTAATGCTAAAACCCTAGTTTATACCTACAAAATGAAATTGTAGTAGAAGCTTTGTACCGTGACAATGATTAACACTGAAAAATTGCCTTCAACCTTTTGTCAAGAGTGCCATTTGGTGTAATTATCAGTTCATCTAGCATTGTTAGACATTTAAGTCTGAGTAAATTTCATTGATTTCTAATTTAGTAGAATGCATTGATGGTTTTTGCTGTTCTAATTATCTATTGTTTTAAGGAGGCTAATAACAGAGAACTTATATCTGTAAAAAATTGTAATAATTTGTTTATGGATACTATTGCTGTTTAACATAGCTTTGGATTTTTACTTACACTTTTGTGGTGGTAGATAAGTCTGCAAAGTATCACTGTAAAAATTTCGTTATACTTGTCTTATTATCTAAAGTAATATTTTTGTTAAAAACCTATAATAACCTTAAATATAGTTTTTTTAAACCTATAAAAACCTAAAACATAAGTTGAAAATCCTAATTTAAGATTTTTAGTGCCTAAAAGTTCAAGACCTTATCAATTGAGGTCACTGTAAGATAATCTTTCAATGTTTAAAAATAAATTTCAAGATACAAAACATGGCATCCATTTTAATATGAAGATTTCAAGAAACTGTTAAAACAAAGTATCAAACAAATAAATAAATTTATGAATCAAATGTCAATGTACAATGTTTTGTTTAAAAAACAACAACATTTTCAGTCAGTTGTGTTTACTTTATAATGCATATGATTTGATTGTACAAGTGCATACATTTTTTGTACTGTATAAGTAAGTATTCAAACTCTTCACTCATCAATATCATATTTCCGATACTATTATTGACAGTCTTTCACATCATTAAGAAATTGATGGTTTGCTCAAAATTTTAAATGTTTTTGTTATTCAGGCATAAATTTGGGAATGCAGCACTCAGGAACACAATAAGGAAATAAGATTGGGATGATCATCTTTGTTTATTTTTCATTCTAATTTCACCAAACATTTATTTTAATCAAATTAAAAAATTTAAGTGGGACTACCGATGCTAAAATTGTGTTGTACAAGTGAGCCCCACCATACTGGTTTTGTTTAATCCTCGCTATTAAGATTTTAAGAGTGGAATATCACTGTGCCTTAACCAGCTATCAATTTAAATAGTTGGACATTTCATCATTGGAATCAATCAAATAAATTTTAATACATGTTGTCATTAGAAGTATTCCATTAAAAAAAATTATCTTAAAACTATCTGTAAAGCTTGTTGAGATAATAATACAACATATACCGAATTTAGAAATGTCAAAATTTAATTTTTTCTTCCAAATCTGAATAGTTGTATTTATTTATCATTTGCTCTAACCAAAGGCATGTTTAAGTTTTGATTAAATGAAATAAGTGTCTATTTGACTTATTGCTTTTTACATTTACATGTTCATTACTGCATGGTAGAAATTGCAAAATTCGAATTTTTGTTACGTTTCAGAAAGAGAAGCGTAAAGTAATCGAAGATGCTTTACTATCAGGCAATGAAGATGGTTTTGAAGTAAGTACTACTGCAATGCCATTTGTTTTCAATTTATTAGAAAACATTTACTTTTGTGAAATTAAATTTGTCAGTGCGCATTCTGTTGAAAATACAAATAATATGTTAACAAATTAGATCAAAGAATATCCTGGAAAAGGAAGAGGTGTCGTAACAAAAATGCCCATTAAACGTGGAGAATTTGTCCTTGAATATCATGGAGAACTCATTAGCCTTGAAGAGGCTAAGGAAAGGGAATTAATGTATTCCTTAAAAGAAAACACTGGCTGCTACATGTATTACTTCAAAGTTTCAAATAAAAGATATTGGTAAGTAAACTGTTTTTCAACTGTTCCATTCTGTGTATTAGTCTATTGCAAACATATTAATCGGTGGTTCAAGGAGTTTAATACAGGGTTCCCACGGTCCTTGAAAAGTCCTTGAATTTATTTTTCCTTACTAGGGGTCCTTGAAAATTACAGAACTTGGTGAAGAGTCCATAGTTGTGTAATTTCGTCTTGCATTGGAACTTGTCCAGACTAGTTTCCTCCACAGCAGGTGTGCCATTTGAGCGTCATTCTGAATGATACCATTATTTCGCTCATTAACACTACTTGATATATTAATAATGCTATGTCTAGATCGAACCGTGTGCAAGCTTCCATACTCTTCTTCGTGCCACCAAAAGAATTTATCGTACAATATTTTATCGTTTGACTGAAATCAATATGGGTGCAAGTAGCCCAATAGTAGCCATTAAGACAAAAAGCCTACTCTGCAAAAAACAAAAAATCACAGGTTGTGTGAGAAGAAAATCTAAATTTCACCTTACTTTTTTTTACTATCAGTAGTTTTTGAAACCTTTGTCTTTTTTCTTTTTATATTTTTCACATTTTATCTTTTTAATTGACAACTTTTGTGTATGCCTAGGTCGTTAAAAAAATTTTAGGTCCTTGAAAAATATTTTTTTGGTTTTGAAAGTCCTTGAATTTTTTTTGTATAAAGGTGTGGGAACCATGTAATAGTTTTATTTATTCTGAATAAAGAAAAAGTCTCACCATAGTTTCCAAAACTTTTGTTTAAAAGCCCCTTTTCAAAAAAAAAAAAAAATAAATAATAATAATAATAATTCTAAATAATAAGTAGTAAGTGTTGTTCTTTTAAATTTTGGAATTCCACCTAATTATTTATGTAGCTGTGAACAATTTTAGAATTTCATAAACTTAATTTGAAAATAAATTAATTTGAATCTGAAATTTTCAAGCTATTTATTATAATAAAATAAAGAAAAATAAATTGCTTATAAACACACTAGATTTCTCTATTAGAGATTAATATCAATCAAATCCGTGAAATTAACAATAACCTCTACTGTTATAAAAGGAAGTGTTTGTTTGTCTTTTTATATGTATGGATTGTCCTGATGAATCTATGGCCCAACAATGGGATTTGGCACACAGAAAGTCCGAATTTATTGCAATTTTTCTATCGCACCCGAATCTTAAAACTAAATCTAGAACATTTAAAAATGAATTTAATGGAATTTAATTATTATTGTTTTCCCTATAATGGAAACACCATAAAGATATGCCAGATTCTAAATTAATTTTTCTGTGTTTCCGTTTCATTTTGCAAGGAACGATTTTTTAACAAACGAAAAAAAAAAAAGTTTTAACTGGAGTTATGTAGTTCTTTTTTCTATCTCCTAAATCGTTAAGATGATAAAAATTTTAACGATTTTGAAGTCTGCGGAAAATTTTACATTAGATGGAAACCTAAAAATATGATTTTCTTTAAATAAATAATTTTTAAATTGTAACGTTTATATTTTTTCCCATACCAATTTGACTTTTGGTGTCGAGAAATCAACAGATTCCATTTCCTGTGCTCAAACAATTCCAGCAAAGTAAAGCAAAACAAATAAAAAAATTCTTTGACTGGCATTGTTTAGTTCTTTGTAAAACTGGGATCATTAAATACACATGGAAAATTTCAACAATTTTGAAATCTAAGGAAAATTTTACACCAGATAGGTACCTTATACATTTGATTTTCTTTTAATAAATAATTTTTCAATTCAATATTTATATTTTTGCAAGAGATTGTGATGTCATGCTGATTGGATCTCTTTACAATTCGAATTTGGCAGCATTTGACAACAACAAAGCCATCACAGCGTTGCCTGTTATCCATTAGGCTACGAATTTCCATGTGGTTTGCGAAGCAAACCAACACCATGGGCAACAGCATGATGACTGTTATCATTTTGTCTGCAAATTTTTTTTTCTCCAAAATTTTTGGTTTGCAAAGCAAATTAAATTGGAATTTGTAGCAATCAACGGGGGTTAGCGAACACTGACCCCACAAAAAGAACTGTCATGGGCAATGCCGTGCTGGCCACGCATTGGCTAGTCACTAATGAGAAAGATGGGGCAGTGTTCTACCAATTTGTTTATATTGGGCTCTATTTTCGTTAACTGCATCCTTAAATCTCCAGTTGACTATTTGAAGCCAGTTTTTCTTTTTAGTTAAAAAATCAATGCCATATCACTGTTGTGAATGCATCTGTATTGTTATGTAGATAAATGTTTAAAACATTTTTAGGCACCAAATTTTTTGCTCACTCTTTCTCCTCATGCCCCCTGTTTCATTTGGGGCCAGCATTGTTTAGCCTCCTTGAGCATCTACTTTGGGAAACTGGTCTAAAAGAAACCCCCAACCAAAATTGTTTTCCATGAGGTGTATAATAAAATACAAATTTATAGACAAAATATATAGTGTTGGAGATTGAATGCTTTCTGTAGTGAGTGCTCTCTGTCAGTGAGAGCGAAACTAAGAGTATTTTCAGGTACACCAACATTGATGGTGTCAATAAATAGTTTGTTTTAGGGGACTATCCAGAATGTTAGTACTGTTGAGTCATAACACAGGAAATGACAGATGCTAGGTTAGCAATGCTTGCCATCACCAACTGATCATCTAATGAGAACATTCATGCATCTACTTTGTTGAGTTCAACTCCAGTTGCATTTGCCTGTGTTGGTTTTCCAGACTGGGCTAGGTGGGAAATCTTTCATTTGATTACATTGCATCTGGGGCCAGCATTAGCACCGACTTTATTTTTGCATGTGTGAAAATATCCTAAGGCAGTTTTCACACACACCAGCAAAATCTTTCCTGCCTCTGGCTAGGGGTGCAACGTTATCAAATGGGAGATTTCACACAAAACCAGCCCAACAGATTTGCCTGTCTGGCACCGGCATATGCAGCCGTCAATGAACTCGACATATCTGATGCCAGGATGATCATTTGCGCCTTGCTTGCACACCCAGCACCTGTCATTTCCTGTTGGTTTACTTTTACGGCAGTGCATTTCTTGTTTTCACAAATTTATGCATTGTAAATAAAACTATTTGCTTACCTTATTGCAACCATTTCCTTACCTTATTGCAACCATTTCCTTACCTTATTGCAACCATTTCCTTTGGAGAAATATATGTTCACATTACAGTGTCCCTTGTACTTAAAAAATTATTCTTTAACTGTTCCCACCAAAAAATAAATTGTATTTACTCACACCAAATTAGCTTAAGAATTTGAACTGATCTTTTTTATGTTTTTCAAGTAGCTTGTAAATATTACCATCCAAGTACCTCAGTCACAAGGGTACCCAGCATTATCTTTTGTATTCGTCTCTTCTGTACTACTTCTAAGGTAATATAACCAAAGGATATAGGTCCATGATAGCCCGGTTGAAAGAGCGATGGATTAGCAACAGGATGGTTGCGAGTTTTAAATTCGGTCCAGCCAAAAATCGTTTTATACAGGGGGATGCATGTTAAATTTGTCATGGTCTAAGTTGTCCACATGTTGACATGATATAGAAGTTTGGAAAATGGGGGGTACCTACCGAAAAAATATGTCTGTTTATAGCAACCAACATCTTTCATCATAGCCACAAACAAACTAGTTATAGGCACTGTTAAAAATGGAAGCGGAAATAGCCTGTGACATCTGTAGCTTCGGATTTGCCCGTTTGTGTGAAAATACCCCAAGATTACGAAAGAGTAGGATGAGAAAGTGAATTCCCTGTGCTGAAGAGCTGGTCATTAAGTGAGGAGGTACTGTATTGTTATGGTATACAAAGCTTACGTGTTGAATATATTCATTAAAATAAATTTTTCTACATTTTGTGCAGTAGCATGTGTATGGACCTTATCATAATTCAATGAATACGATTTTTAACAAATATCCTTTATTTTTAAGCTCTTGAGCACGCCTCCTTTATTGTGTATGGCTTCACAAACCATACACAGTACTCTAGTGACATTTTATTTTCTCTTGGTGTTGCTGTCTTTACCAAGGGGTAGTGCTCTCGGGATACCCAAGCCATTTTTTTTTGCTTTCATCCAATTGCTCTGTTTCCTAGTGCTTCTTTTCCCATTTCACTTTGACCGTGTGTTTGGTTCAGCTTGACCAAATATAGTCCTTTGCACCATGAAATTCCAAACCAACCAACCTGTAGTTTTAAAGTTTAGAGAATTGGTTGCCAGCTCAGATCTTGACTTAGTTATCTGACTGTGGTTCAATTGACTGTGCTTCATGTTACTACTACTGCAAGCTTCATAAAGCTTGGATTAAGAATAATCTATACTCAGATTTGTGTCAAAATATGTATTCATTGTGATGATTTTACAATAAATCTGCATGCGAGTTACATATCTTTTAATACTCTTGATACCCCTCCTCATGTGTTGAGATAAAGTGCACATATTCATGTTTTTTTTAATTATTTAAAAGCCTTAAGAGTTTGGAGAATGGGTTTCCAGCTCTGATCTTAACTTCGTCAACTGACTGGTTCAATTGACTGTACTTCATGTTACTACTACTGCACGCTTCATAAAGCCATGATTAAGAATAATCTATACTCAGATTTGTGTCAAAGTATGTATTTATTGTGATAATTTTACAACAAATCTGCATGTGAGTTACATATCTTTTTATACTCTTAAAAACCCCTTCTTGTATCTTTAGATAAAGTGCACATACTCATGTTCGAAACTATTTAAAAGCTGAAAAAGCCTCATTATCAAAGTCGGTTAGGATAACTGTTAATAAATTGTCCACTGCGCTCACATTTATTTTTAAGATTAAAATTGACTTTTTAAATTTAAACAATAAAATTCCCTTTCATATTTACACTTTTACTTGTTTATAATTTGCGATTCCAATTTTTAGTAGGTGATGTTGATAATACCATACCATTTTCATACTTTGAATTTTGTAAGAAATTCCAAACTTTTTCCATGCAAATTTAAGTCTTCAAACCTTATTTGGTTGCTCAATTTCTAAAAGTAATAGTAGCCGTATTTCAATTTCTACTTACAGCAGAAAGCAAAAATACTCCATTACACCAAACAAGGTAATGTTATTGTTATAAAAGACACATTGATTAACATTAATGTCGGCACGCTTTCAGTTTGCTTGAATTTATTTCTTACTTCATAAAAACATTACTATTATTTAAAATTAGTCAAAGTGAACTATTATTTTTTTAAAGTTGCTGCTTATTATTTCAAATTCTAAAATCAACTAAATTTCTTGTTTGATAGTCCTTTAAAAGGTACTTTAAAAAAAATATTTCAATTCACAATTATTTCAAACAATTGAATAATTTTTTTCGCATCAATATTAGACAAAATAACTCAGTTTACAAGATTTTAAGAACTAACTATATGCACGGTTCACTGTCAGCATTGTTGTGTGAAAAAGGATTATAAGAAATCATATTTAATTGAAATTCTATTTTTATAATTTAAATTGTTTATTGCTCAAAAAAGAGTTTAAATGTAAACGTGAAATACGCAAAGTCGAAGTGCAGTTTCTAGATAAAATTAATGTATGTTAAACACATGAATATTATGGAAATATAATAGGAAATTTTTTTTGTAAGATTACAATTAAAATTAATACTAGGCCTTGATGCTTTTATTCTTCAATTTGAATTCCATTTTATGCTACAACTCCATAACACTTGAAACTGTAGATTAAAAAATAGACATACAGTCATTCAATTTAGGGGACATAAAATTTATAAATTGTAATAATTAAATAAATTATATTTTTCCCTGCCTTTTTGTTACCCATCTTGTTTTGAATGCCAAAACTGCAAGTAAAATTAAAGTTAGCTGAAAATATTTTTTCTAAAAAATCAATGGTAGGTGTGGTGGTTAGGTGACTTTATGAATTACTTTTTCTTTAACACAAACAAAGAAGACAGGTTCCTCAGTGGGTTTGCCTACTGCTCTACCAATCTGAGAATTTTATGGAGCACAGGTTCAATTCCTGAAACTTACCCTGGGTGTATTTCTCTCTACTGTGTTACTAAAACTTTCCTTGTATGTGTTAGTCTACTACGTGGCATTGTTGTGACTTGGCCGAATAAGGTCCTTATGCCATAAAACCCCAAAACCAACCAAGGATGACATCTGAGATAGTAGCCAAAATATTGTTAGTTTAAAGTTATTGCATTAGTTCTTTTGTTTTTATTTGTTCAAAAGAAATTACTGTGAAAGGAAGACATTTTCTAATTTCCCTGTCTGAAGAACTAAATTTTTTTGAAGTCTCCAAGTTTGTTAAATTATTAACAATCTATCCACCTAATTCGGATTTCCAGTTTTGTGATCTTTAATCCTTATACTATTAAAATACGCAAGAAGGCAATGATTAATAAAATTTATTATAAATAACTGTAGTAAAGTGTACGGGAAGAGCCACAAAAATACCTCTTGGTGTGCTGTTTCACTTGAAAGAGGTATTACAGGCACGATTTTCCGTCTTTCAGAAAGTGCTTCTTTCTGACTGACCACTAGTGCTACCGAACAAAGGAAGAACCCTCGAAGAGGACGTCTCTGAAAGCTCGTACATTGTGGTTGATGTGAGCTCCATCTGTAGGAAACCATTCTAGGAGTAAAGTGTGATGGTATAACTGCTGTACCAGAGTAATATTTCCTAAGGTGAAAAACAGAGCTTCTTTCTTTTTAAGCTTAGTTGATTTGCTTCCTCAAATGCCAGGGTCCATCAGATCAGCTATGAAGTGAGGGGTACGAGTTTTTGCTTACAGCATGACAAATAGAATTCATGTTGTAAACAGCATGTTGGTTCCTTTGTCAGAAAACCAAATCGAGTTTATTTTTCGGTTCCAAAGTTGGTAAGGATAAATCATTCTTGGTGATCACACCACATGTTTCTTGGGCTTCTGCGCATGGCAGTCCTTCCCTAAGACAACCTTTCGTAAATCAACCCACCCAAAATCGTTTGCCTTCTCGCTTGAGCTGCACGCCTGTTGTTTCTCTGATTGGTGTTATCAAAGACAGGAAGCAGTTGGTAAAGGCTCATACTTAGTGTGCACTAGTTAAATTTTGAGCTTACCTGGATATAAAAATATGCACTGGAATAACCTGGTACAGTTTGTTCTAATTAAATTTCAGTACTATTAAACTTTAATAAAGGAAAATAAAAAAATTATTGATTTTAAAACAAATGTTTAAAAAGTCAACTGATTTGGCATGCCCTGCTATCACTGAATATTTAGTTTCTCTGATACCTGGTACAAAATGTGTTACTAAGACCACGGATTTGTTAATTTCTATCTTTTTGTACCTTGAATTGTTAAGAAACAGGTCGGGGTAATGCCTACTTTCCCTAGATATTTAGTTCTAGCTTTTGCATGATTATGTCACTCCATGTGCAATTATGACAAATGGAAGACGTGAATAAATTGAAGATTGTTTCCTGTAAAGAGTATAGTGTCGATGAGGCCTTTAATTATAATAATTGTATAAATGAAGATAAAATATTATCATTTATACAACTCTCGAAATCCTCCATGTGTACTATTAGTAACATAAAAGCATACAGTATCCCTTCTATATATTGTGCTTCTTGGAGGACTAGAAGAGCACAATAAAGCAAGGGTTAAGAACATGCTTTACACTCTGAAGGGGTTAACATGCATTCCACTTTGCAATCTGCTGTCTTCCCCCTGCATGACTTCTAAACAGTTATGATTTTGACTAATGGAATCTACCTAAATGATTCTTTTCAAATTAAAGGACCAATAGATTCTTTTAAAGCAATTATATTTTAAGGAAAGGAACAATATACTATTTCCAAAGGTTGATAGAATTCATGGAATCTGGGCACAAATTATGTAATTCATTACACATTTTTTAATTAAAATTTTGTTAATGAGATGAGAAGTTACATAAAATCAATGATAGGACCTTTTAAAACTACTTATTACTGAATAGTTTTGAATATAAATTCCTTCTTGTTCTTACTTTTGGTACACATAAGTCTTTAATACTAATTCAGGTTTGGACAGCTGCTTCAAATGATTGACTTTTGAACTGCTGGTTTTTAAGGAATAGATTTAGGTTTCCTTGCGCTCAGAAAAAGTACACAAACGAGTACAAAGAGCACAATATAGCCCAATGCGATATATAATGTGTGATTACTGTAATTAGCATCGGTTTGAAGGAAATAATTTTGCTTCCATGAAAGCTGTCTGAGTGAAGTAACAAGCTATTTCAACTCATGCTGTATGCAAGTGCAATCCTTCAATTACTTGAAGTAAAATGTTAAAAAGTAAATGTAAAAATCAGTGATTTTGCTGGTTCCTCCTGAATATGTGTATCTAGCATGTTAGGGCAAAACAATGTGTATACATACACACATCCTTATATATATAAAAGGGTATGTGTGTATTCTCTATTCAAATCTGCACCATTTGACCAATCCACACCAAAGTTGGTACACTTATACTTTAGAACACTGCAGAAAACATATGCTATTTCTTTTCTGTCCAGACCAATGTGTAGCACTTACAACCATGAAAATTGTAGTCCTAAAAGTGCCCTTCGCAGCCCCAATTTTAAAATCTAAAGTTTGTTTTCTTGCAATAAATGAATATGGACAAGGAAAAATGCTCTACAGGAAACTTAACACAGGGAAATTATTGGTCAAATTTTAGCATTACTAAATGGAGAAGTTGCGGATCTGAGGAAATTGCTCAAATTTATAATTTCCTGGTAATTTTAGTTTCACCTTTTTCGAATATGCCACTTTAAATATCGGAAAGAAGTTGAATAAATTACAAATTTAGTTTTAAAAAAGCGAAAAATGACGTAATCGCACAACACTACGTGATTGGCTCTGACGTCACTGTGCATGAAGTATCAATATTTACTTTTTGAAACTGATGCTGTTTTCGCTCGCCTTTTTGCCACTTCAATCCTTTTATCGTTTTTAACCAAATTTTATATCTGTGTTTAACTTTTATAATCATCTTTCGTTTATTTTATTGTATATTTCGTTTACGATGTCGATTTTACCGGGATTTGTCAAAGGCCAATCTGATAACCTTCCCGAGATAGATACGATTTCCATGTTTTCTTTCTTGGGAAAAAATCCGGATTTTATAGGAGCAGAAATACGAGGAGTTAAAGCTATGAGGTATGTATGATCTTTAGTAACATTTATAAATTGACCTAAAACTAATTGAGATTAAGGAAGTTCTCCATTAATACTTAAAAATTTATTTTTTATTGCACATTGAAACACTATAATACTATTCTGCCTGTAGGCCTATAACTGACTTGTACTAGTTCATTGTGAATTTAATAGATGTGCTGAACACTACTGTACAGCACCAAAAATTGTACAGTAGAAACAAATTGAAAAGAAGTATTTTATTTCCATTAAGAAGTAGAACTATGGCATTATTCTAACCAAAATTATTAAGTTAATTATATAATTTGGAATTTCCAAATAAATTTTGCATTGAAAAGACAAATGCCTCATGGCTGAAATACTTAAATTTACTTACAATACAAATTGTAAAACCAAACTTGAATTATATAATTTTCATTTAAGTTTTTATGTATTAAAAAAATATTGTGTTCTGTCTTCAGGTCAGGACGTGAGAGTTATGGCGACAATGCTGTTGGTTATGTCCAAGTAAAAAGGGAGACTAACATTTGCACAGTCAAAGCAAAAGTGACACCTGAACATAGCGTACGGAATAAAGCTTATAATGTGTCACTGATATGCAATGAAGTTGATGAAGAGGTGCTCTCTGTTCAGTGTGATGATTGTGCTGCTTCTTTAGGTAGGTTTAATTTTGATTTGCATTTCTAGTATTACTGAGTTCAAATCCAGGTCTGTTATTGATTTCACTTGTTGCCACAAAGCAACATTAAAACTCCAGTTATCATGTTGTAATAATCTTAAAATGTTTATTTATAATTAATTTTGCAAAAAGAAATTTCATAATTAACACGGTTTTGATTTTAAATGTTTACTAGCTAAAATCTTGTTTGGTGACCAAACATTGTACTGGGTGATTCATAAGTAACTATACAATTTCAATGCACTATATAACAATGACAATGTAAGATATTTTATGTTACCTGTAATAGAAGAGTAGTGAATGTTTAAAGTTTTTTTAGAGACAGTCACATGTTCTATGTGTGCACCTTTAGTCACACTACACACATCAAACCAGTAACCTCAGACGCGTGTTAGGGTATCTGAAGCAAGTACAATGATAGTGGTTGCGGTACGCTGTTTTAACTGTGCTTTATCAACAGGAGGGTTAAATACGTTATCCTTTATGTAGCCCCAAAGAAAAAGTCACATGGTATTAAATCAGGGCATCTGGTTGACCATTGAGTTAGTGACATGCTGTAGTCGCCGCTTTGTCCAATCCATTGGTGAAGATGTTAATCGAGGCAATTTCATGTGTCACCTGACCAGTGTGGTGGTGCACCATCCAATTAGAGAGTAAAGTTTTTTTACATTTAATATCCAGTTGGATGAATAAAGTTTTGACGACATCTACCAATACACACACTCGGTCGTCCTGGCTTTGAAACTTTGCACAAATAGCTAGTAGTTTCAAATTTTTTAAACCAATTGTAAATTCATTTTTTGGTATGGTCAATATACGGTCCACGCTCATTAGTTACACCACAAATACTGAATTTAGTTTCCCCGCTTTTAGAATCCAGTTCTGATTGAAAAATGTAATGTTATTATTTTTGAATATTTATTAAAATAATGTATTTATCTCTACAGGAGGGTGTAAACATGCCATCGCTCTTCTTTCATGGCTCCATCGTCGAAGTGAAGAACCGGCTGTCACATCAGTTTCATGCTACTGGAAATCTTCCAAATTGTCAACTGTGGGTAGATCCCTGAAACTCATCAAAGGGAAAAATCTGGGGAAAGGTGACGTGGGCCCTCTGCCACCAAGTGATGGTTTATTCTTAAATGCTGTGTTAGAAAAAAGGAAAATTCTAGGAGAAGATGACACTGTCCTTACCAAATACTACAAACAAGCTTCTTTTGTAGAGAGGGTGTCTCTACATCATTTATTTTTAAATTTTTTTCAAGGTCAGCATGGAACCACTGCAGACGAATTTCTCATATATTGTTCTTTACAAATGTCTGAAGCCTTTTGCACCCAAGCAGCAAATGAAACAATCCAACAGTCTGAGAGTAGCATATGGTTTGAGCTCCGTTATGGCAGAATAACAGCCTCCAAAGCACACGAGGGTGCTCATTGCCATACCTTGGACGGCTCGTTTGTTGAAACTGTTTTGGGTGCAAGTACGCTTAAAGACACTGCTGCCATGATGCGGGGAAGGAAGTTGGAAAGAGAGATTAGAGCTGAAGTTGAAAAACAACAGAAAATAAAAATTCAACTATGTGGCTTTGGGACATCCTCTGAATACCCAATCATGGGAGCTTCTCCAGATGGAATTTCGGATGATTATGTCATCGAAATAAAATGCCCAAGTACTGAAAAGGCTATGAAAAATTATATCTCCAATGGCCAAATACTAGGAAAACACATGACACAAATGTTGTTTTTTAAAAAACAGCAAGGGTTATTTTGTGTCGCTAGTTCAGATTTTGAACAAAATAAGAAAATCTCGATTTTGGTGGTGGACTTTGATGAAAAATATTGCACTGATATTGTCAGCAAATGTACGACTTTTTGGAAGACTGCAATATTTCCAGTACTGCAGAAAAATTCTTATTTTAAATAATGCCATTCAACATATTCTAGTCTTTTTTTTTTAACTTAAAATTATACATGCAAAGGCCCTTTTAAGGGCAACTAGAGCTAATGAATACTGGCTTTAATAAATTTTTGAACTAATAACAAAACAAGTAACCTTTTTTTTGGCTGGGGACATGATGCAAAGAACTTATAAAATAATATACACACAAAAATTCGTATAAATACGCAGGATTTCAAATATTACAATGGAGTTAAGAAAAAAACACGTAAGGTTCAATATTCTATACAAGATATGCAAAGAGGACAGCATTTGAATTGGAATTCAACAAGGACATGTCGCCTCATTCCTCCCACCTCGGCCCCATCCGTGTGAGAAAAAAACAAATTGAAAAATGATAAAAATTAACAATAACAAAAAATATTACAATAATTATTATTCCTTTATTTTTGGTTTTTTATTAAATGATCCTGCATATTTACAATGCCACAGGCAACAATTACTGCATTGTCCAAAATTAGAGTAAAATGATTGTCTACACATGCATGTGGAGCTAGTAATTTAAAATCCTGCAGCCTGCCAATGACACGTTCTACGTGAATACGCAGAGCAGCTATTCTTTTAGAGTCCTTAACTTCAGCTTTAGTGCTCACTCTGGAGGCAGATACAGATGGTGGTCTGACTAGAGTGCAGCCTCTCTGTGCTAGAAGTGTAGAGATATTTTTAAATCCTCTGTCTGCCATAATAAAAGCCCCAGGAGTTAATTTCTGTAAATACCCAGAGTCTTCCACAATGACAAGATCAGATGATCGTCCGCCATAACCATCTGAAACAAAGTTAACGAAGCCATCTGGAGTGCATGAAACTAAGTACTTAAGAGTATTACAATTATAGTAGTTTGACCAAGTTAGAGCTTGCTGCACAGGATCACTTGGCTTTTCAATTTCAATTTCCATACAATCGATAATTGACACAACTTTCGCATATCGTTTACGGAAAGGAATTGGCAGATGTTTAATGATTTCTTCGTCTTTCGGCCACACAATGAGATCCTGCATTAATTTTGCAATCAGAGGTAGGGAATTTGAAAAAATCCTACTGATTGTGCTGAGACTGCCAATCCAAAGTCAATTGCCAATATTGAAAATGGGGAGTTCAAGCGCGGCTTCTTTAATACAACATATATGTGGTTGGTAGGCAGTGGGGCTTTTTCACTCAACAATTGTACTATAAAAAAACTCTTCTTAGGCAGACCTAAGAATAGCTTTGGTTCTTTCTCAATAGACAGAATAGTTCCTTGTATCATGTGTTGCTTGGATGCATACTCCTCATTTTCTGAGCCCAAATCAGCTGAACTTGGACTCGAACACTCAACATCACTATCTGATTCTACAGACAGGTCACTTTCATAAGCGTTTGTCACTTTTTGGGGTGAAGTGCATGTTCCAACATTTTTAACAATTTTGATGGGGGAACAAGCAACAGAAGAAACGTCAATAGACGTGTGAGTTCCCTTGCTTCTAAAGGGTTTTTCAACGTTCACTTGGATGCATTTATCTTTGGCTTTTGCATCTTCAACACTCTCGTCTACAAATTCTTCCTGACAGTTGGAGGTAGATGGTGGTGGCACTGATGTCGATGAAATTGCTTCCTCAATCAAAAACATGCGCTTCCTTTTCTCGGCACAATTCCTCTCTGCTGAAGGCATTACAATCTTTTTCTGGCATTGAAACATATGTGGGACTACCCCTGCTTTCAGTTGAAGCCTCTTTACATCCTTAGTTAGGCTCCATTGCCAAAAGTTATCCATATCATCCTTTAACTGAAATACATAGAGAAGTTAAGGGAAAATTTTAAAAAGTTACATATTTTGTTAGTATTTGATTGGTATTAAAAGTTTAAACAAGGAAGAGAATCTGTCACAGATGATTTGCGAAAAGACTACAAAACCTAAAAGACCACAGCAAAGTCACTCAAAATTCAAAGTAGTGTTGACTGTTCTTTTTTTTTTACTGTCGTACTGTGTATTATGAATTCCTACAATAAAGATTATTATTTCAGTGTTTTGCACTGTTTGCATGAAGCAATTTGTTGAAAACGACCTGAATTGTAGTGATATAACTCATGGGTTTTGTTAATTGAAAGCTAAAGTCATTGTTTATCCTTTAACATGTTACATTAGGTATTTATATAATAACCAATTACACTGTGTGCAATATAGTATTAATAATTTTTATTTATATATATTATATTATAAAAAATAGCAATAAATGAATACATTTTGTTAGTAATTTTAGTAAGGGCATAATATAGTAATCTTGTGTGCAAGTATGTAATATTTTAAGTTACAGAATGTTCAACTTCAGGCTATCAGAAGGCCTTTTATTGCATTCAAGGAAGGGTATGAGCCCCTTGGGGGTTTAAAACCCAAAATATGAAAAAAAAAGTCCAATTTTTTTTATTACCTTAAAAAATAATAAATAACAGTACAATTGCAAAATACAATGAAAACCTACAGAAAAAATTTCTGAACAAAAGAACTTTAAAATTGTTGATTAGAGAATTTTGAGTCCGGGACCCCCTCAAGGGTTATCTAGTTTATTTTTAATCCAATTAAATATTACTTAAAGAAACGCAAATATTTACTCACCGAAAAATGATCTTCACAACACCAAAGAGATGATTTATTCGATAATTTAGGATTTCTCATCTCATCCCGTTTCATTGCGTTAGTCCACGCTTTTCTTTTAACTTGATCCTTTGGAACGCTAAAAAACAGCTTATCAACTGAATTTGAAGTTGTGTTTACGCAACAAGGTACAATACAGTACTTGTAAGGTGGTTTTTCGTTCTCACCCATTGCAAAAAAAAGATAGATAAAGAATTTCCACAGAAAATCAAATGTCAATCACAGAATCTAACATAAACAACGTATTGCGCTGTTTGTTTACATGCACAGTGACGTCACAAGAGCCGCCATTGCAAAAGTAGCGTTTTCGCGCCAAATGCCCAACTGCAAACTTAAACAATTTTTAATTAATTATCCGCATTCAAAAATTAAGAAAAAAATATACCATTATTCCTGTTTCTTTCTCTTCTACCAAATAAAAATATAAAAAAAAAACAATGCAAATTCCTCATTTCATAAATCATTATCGTTCTATGTTTTTTCATCGGAATTTCGTTTCTGTTTGTATATGTCTTAGTCTTTTGCATATTGCAATATATTCAGGAATTAAATGTATATATTTGCATCCGAAGTAAATTGTAGAAACTATGTAAAAGTTAAAAAGTATTTTCCGTACAACTTAAATGATTGCATATTTCTATGTAAGAAAAGTGATTATTCTAATTCACTTATTGATCAACATTTAACCATTTCAACCCAGGGTTATTCTGCTAGTATATATATACATATATATATATATATATATATATATATATATATATATATATATATATATATATATATATATATATATATAAGTATTTACCAGTCAGAGATAGTTGCAGCTTTAGCGCACTCCTCTGACAGTGTGATTTATTATATTTTTGATATGTTATTACCATAAAACTCACTGCTCACAAATAAATCTTTCAAGAAAAGTAATAAAGTAAGATGAAGCTGATTTATTATTATCAACAATTACGCCACCGATGACTATTTCTATTTTGTCATTTCCTTTGAGTCATTGGTGTTGGCGGTTTGTTGAACTAAGTGAGTTGCGGCATTTGATACGATCATCTGGCTTTGTGTTGCCGGTCTCCCGACTGCTGCTGCAGGTTTGATTTAAATTTTATTATTCGAATTTTTTTGTACTTTTGTTTTTAATGGTGTTTGGGGGAGTATATGAGCAATTTCTTAGCATTTCGCGGCTCATATTCGTAGAAAACCCCATTTTGTGTTGTATGGATCAGGCTCCTCCCTGATGACGCCCTGATCCACCAACACTTTCGTTTTCAATAAATTCCGTTTGGTTTTTATTTTGTGAATTTCCTCTTGTTGAAGGGGAAAAATATATATATATATATATATACACACACACCATTTTGCCCTAAACATACTTGATACACATATTCAGGATTTCGTAGTACAACAGGAACATGCAAAATCAATTATTATAATTCATTTACTTGTTTAACATTTTACTTCAGGTATTCTTTTACATGTACTCATTCATTTATATATCTCAAAAAAATTTTGACATACTGTTTTGCCCAGGCATGCTAAATTTATACTGCACCACATATTTTTGAGAAATATATGTAAATTTCTATCTATATATGTTTCTAACATACATGGCCAAAACCTGACGTTATTTGTATAATGGCAACAATGAGATATAAACAATATAAAATCAACCGCTGCTAACTTCATCGCCCGTTTTCCCTCTTAGTTTCATTATGCTTTATTTGAACTATGGAGATGCATTACATTGTTAAAACTACACAGATCCTCTTCCTAATGAAATTCTTCGCAATCTGGTCACTGAAAACAATGAGAATCCTGGAAGATAAAGCCACTGGAAAGAAAATATTACCGAAAATAGGCTTGGCATTAAAACAAATGTTAAACTAAGAAATGGGATGAAATTAAAGATGCTCTAAATTTAATTGTTGTGATAACGTTTAATTTTTATTGTACTTCATAGGTACGAAATCCATTTATATGAACAGAGATGTTATGGATTGAAATATGTTATGAAATACGAGTAATGATGCTTGTCTGATAGATAAAAATTATTAAGAAAGTCTAATGGGGTCCTCTAGTTTAAAATTTCAATACTAAAATCCAACAATTAGTAATTCCATTTCTTTTTCAGTGTGGATGCCACCAAAGAATCAGGCAGGCTAGGCCGCCTCATCAACCACAGCAAAAAGGGAAACTTAAAAACCCAGCCATTTTACTTAGAAGACTGCCCCCACCTAGCTTTCTTTGCCTCCAAAGACATTGAGCCTGGCGAAGAACTGTGCTACGACTATGGTGACCGAAGTAAACAGGCCTTGGAATCTCATCCTTGGCTAGCTCTTTAGGATTTTATTAAGATTTTTTTTATAGGCCAAAGAGATTCGTTTTTATTCCAGTTTCTGGATACTTGTGTAAATACTTTCATCCATTTTTATAAACATATGTTCAGAAGTGCCACCATCAATTTTAATAAAAATGAATTACTTTTCTGACTCGGGCAATTCATTTAATCTGTTATTTGTTTTTATTCCCCTATTACCAATTATGAACATTTTCATCAACACACTTCAGGGGTATTTGTGAACCACTTTGCGTTCATGCTACACTTCACTTTTTTACTGTGCGTTCTATGCACAACCTGATTATAGATAGAACAGACCAACCGATCTACAGGGTTCCCACGGTCCTTGAAAAGTCCTTGAATTTTTTTTTCCTTACTAGGGGCCCTTGAAAGTCCTTGAAAATTACGGAACTTGGTGAAAAGTCCTTGAAAGTACTTGATTTTTTTATCAAGTACATAATTGTGTAATTTCGTCTTGCATTGGAAATTGTCCAGACTAGTTTCCTCCACAGCATGTGTGCCATTTGAGCCTCATTCTGAATGAAACCAGTGTTTCACGCTTTGACACTATGTGATATACTTATAATGCTAGGTCTAGATCTCCACAGTATGGCTATTCATCTAAGTTGACACCTCTGGTCTCCATTAAGACCGCCGCTTCTCATACTCTTCTTCGTGCCACCAAAAGAATTTATCGTACGATATTTTATCGCACGACGGAAATCGATATGTGTGGAAGTAGACTGAAAGTTAGCAATGAAACAAGAAGCCCACTCTGCAAAAAAAAAAAATCATGTTCTGTGAAAAAAGAAAATCTCAATTGTTCCCAAAATTTACAATAACCTTTCTTTTTTGGACTATCAGTTGTATAAAAAAATGATTTTTTTTTTCTTATAATTTTCTTTTTAGTTGACAATCTTTGTGTATGCCTTGTTTTAGGTCGTTATAAAAAATTTTAGGTCCTTGAAAAATATTTTTTTGGTTTTGAAAAGTCCTTGAATTTTTTTGGATAAAGGTGTGGGAACCATGATCTAGTGGTTAAGATCTGGATTGGAAGGTTGCTGGTTCGAATCCGGGGTCAGGGCATGGATGTAAATTGTGCTGTCCTTTGTTAGGGGCAATGATGGTCCTCCCTCTGTGGGTGCTCATTCACGAGTAGCCATCACTTCCAGCCTTGTCGTGGCCAATGATTAAGTTCATATGTGACCGCCATTGGGAAAAAAACAATTATAGAGAGGCAACACATTTGTTCAGAATGGGAAAACATCCATACCTTACCCTGGTTTCGAGCCAGGAACCTCTTGATCCAAGACCTTAACCATGGATTGGTCGACTCCAGGCCACACATTCATTCAGAATGGAAAAACTGTTGGGATTATTAAAATATCCAATATATTAGTTGCAATATCCACCAACTTCCCTTTGATAGATCATTGACTGTCCTACGTGACATTAGTGACGTCTTGTGGAGTTTTTCCATGTATCACATAATGGACATGTCTTGTTTTTATTGTCTAAGCTTGCATCCTAACAGAAATGTCATGTTCCCTTCTTTGTAGTTGTTTAACTTGCATTTCGTAGTATCCTTTAGATTTTCGTTAAAATGATTTTTCCTATTATACATGTGTCTGTGCTGTGATCTACTGCAAACCACCATTCCAACAGAAACATCCATACCTTAAACCGGTTTCGAACCAGGAACCTCTTGATTTTGGTCCTTGACCTCTGATTGGTCGACTTGTTATTTATTACAAATACAAATATTGACGACCAGCTACAGGCTCAAGCCCAACAAGGCTGGTCCTTTGTTTATGAATTCTCCAATTCCCACTGACTATCCAATTGTGTCTTAAATTCGTACACTCCCTTTGAATTAACTATATTTTCTGGCAACGCGCTCCAACTGTCTATTACCCTATTAAAGTAGTAGTTTTTCCTTAAATCCCGATTAAAATGTGTCTTATTCAATTTATACCCATGGCCCCTTGTTCTGTTATCCTTATTGAAATTTAAGCCCTCTGTGTCCCCTTGTTTTACAAACTTGAAAAGCTGAATCAAATCCCCCCTCCTTTTTCTTCTTTCCAGTGTATACATGTTTAGCTTACTTAAACGTTCATTATAGTCGAAATTTGCTAGCCCCTTTATTATTTTTGTAGCTCTGTGCTGAACCCTTTCAATTGATTCTATGTCCTTTCTCATATATGGAGCCCAGAATTGTACAGCATATTCTAGATGTGGTCTTACTAAACCCTTATATAATGGCAAGATTATATTCTTATCCCTTGAAGTTACAGTCATTTTAATATACCCCAATAACCTATTAGCCTTTTTACCCGCTGCTGAACATTGGTGACCCATTTTAAAATCCCTGTGAATTATCACCCCAAGATCCTTGACTGTTTCTCCCTCCTTTACCTTTACTCCCTGCAGACAGTACTCGGCTCCACTGTTCCTGTAACCCATATGCAGAACTTGACATTTCCCTACATTAAATGACATACCCCATTTTACAGCCCATTCGGATATCTTATCAAAATCTCCTTGTAAATTTTCTAACTGTAACTTGGTATCCACTGTCCCCCATATTTTTAAGTCATCTGCAAATATACTGATTCTATTCTTGATCCCCTGACCTATATCATCTATGAAAATTATAAATAAAATTGGTCCCAAAACTGATCCCTGAGGCACCCCACTTATAACTTCTGTCCACTGTGAATAATTTCCTTTTACCTGCACTCTCTGCTTTCTACCCAATAACCAATTTTTTATCCATATTAATGTTTTTCCCTGAATCCCCAGCCTTTCCAATTTAAACAGTAATGCCTCATGAGGTACTTTATCAAAAGCCTTTTGAAAATCTATGTACATGATATCCACACTGCTCTTATTATCCAGCTCCTCAGTAATTTTTTCGTAGAACTTCAAAAGGTTTGTAGAGCAGGATCTGCCCTTCCTAAACCCATACTGATTCTCTGATAACAGTCCCCCCTCCTCCAAGTATAACATTATATGCTTTTTTAACAGAGATTCAAATATTGTCGCTTCTTTGTAATGCTGTACAAGGTATGCAGTACATTTAAAATTTGTTACTGATAATTGGGGATGGTGATTGTTTAAATTGTCTAAAATATGCAGTTGTATCTTCTATCGTCCATTCCTTCGTTTTTACCCATAATTTATATATTTTAAACTTATTTTTATTGCATACTTTAAATTCCTCATTTTGAGGAATTTTTTCTTCAATATATAGATGAGAATTTTCGCTTTTTGTTTCATAACTTAATGTCAGGTTTCATTCCAGCGTGTATTTCTCTACTGTCAAAGCATTCCTTGTATGTATTTGCCTGTTAACTTGGCACGAAATATGGCCCTTGAACTTTAAGGAAGTTAAAACTTTCCATGTCTGTGTATGTCTATTTCTCAACTTTGGCATAGCATGGCCATAAAGCCCCATCCTAAACATGACCTAATTATGTAACTAAGAAATCATGTAATATAGCATTCTGTATGTAACACAACTGAGAAAAAATATATCTGTAATATACAAATGTGCTCCACCCACATGCTCTCACTTTTTTGTGAACTCACAAATCTTCTTTTTCCCTCATGACAAAGACGGTAGAAAGATTAGCGCATTAGTAACCGGAGGGTTGCGAATTCAAATCCAACCATAGAACGTTAAGTACAAAGGGGGTTGGTGCACGTTAAATCTGTCGTGACCTCGAATGTCTGTTGGCGTAATGTGGAAGTTTGGAGTGGGGCTGCCAGCTCAGGTGTGATCTCGTCATCTGACCGTGGTTCAAAATTGCGTGGTATCCACGGCAGAATGGTAACAGAATCTGTGAAATCGGAAATTTTTTTAATTCTGCAAAAATCAGGGGAAATTTCCAAAATCACAAAAAAAAATCAGGTAAATTTTGATAATTTAAACGGCAACTATTATCGTTTTTCCTATTTAGAGATGCGCGATTACGAGTACTTTTAAGAATCGAATAAATCGTATTCGCCAAAATTGTAATTCGAATAAAGAACACTGGCGTCGTAATTTTTAAACAGCGCGAAAACTGCCGCCGCCATTTTTTTCGCGCCCGCAACGTCTTGGTCGCCGTGGGGCCGGCTATACAATTTGATATTTGTGTAACTAATGTTTTTTTTTGGGTATTAAATTAATATTATTTGCTTGCAGTTATTTTTGTAGAATTTTTTATGTATATTTGCATTGGATTTCGATGTTTCGTTTGATAATGTAGGGTCAGATGTAATAAGTTCATAATCAAAATATTTTGTATTTTTCTCTCCAGGTTTTTCGATTGCTACTGTAAGAGTTGCATTAAGGGTTCCAACCCTTACAAACAACAATTAAAATATCTGAAGAGAAAAAATACAAAATGTTTGGAGAATCATCCTTTCACCCCCTCTGACCATAAATCTTTAAAAATATGTGTGGATACTCTATATCGATACCAATCACGGATCACATTTATTAAGGTAAAAAAGCAGCGAAATTTTAGTGACACTATCAGGGAATTTTGCGGTTGGATTTTCGAGGATTTTGATCCCGGACCGTCTCCAATAGCCTTTTGTGTTGCTGCAGAGCGACGTTAATTAAATATCTGCATGCCAAGGAAACGTACCCCTAAGGCCCGGTGCACACATCCGGTTTTTCAACGTGTGGCACCGCAACGCAAGTGCGGTCTGAGTTACATTAGATCCAATGGAGCAGTGCACACATGACTCCAGCGCCGCTGGGGCGACGCACGCCCAACTTGCGTGCAATTTGTACCGCAGTTCCCCACGACGCCGCACATGAGTCTCCGTTCTGAAGTACCTTGTTTTCATAAAAAAATGGAATATGAATAATAATTAATAAATGGTTGTTTTCAGTAACGTCTGTTTTGTTTCAAAATATTCTTTTTTTTTACACCAAGTAAGCGAAATAAACACGTTTTCTTCCATAGAATATTTGTCCTCACGTTGGGTTGGCGTGGAAGTTTGGAGAGTGAGGTGCCAGCTCAGGTGTTGCTTCGTCATCTGACCGTGGTTTAAAATTACGAGGTGTTGTCCTCGATTCTTTCCCTTAAGGGACTGATCCCGGACCGTCGTCAATAGCCCGTTGTGTTGCTCTAGTACGACGTTAACTAAAAATTACCAATTATTACCACAGAATATTTATCGCAAATGGCGCGAAATTAGAATTTGCGTCATTTCACCTTTATGTGTGCATGTTGGACTTCGATGCCGAAACGGCGCCGCACGTTGAAACCCGGATGTGTGCACCAGCCCTATGGCGAGCCGCATATTGGCGCAACATCAGTCCTGCAACAATAAAATGGCTACGCATGCGGGTTGTGTGGGTTTTCCTCCCATCATCCAAAGGTAAAATGGTAATGGTAATTTTTAGTTAACGTCGTACTAGAGCAACACAACGGGCTATTGACGACGGTCCGGGATCAGTCCCTTAAGGGAAAGGTCCGAGGACAACACCTCGTAATTTTGAACCACGGTCAGATGACGAAGCAACACCTGAACTGGCACCCCACTCTCCAAACTTCCACGCCAACCCAACGTGAGGACTTTCGGCCACGACAGATTTAAGGTGCACCAGCCGCCTCTACACCATACGTTTACAAACATCCATGCCCGGACCCGGATTCGAACCAGGAACCTTCCGATCCAGAGGCTAACACCTTAACCACTATACCGGTTGGTCGGCCCCATCGTCCAAAGGAATATTAATCAGTGCTTTGCTTCCGATTGGTTTAGTTTCTTACAAAGTCATTTTTAACTGTATGAGGGATAGATAAATCGCTATTTTACTTCGAAAGCAGTGACACTTTGCAATTCCGGAAGTCTTGGAAAACCCAATTATTCTGGTCTTTCAAACGGAAGAAATTTTTTTTTATTTTCTTGTTTAGAAAGATTTGCGTGGTAGCTCAGTTTTTGGAGCAACCGGAGGGTTCCGAGTTTGAAACTAGGTCCAACCACAGGCCTTGTAGCAGAGGGCTAGTGCACGTTACATCTGTCGTGACTTCAAATGTCCTCACGTTAGCTTGGTGTGGAAGTTTGGAGAGTGGGGTGCCTATTCAGATGTTCTGGTCATCTGACCGAGGTTCAAAATGACGAGGCGTTGCCCTCCGATCTTTTCCTTCGGGATGCATCTCGGACTGTCGCCAATAGCCCACTGTCTTACTCCAGTTCGACGTTAAGTTTCCTACCTACTATGAATTAATTAAATTAAATTATCGTGGTCTACACTCCTGCATTGTCGTCTTAGTTTATGTTGTATGAAACAGGAGGGTTGCGTGTTCGAAACTCGATATAACCAATGACCGCCGCATACGTGCGGGCTGGTGAGTGAGATAATTTTCAACAGCCAATTTCGTAGTTTGGCTCCAAGCGGTCTCAACCATGAAAAAATACTCGAATCAATGGCTACCACAAAACTTTTACGCTCGACGATATCAGGAAAAGCCCACAGATGGATAAGAAGGTATATCAATCCCGTAATGATAATTTCAATTAACGTCGTACTAGAGTAACACAACGGGCTAATGACGACGGTCTGGTACCGATCCCCTAAGGGAAAGATCTGAGGACAATACCACGGTCAGATGACGAGGCAACACCCGAGTTGTCACCCCACTTCTCAAACTTCCACACCAACCCGACGTGAGGACTATCGCCCACGACAGATTTAAGGTGCAACAGCCGGCCTCAACACCATACGCTTACAAACATCCATGCACTGACCCGCATTCGAACCAGGAACCTCCCGATCTAGAGGCTAACACCTTAACCACCAGACCGGTTGGTCGGCTAATCCGCGAAGGGAAAAATCCAGACACTTCTTCATTTCGAACCACGGGCCAACATCTGAGCAGGCACTCCTCTCTTCAAACTTCCACGCCAACTTGATGATGTTTGAGGCCACGGCAGATTTAGCGTGCACCAGCCCCCACGTACCCATCGGTCTTTGGTTGGATCGAGTTTCGAACTCGTATCTCACCGACTGCTTATCCTTTATTCCACCCAACAAACCGTGGCCCCATCAATACTAGCAGTGGCTTTTCTGGCTACGCTACTGGTTTACATAATTATTTGAATTCCTGTGCTTTTTATTTGTATGATAATTATAGACATTTAGCAGATGGACGAAACCATTCATCCATCGGTCACTCACGTAAGCTATTTCCACAGAATGGGGGAAAAAGTCAGCTCCATCCATCCACGGATGCATATCATTTCACTAACTACGTCACGAAGGCCATTCTTCATCGAATGATACCTTCCAGAAATAGCCAGTCTTCTTCCGCCCCCTCTATTATTATCGCGAGGGCGTGGATGGCGCGTTAAAAAACCAAGCCCTCTTTGACATGCGATTGCTTGATCGATATCCTTCTATTCCTGACTGTTTTAGACGATCGCCGACTAAAAGGACGTCAACATTGGGACGGCTTTTGCTTTAATGACGGGGTATTTCGAGAGTCTAGGTAATGGCGGGACGCGATCATCAATATGAGGGTTACTGATGCCGTGCATCCGAGATTGCTTCGTGTGACAGCTGATGAGAATGGGATGCTTGGGCCACCCGCGGTTTTTAGACAGATGGACCGAGTGTTCATTGATGCGATCGCGGGAACCCGGAGTGCTACTGTCGGAATGATGAAGTGGATGGAAATTTGGTGCGTTAAACTTCGGTTTCCTAAAGCCGCGTCCACACCGGAGAAGCAGAGCAAAACATGGATGATTTATTAACCCCGGAGACAGGTTCGATTGGCAGCTCGTTCAGCGTAGACGGTGAACGAACATTTTGAGCACGAGCAAAATGATCCGCTTCTAGTCGGTACATCAAAGGAAAGCAAGTGCTCGTGCTCGCTCTATTTGGACGGCGTTTTTTCGTTCCCTTGCTCGACGTTCAATCAATCACCGGGGTCATCGTTAAGAAACGGGTCGGGGATCGGAACATAGAAATATTTATATTTCTTCGGATTGTAAAGTGATACTATTATTTAAGTAGTCTATTGGTAAGCATTGTGTGTTTTGCTATACATAGTTGACGATTAAAACTTAGTTGTGAAAATGTAATCTGCCCATATTAGTGTCAAAATTGATGTGTCCAACCATGTGTATTTAGATGGTTTATATTAGTGGTCTTGGTGAACTTTGCACGTCAAATCTCTGCTATTATAAAATGAAGTGTCCGACCTCCACTACGCAATGTCCGGACGAATCTATTGCACTTACAATAATGAAATTTGGCACACGGGTAGTCCGAAGTTTTTGCAATTTTTGTGTCCAGCCTGAATTTTAAAATTTAATCTAAAACATTTAAAAAATAATTTGTTGGAATTTAATTATTATTGTCTTCTTTGGAATAAAAGTTGCATAAAAAGTTAGCAGATTCTAAATGTATTTTTTCCGCTTCCGATTTCATTTTGCGGAGAAAGATTTGTCAGCAGACTAAAGTTTTAACTTTAGTTATGTAGTTCTTTTTTTTTATCTCCTTGATCGTAAAAGATAGAGTACAATTTTCAACGGATATGAAATCTGCGGAAAATTTCACATTAGATCTATACCTAAAAATATGATTTTCGATAAATGAATAATTTTAAATTGAAACTAATATTTTTTCCAACACGAACGCCACGTTCTGTGAAGAATGACTTTCGTTTGATTCGAGATATCACAGATTTCATTTCCTACGCTCAAACCATTTCACAGCGAAGAAAAGCAAAACAAATAAAAAAAACATATTGACTGGCATTGTTAAGTATTTTTTTGTAAAATCGGGATCGTTAAAGACAGATGAAAATTTCAACAGATTTGAAATCTGAATAAAATCTAAACCCTTAAATCTCTACCTTCCATTTGATTTTCTTTTAATAAATAATTTTTCAATTAAATATTTATATTTTCGCAAGAGATTCTGACGTCACGCCGATTGGATCTCTTCGCAATTCGAATTTGGCAATGACGAGGTCATTACGGCGTTGCCCGAGGTGTTTGTTTGCGAAGCAAATCATAGTTCATAATTTAGTTTGCGAAGCATTCCAATAGGCTACGAATTTCCATTTGGTTTGTGAGGCAAACCAATGCCATGATTGCTGTTATCCAATAGGCTTCGCAAACCAAATGGGAATTCTTAGCAATCACCACGCAGTGGCTAGTTTAAGATAAATAAGAGGTGGATATTTAAAATGTATTTAAACTTTTTTGCAATTAAAGAAAATTTAAAATTGTTGCACTGCAATATTAATACGTTTTACCGAAAAATGCCGAATTGAAAGAGACATTCAATATGTTGGAACATATGAGTGAAATATTCAGAAAGAAATTTTTATTTTGTAGGGAAATAATCTGCTAATATCAATTTTGCAAGTACGTATGGATATAAATATATATATATATATATATATATATATATATATATATATATATATATATATATATATATATATATATATATATATATATATATATATATATATATATATATATATATATATATATATATATACACATATTAATAAAGTGGTTGCCGCAGCCGCCGTCGCAGGATTGAAAACACCGTTTGTTCAAAATTGTACAGGGTTAACGATGAAGTGGATTATTTTCCGAGGCGGCTATTAGTTTAGGGTTTATTAAGTGTCCCAGTAGGAAAAACGTAATTTCTACCGCGTGTGAGCAAAAGACGTATACATTTTCAGTCTTATGGCTCCTGAGAATATTTTCCATCACCAATGTCGCCTTTTTTTGGGAACTTTTCTTCCTATTTCTCTTTAATAAATCTTTAATGATAATATACGCTGCACTCGCGATTATGCGCCGACTTCGTAAAGAACGAGACCTTAAAACAATTTGCTTCAAACAATAAGTTTGCAGTTTAACTTCAACACACAACCAACCAGATTGATAGCGAGCACATGGAACATTTTGTGTCCGAGCTGTCAAACCAGAAAAACCAAAGAGATTGATTCACCAAACCTGTCTCCGGGGGTAATCAATCATCCATGTTTTGCTCTGCTCCTCCGGTGTGGACGCGGCTTAAGAAAGCGTAGCCGTGATACGTCATGATGCCGCGGGCATAACTAGACTGCCGTCTAAACAAGAGTCCAGAGGTGTCAACCTAGACGGACAGAATTCGTTGGAGAATGAGCAACACAGAAGCTGTCGTGGTTTATTTTATTCGAGAAACAAAACAAAGTGGTTTATTATTCTCTAGTTCAAAGTTTCTAACTTCGGGATCGTTGTAGGTAGAGTGAAAATTTCAACAGATTTCCAATCAGCGTAAATTTTTACGCCAGATCGATTACAAAAACAGTTTAATTATTCAATTATTTACCATTTGATTATAAAATCATTTATTAAATAATTAATTATTTATTTAAAGAAAATCACATTTAAGGTATCGATCTGGTGTCAAATTTTCCACAAATTTCAAATCCGTTGAAATTTTCATTATGTGTTTAACGATCTCGATTTTACAAAAATGAACTAATCAATGGCAGTCAAAAATGTTTGTTTGTTTTGCTCCTCTTCGCTCGAATCGTTAGGCGCAGGAAATGAAATCTTCCGCTACAAGAGAAAAAATGTTCCCCAACTGTTTGAGACCGCTATGACGGCAGTCATGGAAATGGCGGCTCCGATAATTTTAGTCACGCTCACAAACAACGCTCTCTAGGAAACCAACACCATATGTTAATATAAACAACGTTTTAGTGACGTCGCCCACCGCTACATCACGGCTGCACTTTCTTAGGAAACCGAAGCTTAAGAAAACGTAGACGTGATCTAGCGGCCATGATGTAGCGGTGGGTGACGTCACTAAAACGTTGTTTATACCAACACATGGTGTTGGTTTCCTAGAGAGCGTTGTTTGTGAGCGTTACGAAAATTATCGGAGCCGCCATTTCCATGACTGTCGTCATAGCGGTTTCAAACAGTTGGGGAACGTTTTTTCTCTTATGGCGGCAAGATTTCATTTCCTGCGCCAAACGATCGAAGAGGAGCAAAACAAATAAACATTTTTGACTGCCATTGATTAGTTCGTTTTTGTAAAATTGGGATCGTTAAACACAGAATAAAAATTTCAACGGTTTTGAAATCTGCGGAAAATTTGACACCAGATTGATACCTCAAATGTGATTTTCTTAAAAAAAATAATTAATTATTTAATAAATAATCAAATGGTAAATGATTGAATAATAAAAAGGGTTTTTGATATCGATCTGGCTTAGAAATTTACGCTGATTTCAAATCTGTTGAAATTTTCACTCTATCTTCAACGATCCCGAAGTTAGAAACTTTGAACTAGAAAATAAAAAAACACTTTGTTTTATTTCTAGAATAAAATAAACCACGACAACCGTCTGTGTTGCCCATTCTCCAACGTATTCTGTCCATCTAAGTTGACACCTCTGGACTCATGTTTAGACGGCCGTCTAGTTATGTCCGCGGCATCATGACGTATCACGGCTGTTAGATAACGGCTCCACTTTCTTAGGAAACCGAAGCTTTAAGTCCGTAGGTAGCCCGTCAATAGTACGACGTTAATTAAACATCTTCCTAAAGAGCACATGGGTTCCTTAAACATTTAAAAAATTCTATCAGTCCTTTGCTTAGATGGGGAATTTTTCTTTGGAGCAATTCTATTTGGCCCATTCTGTAGAATAGAATCTTCCTTTGGAGAGATTTTATTTGGTCCATTCTGTAGAATCTTTCGTTGGTGCGATTTTATTTGGACCATCTGTAAAAAAGAATCATTTGGAAAGATTTTTTTCTTATAATGAGATCCTATGGAAATATTTTTTTCTTTTTTCTTCTTATAATGGGATTATCTGGAAGTGAATAGAATTTTCCTTTGGAGAGATTTTATTTGGTCCATTCTGTAGAATCTTTCGTTGGTGTGATTTTATTTGGACCATCTGTAAAAAAGAATAATTTGGAAAGATTTTTTTCCTCTGATGGGATCCTATGGAAATATTTTTTTTCTTTTATGGGATTATTTTTTTGGAGAGATTTTATTTGGTCCATTCTGTAGAATCTTTCGTTGGTGCGATTTTATTTGGACCATCTGTAAAAAAGAATCATTTGGAAAGATTTTTTTTCCTCTAATGGGATCCTATGGAAATATTTTTTTCTTTTTATAATGGGATTATCTGGAAGGGAATAGAATTTTCCTTTGGAGAGATTTTATTTGGTCCATTCTGTAGAATCTTTCGTTGGTGTGATTTTATTTGGACCATCTGTAAAAAAGAATAATTTGGAAAGATTTTTTTCCTCTGATGGGATCCTATGGAAATATTTTTTTTCTTTTATGGGATTATTTTTTGGAGAGATTTTATTTGGTCCATTCTGTAGAATCTTTCGTTGGTGTGATTTTATTTGGACCATCTGTAAAAAAGAATAATTTGGAAAGATTTTTTTCCTCTGATGGGATCCTATGGAAATATTTTTTTTCTTTTATGGGATTATTTTTTTGGAGAGATTTTATTTGGTCCATTCTGTAGAATCTTTCGTTGGTGCGATTTTATTTGGACCATCTGTAAAAAAGAATCATTTGGAAAGATTTTTTTTCCTCTAATGGGATCCTATGGAAATATTTTTTTCTTTTTATAATGGGATTATCTGGAAGGGAATAGAATTTTCCTTTGGAGAGATTTTATTTGGTCCATTCTGTAGAATCTTTCGTTGGTGTGATTTTATTTGGACCATCTGTAAAAAAGAATAATTTGGAAAGATTTTTTTCCTCTGATGGGATCCTATGGAAATATTTTTTTTCTTTTATGGGATTATTTTTTTGGAGAGATTTTATTTGGTCCATTCTGTAGAATCTTTCGTTGGTGTGATTTTATTTGGACCATCTGTAAAAAAGAATAATTTGGAAAGATTTTTTTCCTCTGATGGGATCCTATGGAAATATTTTTTTTCTTTTATGGGATTATTTTTTTGGAGAGATTTTATTTGGTCCATTCTGTAGAATCTTTCGTTGGTGCGATTTTATTTGGACCATCTGTAAAAAAGAATCATTTGGAAAGATTTTTTTCCTCTAATGGGATCCTATGGAAATATTTTTTTCTTTTTATAATGGGATTATCTGGAAGGGAATAGAATTTTCCTTTGGAGAGATTTTATTTGGTCCATTCTGAAGAATCTTTCGTTGGTGCGATTTTATTTCGACCATCTGTAAAAAAGAATAATTTGGAGAGATTTTTTTTCCTCTAACGCGCGGGATCCTATGGAAATATTTTTTTCTTTTTTCTTCTTATAATGGGATTATCTGGAAGGGAATAGAATTTTCCTTTGGAGAGATTTTATTTGGTCCATTCTGTAGAATCTTTCATTGGTGCGATTTTATTTGGACTATCTGTAAAAAAGAATCTTTGGACAGATTTTTTTCTTATAATGGGGTCCTCTGGAAATATTTTTTGCGTTTTTTTCTTATAATGGGATCCTCTGGAAATATTCTATCGCTCCTTTTCTTCCAATAGAATCCATTGAAAATATTTGTTAATCAAGAGCTGAACTAATTAGAAGCTATTCAGGGAAGATTGCAGATTGAAAGGCAGAATTGTGCGTGTAAACCCGTTAGGCAAGTAGGTATTTAATTTACGTCGCACTGCAGCAAAATAACTAGCTATTGGCGACGGTCCGGGATCAATCCCGAGGGGAAATACCGGAGAACAACACGTAATTTGAAATCACGGACAGATGACGAGCCTAGACTTGAGTTGGCATCTCACTCTTCATATTTCCTCATCACGCCAACGTGAGGATATTTAAGGCCACGATAGATTTAACGTGGTGCACCAACCCCTTTTGTACACAAGTTTTTGGTTGGATTCAAACTCGCAACCCTCCGGTTGCTAATCCGCTTGGCCAAGGTCGAAACAAAATAGAATTCATGCAGGGAAGACTGCAGAATGTAAGGAGGAGTATATTTGCGATATTTATTTATCAAGTTGCGGTTAGAGCCAAAACTTATTGGGTTGACAAAGGGGTTCGGACTTCTAGGACTAGGCAACCTGTACAATCCAATGTGTGAGATCGAACTACCCAGCGTATTTCGCAACTGTATTACCTGTAATATTTCACCCTCATGTTTGGAAGACAACAATAAAAATGGTGCCCTCCCTTCTGATGCGCACTGGTGAATGACAGCAACGTGAATTCTTCATTTTGTAGTCAGAAGTTTTTGAAATTTAAATCTATGAACGCTCAGAACAGCCGCATAGACTGTTTACTGCCCATTAGTAATAGAAAACCATCATTTATGAGCGTTAATGGTTACTATATTTAGAAAACAGTGAGCGAAAGTGACATTTATGGGCTACTACATACTAATAAAGTACCGTTCTTTTACGACAGGAAATCCTTTTACGAAGACGAGAAGAAAAGTTTTACTACATATGTCCAAATAAAAATTGTGTATTAAAAGCTCTGCAATTAATTTCGGCGCCTACTTTTAATTTATACTCTCTAATTTGAGCAAATAAAAATCTCGTTATTGTTTGATAGACTACCCTGAGTTACCCATATTGAATATCAATGTCTTTCGAATACATGAGAAAGCTACTTAGTATGCTTACATGAGAAAGCTGCTTCGTATGAGACATAGTATGTTAAAATATTGAATGGAGGAAACAATTATTCTATATCTTATAAGCTTAAATAAAGGCGAGGTAAGATTATTCCTCCTGATGGTTAACTCGACGAGGTGGATCGTCATTAGCAAAATTAACTAGATGGTGAATGAGATATATCCATCAAAATTTCGTCGTATCTTGTCAGAAGAAAACTGACCAGATCTTGATTTAGTTTTTAAAAAAAATCTACAATACCTTGAGAAGACGAGATATCGCGTTAAAACTACTTGGAGTGGAACAAACATTCACTTTATTAATGAATTCGCTGTTAAGGAAAATAATATTAAAAAAAAAATTGTTCAATTGTACATTTTACTTAATTTGCAAAAAAAAAAATTAAATTAATGGGTCTGAAAAAAGATTTATACATAGCTCACACGAAAAGCCTGTTTTGCCAATGTATAGTTCAAATGAATGTATTTTATAAACTGAGTGGTGTTTTTCTTTCATCCAAAAGTTGGGAATTTCCTATTCCCTTGTTTCGAATTAAACTAGATATAGAACTGCCAGATGTTGACAAATAGCTTTCGTCTAGCATGAACTGTAAATAAATTACGCATAATTTATTAATTGATCCAGCAACCTTCATACAAATACAAATACATCCTTTCAAAATGGTGAACCGAACGTAATTTGAACAGAGAACCTTCTAATTACAAGAACATTGACAATCCACGATAATTTTGGAATATGGTAAGTTTGCTCCACGTACTTCTTGTTTTTGCACGTAAGTAGATTGAAAACAACATGGCGGTCTATCCAAACAGTTCTTTGGTGACGAAAATTTTAACCGTCAATATGGTGAGGTTTGGTACCGTGTTGAGTTTTAAAGTGTTTTTCATTTCATTTATCTTGTATAAAATTTGATGAAGAGATGTTAGAGATACCACTCGGAAAACAACTTAAAAGCAAAGCACACAAAATAACAAGACTACAATTCAAAAATCAGAAAAAACTTTAATTACAATAAATCTTCTAAAATCAATGTATACAAAAATTATTGCACTTTAGATGAAACGTGGGAAGTACTTTCGAACTTAAAGAACATTAAACAGATATCGTTTTAATTAAGTTGCACACAAGATAAATTGCAAACATGCTTAGAGATTCAAGAAATGTTTTACAAACAATACCTGCAAATAGTTTCGTAATCCAATGAACTTTATAGGTATTGTAATAAGTAGGGCTAGGATTTTGATGATTTTGCATTTTATTTGGCAAGCTGAAATGCTATTGTTGAATACAAATGTGCTTCATATAAACAGCTAATTTAAGTGCTTTTAAGATATTTTTACGCATTTTAGTGGTATTTATGCAGAATCTTTTTTGGTCATTTAAAGCATTTTCTGGTTACTACCGTAATTTATTTCGAAATTTTTGGAGTGTTCTACAAAAAAGGCATGTTTGGGTTGAATTTACCTCAAACCTCATTTTTCATTCATATCACGGAAAAATTCTTTCCCTGTTGAGATTTCTGAAATTGGAAAGAACTTTTCATTTTCAAAATTATGTTGGAATCGAAATCATTCTCTTAAGTTTGGTAATTGCGGACTGATAAAATAAAAACTATAGGTTTGTCACAATAGAAAGAAAAACATTCAATTAATTTTTTTAGAAAGCTTCACATTTTCAGTTTGGCAAAAATTCAAATTTTGAGTTGTATGACGTTAGGACCATACCAATGGACAAAAACACAGAAGGAAAATTTTACTGACAAAGAATGGACCCAGAGTAAGTTACAGGAATCGAACCTGTGCCGCCTACAACTTGGAAATAGATAAACGTGTTTCCTAGCAATTTAGGTCATCAAAATCTTAGCCCTAGTTTTAAAACCATTGAACCAGCCCTAGTTTGAACCCATTGCCTGAAATGAGTGGAGTTATGAGTTTTTCCAGCAAGATATACAAAATTCTATTACATAACCATACAAAACTGCAAATATCTAAAACATTGTTTATTCCTAAGTGTTGGAATGTGGCGTTGCTCGTTCAACACATTTCTATCACAAAAAGAGCAATACAAATAAACACAAAGAATGGAATCGAACATTGAATTAGCGGCTATGTGAATGGAGCATTCTATTATTTTCAAACGTTTATAGAAAGATTTTTAATGGACATTTTCGAAAGATTTCATTTCGCTATATTTTGTGATTGTTGAGACCCACAAGGCCATGAATCGAATGATTCAATTTAAGCTCCATGAATGTACTAAGAGACTTATTTTGTGAGAAATAAACGTATTTTAGAGGTTGATTGCCCCAATGCCGAAAAATCAAAAGGCTTAGCTTTAATTGAGAAAGATATTTCCACCGAGTTAATGTGAGCATAACTGGTCATAATAATTAACGGTTTATTTGATACAATGTGCTACTAATCTAATACTGAAATATGATTTCAATACAGCAAGTCAATAAACACTGAACACAGAAAGGTTAGTTTAAATTAAATTTACGCTTTCTCAGGAATTAGTCTTCGCAAGCCAAGTTTGGTATCAAGGAAACAATGTGTTTCTATCCATCATGCACGTTTGAAAATCGAGAGTACTAAATTCGCATCAAGCAAAGTCACCAGACCTTAATCCAACAGAGTATGTTTGGGATGCTCTCGGACGTCGGATTGCAGCTTACACAACTCCACCAAGGACTGAGCAAGAGCAAAGAAGTGTTCTAGTACCTGAATGGGACACCTTGCCACAGGAACTTGAAGACAGCCTTATGGAAGCGGCGTTGCACATTGTGAGGCATACATTAAGGTTAGTACTTTCCCTCTTAGATTGCTTTCAACAGAGCAAAATCTGTTTTTTTAAGAACTAAGATTTACTGTGTGTTCACCCACCTAAGGATTTTTTTTTTAATTTCCTTAGTGTCTAGTACCACCACGAGGCATGTGGGTGTTCTTAGTTTATTCCATATAGCTTGTGGAATGTGTTATTTGAGGTACTTCGGTGCAGGTACTTGGCACGGGATTCATCTCACTGTCCTTAATTTTTGATCAGAATAATGAAGGTAAATGTATTCAGACCATGCAGCTAAAGGAACAGGAAAGTTAAACTTATATAAGTTATGCCAAATCTTCATCAAGATAAATTTTATTTAAATATCCAACTTTCTTAATAGATTATCATTTACGCTGGAGCACGAAACGCTGTGGGTTAAATTACCGGAAACTTACTACTGTTAAGTAAACATTCAGAGCGATACGATAAACTAATTCATGAATTGTCACGTGTACACATATTTAGATAAAAAGGTACGCAACACTATAACATCGTAAATTCTGTAATCTATTAGAATTATTATTCCCAATGGAATGTAGAAAAGATGAACTAGTTTAAGATATCTATTTGCACAAAACAGAGAGAAACATCGCAATATAAAATCTATAAAGCTCTTAAAATACCTACGCATTTATTCCTTATCACATTTTATTATTCCAAAATATATGGAGCTACGCTTTCCTCAGCGGACTGGAAACTTTAAGGCCCTGTTCACATGAGGTGTTTTCTAACGCGCGTTTATGGGATCAGCTTTCCGAAATCACATTAAATTTTTTATTTTTTTCCTCCAATTCAAGTTTCTATCTTTGCAATCGTTGAATATAGAGTAAAAATTTCAACGTATTTCAAATCAGAGTAAAATTCTACGCCAGATCGATACTAAAAACAGATTTATTATTTAATTATTAATTAAATAATTACTTATTTATTTAAAGAAAATCACATTTAAGGTATCGATTTGGTGTAAAAATTTCCGCAGATTATAAGTCCGTTGAAATTTTCACTATCTTCAACGATCGCTAAGATAGAAACTTGAATTAGAGGAATAAAAACATAATTTAATGCTTACGGAAAGCTGACCTCAAAAACGCGCGTTAGAAAACGACTCATGTGAACAGGGCCAACGAAATGTAGTCTTAATGCAGTGACACACGAGTAGACTTAAGCAGCGCGATCCGGATCTCATGACCTGGTGGGTGAATACATTTCCACTGCTTCTGTCACACGGAGTAGAGCTAATCATCAAATAGCACCACCTCGCCAATCTGTTGCTTCCTTAGGCAGACGGATCGACTTAAGGTGTACGTACACAGGAAGTTTATTTTTTTTAAATTTTAGCTTTAAAAATCCAGTTTTCTGACAGTAGGTCATTGGTTTATACTTAAAACTATTTCAGTAAGAAAAAATCATATTGAACTAGTTATTAATTAGCTAATTAAGATATAATGAGCTAATTAGCATGTTTTTTTAACAATGATATCTCGAATTCCAATTTTTCTATAAAAACAATTCTAGTTGGAAATCATTTCCAATATTATTCTTCATATATTGACCCTCAATCAAGTTTCTTGAGAGAAAAGATTTGTGTTACAACTTGTTTACCAAGAATGCATAAAAAATGGCGATTTTTTTCTGGAAATTGAGGATTTAAAAATTCATTACAAATTTATTTCTTAACTAATAATTCTGATTGAGGGTCGAAACATCCGCTGTATTATGTAGATTATAATGATACAAAAATAACTTTAATAGATTAATTTATTGTTGAGTTATCACTGATTGAACAAAGCATATGATTGCAAAAACTTGTTTCTTCAGAAATTGAGTTTAAAGTTTCGGAAACACGTCTGTTCATGGTGACGAACGAAAACCCTTGTAACTAGAAAACTATTTCGAATATTTTCAAGATCTTGGCATCGTTTGAAAGCTAAGGAATTTAAGAATATTTTGAAGTGATAAAGAAAATTAGACTTTTTGTTGGATTTTCAGGATTTCTAGTGTGTACATACACCTTAAGAAGCGCAACCCCGGATGCGATTTTCCAAACCCTCATAGGTAATACAACTAGGGGCGGGGCTAACCGTAACGGCCAATGATCGCGAGCGCTGGATAGGAATCTCCTTCACTAAGCTAAAGACAACTGAAATCCTGTCTGATCCTGTTTGCAGTGTAATAAATAAAACATGTTAAATAATTTTTCTGTCTTCTTTTTTTTTTCAGATCCATGGGTGGGTAGAGGTGGGAGCCGAAAATTGTATCCTTTTATTATATAAGTTAGTGTTTTATGTATGCTCTTTGTTATATTAGAATGGTCCTAAACCAGGGGTGGATACGACACCATCATCCTAAAGCAAAGGGAACGGCAGAGGGCGGAAAAATATCAGCTGGTAGTGAGTTCAGGAGTGGTTCTTAGATTATTTATGTAAAATCAACGGAAGCTTGGAAAAATATGAAAAGGGTATTAAAAATTAGGAAAAGTAATTTAGAATCAAAAGAAATTAAATTGGAATTTTTTAAAAATAATTTGGAGGATCTAAACATTTTTCCGCCAGCTGGGTTCGAACTCGAGAGGTCATCCTCCGCTGCCGACGCCATACTGAAGATAGGTGACTTTAGCCATTAAGCTATGGTCGCTTCATGAAAAGAAGCTCTTTAAAAGAAGACATCATTTTATATTTGGTTGATTTCAGTCTCATTGGCCGTTATGGTTAGCCCCGCCCCGAGTTGTAGTATCTATGAGAGTTTGGAAAATAGCACCCCGGATTCGCTTTTCCTTTGAGTCAGGAAGATAGCCGACTGAACCTCTTTGAACTTGTCATACGGGTCGCGAGACAAATCGTAACGAAAATGGCTTCCCTGGTCGATCAGTGTGTCACTACCTTTAGATACATTCTGTTTAACCAGCCATTTTTTTAGGGTTGAATATTATACTTCAACAAGACAATTTGATTATCACTAATTTAGTCAGCATTCATTTGAACGCACAATGGATTTGATTTAAATGTCACGTGCGCCATAAACCTTTTCGTATGTCTATACATTTATAAAAAAGATGTCGATTAAAATATTCTCGTAACGTGTATCAACAAATAAAAATATGTATCATGAAACATTTATACAACATATTACAAAAGTATAATACAAGATACCATTCAATTTTTTGAAATTTGTAAAAAGAAGTTTATTAAACCTATTTAATTTGGAGGAATGCATTGAAAACATGTTTTTGAGTGAACTTTAAAAACAAGTTTCATAAAATTTGAGATTCATTTTTGAGATTGGGATCTTGAATGACCGACATTGATACAGATATTTAACAGTACACATAGAAATTTAAAGACACATGAAAAGCAGATGAGATTCACACCTCTTAAGATTAACAGTAGGAAATAATGTGAAATTAAAATTTATTTATCGAATTAACATTGCAATATAATTTCTGATAATAGACGATTGAATAGAACACATATTACTACACCACGAAACCTCAACTTTTGTGCTCACTTACGAGTGTAACACGTAGTTCGAATTAGTGAAATGTTGTTTATATATTTTAAAAACAATTGAAAAGGTGTGTGGAAGACGAGATTGTGTGACATTTGTTTATATTTTGGGATTATTGCAGTTTTTAAGTTGCCTCGGGGTGAGGTATGACTTGTGCCGACAACTAGAGCAAGAACCCCTATGTGGATAATTACAACACCACCAATCCCAAAGTAATTCTAACTCTTCTAGTATCTCTACTGTTATAAAAGGAAGTGTTTGTCTGTTTGCGCGCAAAATCCTGACTATTCTACGGCACTTACAGCAATGAGATTTGGCACACAGGTAGTCCGAATTATTTGCAATTTTTGGGTCGCGGCGAATTTAAAAATTCAACCTAGAAGATTTTAAAATGAATTTCATAGTTTTATTCTCCATCGCTTTTTCAAACGCGGAGAATTTTACCCACACGTGTGACCTTGCAGTCAGGGTTTGGAAACATGCCAAGTATTTTTCATTCGCAAAACGCGGAAAAAATAATTTTTTTCACTTCCTCTTTGATTTTGCGCGGACGAGTAAATTTCCAGCCAGACGATAAATCTTTTAACTGAAGTCAGTTCTTTTTTTCTATATCCGAGACCGTTAAAAATAGAGTAAAATTTCAACGGATTTGAAATCTGCGGAAAATTTTACACCAGATTAATACCTTACACCACGGGCACGGGCAAATATGAAAGAACTCCTTCGAACGCTCCGAAGTCTTCTTTTGGAGATTCCCGCATTACCTCTTGAGATCCGTTGATTCTCTTCACACATGGTCATGTGTTTATTTGAGGTTACCTAAAAAAGCGAGAATAAAAACTATTCTTCTATCCTCACCAAGTATCCTCAACCCTCTATTAACTGAAGTCAGTTATTTTTTCTATAACCGAGACCGTTAAAGATAGAGTAAAAATTTCAACGGATTTTAAATCTGCGGAAAATTTTACACCATATTAATACCTTACACCACGGGCAACGCCGAGCTAGCCACGCAGTGGCTAGTAAGTTCTAAAGACTTTGAGGCCAAATATCTCAAAACTACAAAAATATCACATTACCTCTTCTTCCATTCACCCCTTCAATTATATATTTATTAAATGAATTTTTAAAGTTATCAATTTGTTTGGACGCGTTAATCAATCATTTGCTGTGCTTGATGAGTTAACAGAATATAACTCAGGATAACAAATAACGGATTTATTAAGAATTGAAACAGAGACGCAGTGTTCGGCAGGCAGTCGTCTTCCCAAGTCAGTGATAAAACAATAAAAGTGGGAGTGGTTACCCAACCCTTTGAACATAAACATGCATCCCCAAGTGGTCGGGTTGTCCGCACGCTGTCTCATAGGAAAAAACTCAACACAATTCATAAATCTAAAAACTTTGCATTGGTGTAGTAAATTAAAAACAATTAAAATGAATAGTTATTTTTGTTCCGGTTCGATTTTATGTACAACAAATGGTTATAAAACTTTCAATTTAAAAAGTAAAAATTCAGTGCAAGTTCAGTTTTTCAGCAGATTATGTTTTTCAAAAAACATCAGAATTCATTATTTTCTTGTCGCGTTTTGACAAATAAAACCCTTCACGAATTCCGAAACAAATATGGAAGTTTCTGTTCATCAGATTTTATAAAATAATACAACTAGAAGAATTTATGAAGGAGTGGAAAATTACTAAGCCCATCCATGGGTGGTGCATTCCGAAAGGACACGCACATGAAATGCACTGTTTTGCAACTATCTCAGGAATTGAACACTGCAGTGTGATTGACATTTCCCTGCCGTATAGGACGTACAGTACATTTCTTCAACGCCCAATAGGGGGGGGGGAAACGAAAAATCAGCGTTATTTTCAATTATTGTGGTAATGGTAATTTTAGTTAACGTCGTACTAGAGCAACACAACGGGCTATTGACGACAGTCCAGGATCAGTTTCTTAAGGGAAAGATCCAAGGACAACGCCTCGTAATTCTGAACCACGGTCAGATCAACCATCGTGGAAACTGAGTTTTTGATGGCGTCACTCTGGAGAAACACAGCGGGCTATTGGTGACCGTCCGGGATCAATCCCCAAAGGAAAAAGATTCGAGGACAAACACCACGTAATTTGGAACCACGACTTTGTTTTTGAAAAAAAAATAAGGTCTTGAGAGGAAAGTTAATAGATTTCTCAGATGACAAGAAATTTTCGTATTTTTCCAAGGATTTTTTCGCTTTCTCGAGTTGAAATCTAAGTAATATTCAAGGACCGTGACAACCCTGGTTTTATGGGCATTGCTGTACAAATGAATGCGCTAATTGCCTACTAGTTTACACAACAAACTAAATTCTGTGCTGATGGCAAAATGTTATATTCAAGATTCAACAAAATGTTCCATGAGTGTGTTCCATGGTTTTTGACTTATTTATATTTTTTTCCACCTTTGTTTTCTCATAAACTGAAAGAAAAAGACTTAACGACATTTTGCCACTTTCTAAACATTAACAAACCAGACTGCAGAATGGGATTTACTCAATTTTTTTGGGAAAAGTGACTTACAACATTTTGCCATCTGAGCACAGAATTATTCATACGAAATAAAAAATAGATTCTCTCTACGAAACCAAACGCGTTTTGGTCCAGCCAAAACGGAATACTTTCCAACCATCAACAAAAACGACCCGCTACGGTTTCAGCGTCCAGGACCGACAACGGGAGTCGTCAATCCACCATTTTCTCAGGTTTCCATACGAGGACGGTTTCAGATCTGTCCTGTGCAGCAGGGCGCACAGATTACACTCCTTTTGATTGCTCAGCCACACGGCATAGTCCTTCCTCCAGCGGAAGTAGTTGCTGTACAGTTTGAAGTCTCTCCCGACCCCCGTTAGAAAAAATGCTAAGTGCTTGGGTGACTTGAAGCTCAGAGCGTCGATGAACGAACCAGGAGGAGCGAACTTGTCGTACACGGCGCCTCCGAACACCACGGGCACGATGTCGAACTTCAGAGTCCTGAAGAACTTCTCGGTGATGTAGTCCTTGCAGATGGTGTTCTCGAAGGCCAGGAAGAACTTGTACTTGCCGGAGAACTCCTGCAGACACTTGTTGGTCTCCCCGGGAGGGCAGACGGAAGTGCCGCACGTCCCGTACACGTCGACGTCGATGTACTTGCGCAGTTCGGCGACGTAGTCGTCTCTGCCCCCGTGGGTGGGGCAGTGGCTGCTCATCCAAACCACAGATTCAGACTTGTTGGTGAACACCCACTGCAGAGATTCCAAGTCGAGTTTGCGGGACGGACGAATCTGGAAAACCGGAAATGGAATTAATAAATGTATTCAAGATAGTTCCATATAAACTAGTTATACACACACTGGTGAATGAATTCGAAACCCGTGCATCCTGCAATGTTACATTTTTACTCGGAAGGTGGTGGATCTTTCATGGACGGTAATGCAACCATACACTGCGGGTGCAACGTTCGAGAGTGGCTCATGTAACATCCACTGACTTCCAACATCTTCTGGTGTAACAACATGGATTACAATTGGGAAATCGAAAGTTCTCGAAATAACCTAGCTTTTGTTTTGAAATTAGTATATTTTTTTCTTCTAAAGACGTTTCCTTGTTTACTGTGTATTGTTTTTTTTATTGTAAAAGGATTATATTTTTTCATTTTGTTCTATGCAAATTTTCAAATTATGCAATTCTTTTGTCACGTCATATTGTATTTTTGTGCTTACATGTTTTGGACTTCACTTACCTTTTGTTTTTTGTGTACTGTGTTAAATGTTTTATATGTATGTTGGATTTCTCGGCTCTCCCTAATTCCCGAAACTCCTCAGTAAGACGGACTATATAGCTGAAGCCGCACAGGTGAAGCAGTGTCCGCCTAAGGCGTACAATCCAATATTCCCCTGGCAGTCGCAAAGTCCAGATCTTAACCCCAAAAGAGAACCTTTGGGACATGTTGTAAAGGCTCATCTGAAAGCAATCTCCTTGGCCATCCACTTCACAGGATCTTAAGGTCTGTGTATCCAATGCATGGTATTCTATGGACTTCAATGCACTTCAGAACCTCGTAAAATCTATTCCTGAACGCACATATATATTTCTAATGGCGGGCTTGTCCTTGGCCACTACAAGGCCGGATGTGATGGTCACTTGTGAAGGGGCCCCCAGTGGAAGGACCATCCTTGCCCCTAACAAAGGACAGCACAATTTTACATCCATGCCCTGACCCCGGATTCGAACCATCAAACCTTCCGATCCAGAGGCCAACACCTTAACCACTAGACTGGATGGTCGGCCAATAAAATATTGATCCCAGGTTTCTAATTCATTGTCAGCGTATATATAGTTCCTATTTTACCACTTGTTGGTTATTTCTGAACAATGTATTCAAGAGATTTTCATCTAAATTAACTATAGTTCCTATTTCACCATGTGTTGATTGTTTATGTAAAATATATTCAAGATATTTTCATCTGAACTGTCAATTATTTCGATTTCACAACGTGGTTATTTCTGGTTATATGGCGTTAAGGGCCATATTTTTTTTGCCAAAAGCCAATCACTAGACAGACAATATCAAGTAATGAAGGAGAGAAAAGCAAAAGGTAGAAGGGCAAGCGAGGTGTAAAATTAAGGGAAATATCATTAGTTGTGATGTCCTGTTTAAAGCTCCTATGGTTTATCTTCGCTTTGAAAACTGCCCTGTAGTGGCTAGCCTCTGAAGCAGCAAATATTTGTTTCAAACTATCACCAGTTCTACGCAAGGAGCAATTTGTTTTGCCTAGCTGTATTTTCATTTCCCTTGGAGTAATATGGCAGTTTTTTCCCGACGGGAGATGTCTGGTCATCATCAAAATTGACCAGATCTTTGACGAGATATTTCGTCAAAACCACTTGAGAAAACCCCTTGAGGGGATATTTTACAAAGGGAAATGCAGTCTTTTAGATATTTCACTTTCTTCTGATTCGATTAACAGGAAGAGACTGTTGAGCTTACTCAATATTTCAAAGGTTGGTCGGGTTATATGGCGCAAGGGCCATATTTGTACAAGCTGGGCCAAACATAAGACAAACTGCGTCAAGCAATGGACATTTACAAAAGTAAAGTTTTACTGACATAGAAGATGAAAATACGCCCGTGATAAGTTACAAGATCCGAATATTTCCAAGGGATTAACAGACCAGACTAAATTCTAGCATTAGAAAAAAAAGTCATGAGTGTTGTTATAATAATAGTATAAACTATCCTTAGTGGTGATAATTATTTTTGACTTGCAATCTTAAGAATATTGTTTTGCTCGGAAAGATTAATATACGTTCTAGAAATCATAATTTTCAGACTGGGACTGCTGGAGTAGTAAACGGCAGAAACAACTTTTAGATTTTGGGATTCGCTTTTACACGAACCCTTAAATTCTCCAAGTGGTTTCGACGAGATATCGCGTCCATCAATATATGACCAATTTTGCTAAGAGACGAGATATCTCGTCATCAAGATATTGTTAATTTTTTGATGATGAGGTCATCATGATCTGGTCAGTTTTCTACTAATAAGATTCTTGTTCATCAAGTCTGGTCTTTTTTTGCTAATGACGAGTTACCTTATCAAGACTTGCGTCATTTAACCAGGAGAGTCAAAAGACATTTTTTAAACTGAAGAATTCCATTCATAAGTTAATTTCAAATCACAAGTATATTTTGTGGACCGGTAGAATTTTTCTATAATTATAAGAAAATATGAAACATTTCCAAAAAGATAAAATTAAAAATGGCGCTCACTCTCGAAATAGAACCATACTGCGTGACAATGTCTGAATCGGCTCTATAAGTCATTGTCCAATTGAACATATTCTTCATGTACTGAAAACCGGGAAAGTCCGAATACGGTGGAGACTCCAAGCAGTAAAACACCCATTTTTGATGAGGATACCTGACAGCAGGCAAGTCCGAAAGCGACATGTCCCTGGCATGGAAGACCACAGCATCACTCTCGTGAAGCTTTGATCTATCTCTGGTCACTCTGCAATTGCGACAGCGAGCGCACTGTGCGAAGTTCTCTTTGGGCAAGTAGTTCCAATAGTCGAAGAACGAAGTCCAAAGAAGGATCAATTTGGAATCCTTCTTGCTGGCAGATTCACAAGTTGCTGGAGGTATAGGCACTGGAGTTGTTGCTTTAGTGACCACGCCTGAAGCACCTTTTGGGTTACTCGTGGTAGGAACAGTACTTAGATGGATGTATTTCGTGTTGTCGCGCACTGGAGTTCGATGCTTCGAGGAATATACAGGGGTGTTGTTTCTATTGGATGCATCAGAGATTTTTCTATTGGCTTCGCTGGTGTTTTGAGGCGAGCTGATGAGTTTCCGTTTCCAGGACCAGCCTGGAGGCACTATCCTCTCTGATGATCCAAAGTCGGCCGATCTGATGCTGTGGCCAGATTCTAGGTCGAACTCATCGGCAGCAAAGACATTCTGGACGGTTGAAGTCAATGGATTGTCGCTCTCCAGATAGAGAGTGAACAAGGCACATGCTCCCAGCATTGCACACGTGAGGTAAAGGCAGACAATGCGTTTGGGAAGACGTCTTAAGACTGGAAATTTTTCCATGTTTGTGGAACGGGAGTTAACTTCATGTCCTGGAGGTTCTTAGACATTTTCGCCCTTGTTCTTGACCTAAAATTAAAAAAAATATGTATGAATCGAAATGTACTTTAGTGAGCTACCTTGAAAAATCTAAAAATAAAGTACAGCTCAATGAAAAATATACTAATATATAAGTTGAGACAAAAATTGCTTAAAATTAGATAAATACTCGAATTAATTTCAAAGATTTATTGAAGACATGGACAGTTTCGGAATGACAGATAACGGTTTTCCCAAATCTCACTATTCACAAATACATAATTCCCTGTGATTAGAGAATTCAACTTTTTTTGTTGTTAAATTTAATCTGAGGGTTATTTTTGAAGACAGTTGCCTTCTCAAGAAACACAGTGCTAAGTTGAAAGGAACAAACATTTTCAGGGTATTCAGTCATTTGTGGCAATATGCAAGACCATTGAATTTCTTGTGAATTAGTCCTAACAGTGATTACTACAGTTGTAAATTAAGTATTTCTCCTCCCCTCCAAAAATATCCAACAGCCCGTTGTGTTGCCCTAGTGCAACATTAATCAACTAAAAATATATTATAATTTTAAAAGTATATTCAATATGCAATGAACCTTTTTTCAGAAAGAAAAAATATATAAAACTAGGGGGCCTGCCTCCTGCTCGCTAACGCTCGCCAACCCCCAGAGGATTGCTTCGCAATCCTCATTGGTTCGCTGCGCGAACCTATACTCGCTTCGCTCACCTCAATGAAGACGTGTCCTAGCAGAAGGGATTGTTTACAAAATATGTTACCAAAAACTGTTTTTAAAATCTAAATTTGCTGTATTACAGAAAAATATATACAGTATCTCTAAAATCAGAATTCAAATGAAAACTTTGTGCAAATTTTGACTCGAAATGTGAGCGTTGCTTTGGAAATTGAATACCCAGCATGTTATTTGTGTGTACATTTTCCCAGCACTCAAACGACCCACATTTTTTCATTGAGTTTGTTGCCGGAAGTTGTAGTGCAAGCGTCTTGTTGAACTATAATTGTTGGCCCTGAAAAGGACCGTTTTTTAAATGGCCCTGAAAAGATCCTCCGCATTCTTTGATTTCTATTCTAAACTAACTGCAACAGCTCATTAAAATTTCCTTTTTTTTCCAATAAAATTTCATCCGATAACGCTATAAATTCAATCGATGCGCGAGACTTCGCGATAAACAAACAATCCTACAGTGTTGCCAAAACGCGATTACAAATAACGTCTTTTTTGCGTGCCACGTAAGAGAATTATATATATAGATATCACTCTAGTTTCAATAAGAAAAAGTAATTTTCCTTGAGGAATGAAAATTGAAAATTTTATTTGATGATGGGGGGATTGCTTCTTTGAATGTGGAGACTGGCAATATGTAAAAAAAGACTGTCGTCCCTTTACAAGGATATTTAAGAAATCCTCAGTGCAGAGTTGCCAACTTTGAAAACTGTGCATCAGTAAAACTTTTGCGCCCACGAACGCCCCTTGCGATAAAAACACAACATAAATGCATGAATTAATGTGTATTAGAAATATCCGTACATGTCACACTAACTAGTATTATCTGTATTTAAAAATGCATAAGTAAAAATTCACATTTTTATCAACTGCAGAAAACTTGCAAAGTAATAGTGTTTTAATACCAAACTGAACGCATCCACGGTAAAAAAAACATTCACTTTATGAGTACCTACATTGCATCCAAAACTGTACGTTACATACCATTTAAACTTGTGTCAGAATTACAGATCATTTGGTGTTTGCAGGTAGATGAAAGAAAAAAAATCAATGTTATATTTACAAAGTTGTCTGATTCAGTGTTTTATTGAGAAGAGGGGGTTGTAGAAAAATTCACTGATACTGTAGTGGCTTTTTTGGTCTTTAATAATTCTGCACAGAATTTCTGCTCGAACAAGGTTTGGGGTATTGTGTCTTCAACACCAAAAAACTTTCTAATGTTTTGTTAGAAATGAGAGAACGGTATTCAGTTCGGTTCTTTCTGACGAAGCTGAATATTCTCTCAGACTCTGCATTGGAATATTGGCCAATCTATCGAATTTTACTTCATCAGCCCTTCTTATTTTACCTACTGCAACCTACTGTACATCAATACGGGCATGTATTTCTATTATCACAGATAAATCTTCCAGCTGAAGACAGCAAAACTACTTTTCCAACTTATCCATTGCTTCGTCTTTGCACCCATCAAGTCCAATAGAAAATTTTAGTGGATGGTTGCAGAGAATGAAATATTTCGATTATTCTATCGAAATATTAAAAATCCGTAAAAAAGGCAGAACCATCCGTAAATCAGTAAAATTAAGTGGAAATTCGTACAAATTACGGATGATCTGTAGAAGTTGGCAAATATGTCAGTGGTTTGAATATATGACAAGCTTTCATCCAATGAAGCAAGTTTAAAGTAAATCTCACGTGAACAATACCAGAGCCCGAACAATTGACTAGAAGGGACTAATCAGTTCCCATTAAAAATATTTTTACAAAGCAAAGGCCATGAAAAAGAGCATTGATATGAAAATGGAGGCCACAGGGACTAGGTTAACGTAATAAAGTAAAAGCAGAACAACGAACATAAATGTAGACACTTAGAAACTAAGTTACAAAAAAACAGAAGCTATTATCTAAAACTTTCATGTCTTACTTCAATATGCAGTAAAAAGTCGCCAGGTAGCGAGCAAGAGCGTGGAAAATTGTGATAAGCTCAGATATGCGCCAGTTATTTCAGCTTGTACTCTGTCATTTTTAGCACCTTAGACGAGGTGTTTCAATTTATGGCACTTAAGATAAAGCCATTGTAATTGTTAGAACAGCCAACGCAATTTCATGGTTGCGACAGTTATTTAAAGCTTGAAGTTATAAGCGCAGTAGAATCCAGGTCCTTACTAGAACACATGCCTCAAGAGCGAAAAATATTATTTAGTAGAATGAATATTAAAAGTTTTTGTCAGTGAGGGTTGATATTTTTGCCAGCCGGTACAAACCATGCACAAATCGAAAAACGTTTCAGAGGCTTTTAAATGGAAAAATAAATTCAATTAAACACAATTGTATACATTAAATAGTTATATCAAGAAGTCTTCCTATCGTATTGACAATTTTTTTATTGAACGAAAGCAAACTCTCCGTGCTCTACAGAAGGTAGTGAAGGTACAGAAAGTAGGTTCTATAAGCACCGTTTACACGGTGCTTATAGAAAGTAAGTTTATAAAACAGAGAAATAGGAAAAACAGTTAACTAAAATTACAAGATTTGATGAACTTAACAAATGGGTAGAAAAGCAGATTAGATTGGTTATTGGAATGCTAATTTTTTTTAAAAACAAGAACATTCTGTTTCATTATTGAATATACATGCATCTTAAAAATTGAACAGCTGTAAGTGTGGTAAATTAAAAAAGTATTAATTTACCTAATGTGAAAATTCAACTAGTTACCACCGTCCTAGCCTAAGCCATTCGGTGTATCGCCAGGAAATTTGAACCACGGTCAGATAACGAGGCAACATCTGAGCTGGCACCCCACTCTCCAAACTTCCACACCAACCCAACGAGAGGACTTTCGGCCACGACAGATTGAAGTGCACCAGCCGCCTCAACAGCCTGCGTTTACATACGTCCATGCCCTGACCCGGATTCAAACCAGGAACCTTTCGATCTAGAGGCTAACTTAACCACTATACATTTTGGTCGGCTACCTCATGCGAAAATGCATGTCTTTACTAGCTTATAAAAGTTTAACGGTTTTATTAGCTAATGAATATTTTATGCCTTTACCAGCATATGAATATTTTATGCAATTATCAGCAAGTGAATATTTTATGCCTTAAACAGAAAATGAAAGTTATTTGCTTTTAACAGCTTATGGAATGTTTTATACTTTTACCAGCGTATGAATGTTTTATGTATTCGTTAGCAAACGAATGGCTTCACCAGTTCATGAATGTCATGCCTTTAACATCTAAAGAATGTTTTATGCCTTTATCAGCTTATGAATATTTTATGATTAAAAGCTAATGAATGCTGTATGTCTTTTAATATGTGAATGTTTTATGATTTTACTAGCTAATGAATGTTTTATGTCTTTACTAAACACAGGAAAGAAAACAAAATTCTAACTCTTAGTTCAAGAAGGAAATTGAATTAAATGTCAAACAACCAATAGTATGGCCTAAACTTGCCGTAACAAACCAGAATGTATCGATTCTTATCGTAATAATTCAAATTTGTCAGTTGTAAAATCGCGGTCAAATGTAACTATATCATAAAAAGTATTTTTAGAAAAAGCGAAAATTAATTTTTTCAAGACATTCGTAAACGAAATGTATTGTTTGTTTTTTGTTCGACCTGAAAAAACGTTATTCGTTGACTTGATTAAACTGAGTAATGGCTGCCATAGCATACTAAAAAAAATCCAATTATCAAAATGCATTCCAAAGTTTTTCTGCATGCCATAATAAATGTTGTTTCGTAAGAATTTACATTTATTCATAAACTATAAATTTTGGGCAGTTAATTCATTGTGCTTGAATGTGTGCCAAAAAACCGTCTCGAACTCGGAACTTAAATTTATAGATGGTATTTATTTACCCGAGTTCCTTTTTCCGCGAGTTTTGTTTTATAATACTTCTTTTTACACAGGCACTTTTTGCTTTTAAGTAAATTCTGGTGGTGTCGAAAATATTCGGAAATTTCTGTATTAAATAGTATTAACGCTTAGTGCATCTCTCTCTATATATTTCCCTGCCGAACGTGACAGTTGCTTGTTTGGGTGCTTATTGGCACAAGGGATATATCTGGCCAAGCTGCGTCAAACACACGACAGTGTGAAGAGGAAATTTGAAAGAAAAGATAGAGAGAAGAAGGTAAACAGAAAAATCGCTTTGGTATCCTGGGGTCTCTGTCCACTGTACGTGACCGAAATCGGCGTTGTTTGTGTAAGGGAAAATAACAATAAACGGATATAAACAATATAAAATTGACCACCACGAGATTACTCTCCAATTCTGCCTCAAAGTTTAAATATACTTTATAACAACAAAAAAATCGACGCAGTAAGAGGGAGTTGTCTGATTGCGATAAAAATTGGCGGATGTGAAGAACATTACATAGAAAAACATACGATTAAAATTTCAGAACAATTGAATGATTTATTTCAGAGATTAACCGTTACAAAGGGAGGAAGTCAATAAGACGTGGAATAGACTGAAAAAGTTCCCGGATGGTGTTCTACGGAATTTCTTGCCAAATTGTCTCCAACTGTCGGGTTAAATCAGGGGTGGCCAACCTGTGGCGCATGCGCCAAACTTGGCGCATTTGATGATTACAAGTGGCGCATTGCATTCTTGCGCCTACATATTCTTTGATTACAAGTGAACAAGCATGAAAGCATCCATGAAATTCATTAAAAGGAAAACGAGGTAGAGAATGAATGATTTAAATTTTAAAAATTATGTCTTGCTCTCAGTAACAACTTTACACCAAACATTGAAAGACTAGCGAAATCCAAACAGGCTCAAAAGTCTTATTGATGGTAAGTAATGTTAATGTGCTGAAATAGACATTGTTTTACGTACAATAGTTAAAGCATTTAAAAATGTTAATTATGTCTATAAACATACTTTTATTAAAAAAGTTATTAAGGATATGGCAGGACCATGAACGTAAGGTAGAAAAGGTGCTCGAGTTATATGGCGCATCGGAACTCGTATGTGAAAAAAAAATTGGCGCATGGTATGTAAAAGGTTGGCTATCCCTGGGTTAAATGGTCAACATTCCGGGATGGTTGCAATCGCCTTCCCTTAACGTCCCAAATTTGCTCTATGGGAGAGAAATCAGGAAACCTAGCTGACCAAGAAAGTGTTGGGAAAGCTTGAAGACAATCCATAGCAACATGAACCTTGTGCGGCCGAGGATTATCTTGTTGAAAAGTAAGTCCGGGTGTCGCAAAAGGAACGGTAACACAGCCAGTTGTAGAATATCGTCTACGCACCACTGTGCTGTAAGTGTGCCAGAAATGACTACCAAAGGGGACCGGATATCAAAGGAGATGGGACCCAGACCCTATAGCCCTGTTGTGGGCATGTGTGGAGTGCGATAGTAAGGGCAGGATCCCCACGCTGCCCTGGACGTCTCCATACTAGGGATGCGACATCGATGTCGATGTTTTCAAAACATCGATGTTTTTTTAAAAACATCGATGTAATTAACATCGATGTATTAGGGTCGATGTTTTTGTAACATCGATGTTTATACTTGTCTATGTTTTTACGTTTTCGATGTTTTATTTTTAAATGAAAAAAGTACCGTTAAAATTTTTTTTTAAATAACCGAGTAGCATAATTTTTATAATTAGCAAATTGAACATACTTTTAGACCAATGTGACCAAGGATGAAGGGTCGGAAGAGTAGAGATGCGACATCGATATCAATGTTTTCTAAACATTGATGTTTCAGAAAAAAACATCAATCTATTGGAACCGATGTCGCATCACTAGTTGCTAAACCAGTTTTAAGAAATGGGGAAACAAGTTTAAATACACTGAACTTTAAAACTACGATGATTTGGGGGCCATTATTGTCAACACCGATGTTTTAATTTTGGACATCGATGTTTTGCTGTCGATGTCGCATCAATTATAACCAGTTTTAAGAAATGGGGAAAAAAAGTTTTAATACACTGAATTTTAAAAACATCGATGGTTTTCGGGCAATGTATTATCAACATCGATGTTTTAATTTTGAACATCAAAGTTTCAAAACATCGATGTTTTGCTATCGATGTCAAGTTGCTAAGCCAGTTTTAAGAAATGGGGGGGAAAGTTTGAGTACACTGAATTTTAAAAACATCGATGTTTTTTGGTCGATGTATTATCAACATCGATGTTTTAATTTTGAACATCGATGTTTAAAAACATCGATGTTTTTTGGTCGATGTATTATCAACATCGATGTTTTAATTTTGAACATCGATGTTTTAATTTTGAACATCGATGTTTCAAAACATCGATGTTTTGCTATCGATGTCGCATCCCTACTTCATACTAGTGAACTCTATTCCCAGACATTTAAAAGCTATTGTAGATGCTATAGGATATCCTACTAAGTACAAATTTATCAAAATATTACAATATTTACTAATATGTAGATTTTCTTATGTACGTAGACTTCTGTGAGGTAACTTTTTTGTTACTTTTTGACTGTTGATTTTCCAAAAAAAAACAACGTTTTACTACGTTTGTAAAATAATTTATGTAGTTTTGTTAACTACTTTAAATATTATTAAGAAATTCCCATTCTGAGATATTAATTTTTATTAATGGTTAGAGCCGTACTTCCCTAAATAATCATACAATGATTGAAAATGTTTTTAAAACTAACCATTATTTACCTTGATTACAGTTATTGAACACAAAACATCAAATTAAAAATTCAGAAATACATCTTTAAAAATATTTATAAAAGCTTCGAACGAAAAGTGAATGTATCAGTTTCTTCCATACAAAATAAGATTCTTGGAGAAAACGGACACAAATTTAAAAAGCAAAGGATTAAAAAATACCAAGGTTTCCATATTATCAACCAGTCCTATCTAAAATGGTCTTGTTTTGTATATTTTATTTATAATCTTCTATTCTGTTTATCGTCAGTACCAAATATTCAGAATTTTTATTATGCTTCTAGAGCAAAAATAAGGCATTAGAATTTCAATTCCTTAAAAATAGTTTTTAGAAAGAGAATTGATTTTTCAGCAGCGTTGGTAAAACAATCCAAGTACTTGCAATGCTCAATATACCTTCCAAGCTACTCCAAAACTATCAAATTATGGTTGATTTAAGAGTTATTGATTTAAGTATAGTCATTGGGATTTAAGTATAGTCATTGGGATTTAAGTATAGTCATTGGGATTTAAGTATAGTCATTGGGATTTAAGTATAGTCATTGATTTAAGTATAGTTACTAAGATGTTAAAACATGAAACTTTTCTAAATATGCAAGAAAATAAATTTTAAATGAAGTATTTACTTAATTAAATATGATGTATCAAAGCTAAAACATTGCATTGAAATGTGCTGAATAAATTTAATGTGATACTTGTACAAACACACATACACAAAATACAATAGAACATAGAATGGGAAGACGGACTTAAGCAACCAAGTTCAGTCACTAAATGAATGTAAGTACTTGCTTTAAAAATATGAGTTTATTTCGTTTAGTGGGAAAACGTTAGCCTTTTCAATGATTTTCCACCGTATGTACAATAAAGCACCTGAACATAGCTCTTTTAAAATTTGAAAGGAAGATTTATTGTATAGGAATTAAAGTATGGATGAAAGCAAATTAACAGTTAAATAAAAGATTCCCCCGACAAGACATAAATAATATATTTCTAAAACTAAAGGTTTAAAACACGATAAGTCCAGGAGAAAAGAGACCGATTGCAAAACCCGAAGAACAGATAGACTCACCCTCGTCAAAAGATCTCGGGAAAATACGGTGAGGTTTCGGCATACCAGGTGCCAGGTTTGGAATCGAATCTTTAAGGAGAGGAAGGGCGTCTTTACCCTTTCGGACATCTCATGTCCGGCAGCAGATACCTCCACTTCCTTCTTATTCATGGAATCGAAGTTTTAAAGGAAAGCGTTTTCACCCTTTTAAACATCCCATGTCCGGTAACAGATACCTCCACTTCCTTCTTATTCTCACGATTGCCTTCTCGAAAAGAAAAAGGCCCCGATTGTTGGCGCGTACGACTATTTGTATAGTAATTCAATTTTTGAAAAACCGCCAAATAAATCGACCCTAATCCAAAGGTAAACCAATAGAGGAGAGATACGATCTTTATCTCTCATCCCCGTAAAGGAGAAACCAATCAATTCTAAGAGGCGGCCATCAGTTCGCCCCTTTGCGAGTGGACAATAAACCCAGATGAAACACCCCACTAGGTTAGAAATCATCGCAATACAACCAAATACGCCAGTACTAATGAGAACTTTCCCCTCAACGGAAACGGGCTTTATCTGTTTACTTTTCCCATCCACGGGGATTCAAGATCGATTTCCGACCAACCGGTCAAGTGGTTAAGGTGTTGGCCTCTGGATCGGAAGGTTCCTGGTTCAAATCCGGGGTCAGGGCATGGATGTAATTGTGTTGCCCTAAGTTAGGGGTACTGAAGGTCGCCCATTGGGTGCTTCTTCATAAATGGCCATCGCTTCCGGCCTTGTAGTGGTCTGTGATTACCAATCGAATGCCCGCCGTATTTATAAAAAAATAATATACATACATTATAAATATATATATATATATATATATATATATATATATATATATATATATATATATATATATATATATATATATATATATATATATATATATATATATATATACATACAAAGGTGTGAAAATTATTAGAATAATTGTGATTTTTTCAGTTTTTCTTGATTCATTTTGTATACATTTGCAATATTTCATGAAAGGTAATTTGTTTTGTTGATCCAATCAATTTTCAATCCTTTAGAATAGTTTTGGGGACATAATTTTGTTAAATAATGCCATTTTTTAAAAAGAAAAATATTTGATCCAAAGTACTCAAATTGTTTGCATTGCATAAAAAATTTGTTTGATTTACAAACGTATTTAAAATAAAAATTTTAAATCGTCTACTTGCTGTGCTTGTATATTCTTTCTTTTCTTGAGTTGGCATCGGTATTATTTTATTGTTAAGGGGGTCCGGGACACATCAGAAAAAAAATTTTATTAATTAATTTAGAATTTAGAATTTTTTTGTACTGATTACCCATCCAACTAATAAACAAAATCCGAACACAAAATTTTTCCAAAAGTTTTTTAAAAATTTTAAATTAAAATTTTTTGAAAAAAAGAGGGGTCATTTTAAATTGCTAAGGCTCAAAATATTCTTGGTCGATTTTCAAAATTCTTGCAGTAAATTATTAACAAATTTATAAACTTTAATTGTGATTCAGCAATTTAAAAAATATTAATTTAATAAAAAATAAAAAATATTTGAATGAAAATTTTTGAAAATTTTAAGGTACTTCTTTTTAAAAAAGTCATATTTTTAAAAGTAAATATTTGTTTCAAATTTGCTGAATCAAAATTAAAGTATAATGTTTGAAAAAGATATATTCCAAATTTCAACCCTTAAACTTTATCGGTTTTCGACTTATAGCAATTTGAATACAGGAAATCTTGAAAAATGTATCATGGAGAAAAACGCATTTAAAGTTTTAAAGACAGATGTTGTTGCCATGACAACCACTGTCAAGAGTGTTAGATTTTCAAAACAACGCACCACAAAAATTATTACATCTCTAGTTCTAATTAAGATAGAAACAGGATTTAGACGTCATTTTAAGCAGAAAAACACAGAGAATTTCTTAAAAAAATAAAAAAAATTTCGAAAATTTGACGATTTTTGTGTCCCGGACCCCCTTAAAGCAATTATTTTCGCTGCTTTGATTAGTTTATAATTGGAATTTTTTTTTCGTCTGTCAAAGGATTATTGCGTGATTATGGGTAAAGGAAGTGATATTTCTCCTAGAAATCTAGCTGAGGCAAAGTGTCTCATCCAAGAAAATAAATATACACAACACGAAATCTCAAAAAAAAGCAACATTTATCAAGTATCTGTGTGTAGAATAAAAAGGATATTTGGACTCCAAATGAGAATATGGAAATTCTAGAGTTTGGAAATGCGGAAGGAAAAGTGAATTTACTGCAAGAACTGAAAGGAAATTAATTCAAATTGCTGAATCTAACAGAAGAGCAACTAGTCATGAAATAAAAATCTCTCTTCAAGCGTATGGAGTAAATGTATGTGATTCTTCTATTTTCGTCGTCCTCGAAAAAAGGCTAAAATCACATCTGTTATGGAAAAGAAGAGACTTGCTTGGGCAAAAGTTGTGCAAGAACAAATCGGAAATGACTGGAGTAAGGTGAGAAATATTAATTTTCCTTTAATTAATCAGTTTAAATCAAGTTGTTCATTTCTTTTCCTGAAATCATGTTTATTGCATACTGACTAAAGATACAGAACTGTTTATAAATTTGATTAAAAATTTCTTTATACGAATATTTTTCTACAAATTACATACCTTAAAGTATTTTTATCTTTTAGGTATGTTTTTCTGATGAACCAATGTTTACGATATCAGAAAAAAGCAGTCAGTATTTCAAGAGAAGTACCAGTGAAGAATTTTCCCCAAATTGCATAGCACAAACGGTTAAACATCCTACTAAAGTAATGGTTTGGAGCGTAATGTCTGCTCAGGGTACTGGACGTTTATACATTGTAGAAGGCATGATGAACCAGTATCAGTATAAAAAAGTGCTTGAACAAAGACTAATTCCACAATTAAAAGACTGGTTTCCAAATGGAGACTTCATATTCATGCATGTTTGAGCTCCGTGCCATAAAGCCAAAACCTGTGACCAAATTTTTGGATGAAAAAAATATAAAACTCTTCCATGGCCTGGAAACAGTCCAGATATGAACCCAATAGAGAATTTTTGGGCCATTGTAAAGAAATAATTAAAGAATTGTAACATCACATACAAAAATGGTCTGATAGAAAGAGTCATCCAAATTAGGCACCATGACAACGAAATACAATCTAATTGCCAAAAACTCATACAAAGTATGTCAAGACGTATTGAATCTTTAATAAAAAACAAGAGGATGCACACTAAATATTAAATGTATCAATATTTTTCAAAATAATGTAATATTTCTTTATTTATGTATTTCTTATAATATTTCTTTAATATAACAAGATTTTATTGTAAATTTGACAATTATTCTAATAATTTTCACACCTCTGTACATAAACCAAGCTCTCAAAGTTGGCGCAAAGGCAGTACACAATATATCTCCATGTATATGCACATATAAATATTAAAGAGAATATAAAATTAATTATTAAAAGTCAACCCTACATACAGTTTGATTAATGCCGATACATACCGATATATATTATCAATGAATAAATTTAGGTGCAGATGATATGGGTGAGTTTTTTTGTATTATTCAACTATTCATAATTTATTTTTGTATGTTGATGTTAAACTAGGCACTTTCTAAGTCGTACTTGATTATGGTGCAGATGATATGGGTGAGTTTTTTTGTATTATTCAACTATTCATAATTTATTTTTGTATGTTGATGTTAAACTAGGCACTTTCTAAGTCGTACTTGATTATGGTGCAGATGATATGGGTGAGTTTTTTAGTATTATTCAACTATTCATAATTTATTTTTGTATGTTGATGTTAAACTAGGCACTTTCTAAGTCGTACTTGATTATGGTGCAGATGATATGGGTGAGTTTTTTTGTATTATTCAACTATTCATAATTTATTTTTGTATGTTGATGTTAAACTAGGCACTTTCTAAGTCGTACTTGATTATGCAGATCAAATTCACAATACTTTGATGCATTATAGTGTTGTAAGCATTTAAATAATCATATTAACTTTTTTTTTATCACGTATCATTTTCTACGATCTATATCTATATAGGGAAGAAAGCACACTTAAACCTTCTCCATGGAGAAAATTGTTTAAGGACCCGTTTCTCAATATTACGCTATTTCATCCGATTTAAACATAAATCCACAGCGTTAAATGTAAGTTTATATGACAAAGATTCCATTAACTGGATATGTTTGCTCACTAATTTATTCAATGATTTAATTATTTTATCAATTGCTGAAGTATTAATAAATTAAAATATTTTCAACGTTGATTTATTAACTGGTTTATTGTAGCAGTTTATTACTTGAATTGGAAAACTATCAAATTATTCCCTTGTAAAGATAAAAATATTACCGTGAATCTCATGATAGAATATGCGATCACATCAGCATTGACTTTCAGTAAATACCAGCTCTTTGGGTAGGCACATAGGTAGTTGATTTAACGCTGCACTGTAACAATACAACGGTCTATTGACACGGATACGGTGTCAATCCCGAAGGGAAAGATCTATGGACAACCCTAGTCACATTTAACCATGGTCAGATGACGAGGGCAACTTAGCTGGCACCTCTGTAAAATTCAACACCACGCCGACATGAAGACACTTACGGATTTTACGTGCACCAGTCCCTACGATAATGTTCGTTTGGATATCTTTTGGGGGAAGTCAACTATATTTTTCTCATGATATAAAAGTATTCTTTCAAGAATGCGTTGTGTAGCATAAAATGACCATAGAAGCGAAAGTCAAGCTTTTCTAGAATATGAGCTGTCACTGCATATAAGTCATATTTCCCGCAACAGAGCTCGTTTTATTAATTAGTTCAGCTCAATCATTAGTTGATGACTTTTCTGGGAATCAATTATAAGTGCAAATGTAAGTTTGATGCCACTGTTTACAGTTGGTTTGGGTGATTTTTGCTTCTTCCTCAAGAGATGTTACGTAAGCAGGATTATGAAACTTTTTAGACAAACTTTAAAGGTACACCCGTCAGAAAAAAAAATGACTCACCCGATCGCAATTGCACAATTTACATCGCAGAACAAAACGAAAGGTAACAATCGATGAGGATGAATGTTTTCTACAAATATCTATATTAAAAATTTGTCTACGGGGCCTTCTTTGGGGGAAGTCTTCATATTAAATTGGTTGCTTGCTCCGATAACTTCAATACGAACCCTCATCTTTTATCACAAATTTTTATTCTACGAACAATTTCAGGAGGAAATAAAAAAAAATTTCATCAATTTTATTGGATGTTTCACCGATTTATAGGTGTTTAAAATTAGATCTCATAATGTTAAATTGGAGTTTCACTTTTTTTGTTATAATTGCTAAAAACATTAATTTTTCTTGGAATTTTTTTTCATCCTTTGTTTTTTAAAAACCCAACACAGTCTATAAATATTTTAATTATCAAACTAAATTTACTACTTTTTATCAATTACGAATTTAATATTCATAAAAATTATGAATAGAAACATGAGAAAATTTTGACACTGTGTGCTTCAACTGTCACTGAATCATCGGAACAACAAATTCCATCTCATTACATGCATAATTAGTAGCGCAGTGAGTATATTTGTAAAATTCAATGATTATTATTGTTATTGGGGATTGTTCACAAAGCGAAAACAGAAATTTCTGCCAACAGATCCTAGGATTCAATCAGAATGGATTTTGATTCTGTCACCTTCTTGATGACCTCCATACCAAGGCGCCTTCAATTGGTCATTGACTGCGATGGCTTCTACACGTCTTTATTAATATTTATAAATTGATTGAACTTCGAACATTTAAACGCTCCCTCAATGGTTTTTATGAATTTTATCGGTCACGCGCGTTTACGCGCCGTTTTACATTATTCCTTCATCAAATCCGTCTGAAATTGTGTGTAGAATCCAAATTTGTGATAAAAGACGGGGTTCGTATTGAAATTATCGGAGCAAGCACCCAATTTAATATGAAGACGACCCCTTAGCCAAATTTTAAATATTGATATTTGTAGAAAACATTAATCCCTATCGATTCCTACCTTCCGTTTTGTTCTGTTCTGTACAACTATGTACCGACAATAGTCAAATCGTTTTTCTTGGCACGATTCTTATAAATTTAAAGGTACAACTGGCTGTTGTAACGTAGTGGGCCGAGTGGTGTGCCTTTCTACAAAATGAAACAGCCTAGTTTAAAAATAACTTGCATTTTATTTTGCAATTAATTATGTACACTAGAGATTTGCATCCCTATGACATGGGCGGTGCGAAACAGGCGCAAGACAGCCGCGGCCTCATCAACGAGCACCGCAAAACACAAAAACCTCCGCTTCCCTCGAGTTCTGCAACGGATCTGCCTTTGTCGGCAGACCCCTCGTTCCGCAAGCCACAAATCACAGGCACCCCAAAACAAACGGGACAGCTGTTCGTCAGCAGGGCTCGGGCAGATGTTTCAGGAATTTGGAATCAAAGGTCAATGCCGGTGTCGGCGACGTCACACTGTAATGGCCGTAGTTTAAATTCTTTCTAGGCGTGATCAAGGTACAACTGCTGTACCGGCCGTAAAGTAAAATTTAGCGATAAGGACAGGAAGTTCAATTAACGTCGTACTGGACCAATACAAAGTGGCTATTAGCGACGGTCCAGGATTAATCTTGAAGGGGAAGATTTGAGGACAACATCTCCTTCTTTTAAGAAACGGTCAACATTTTAGCTGGTACCCCACTTTCTAAACTGCCACGACAATCTAACGTAACACCAGCCCCCATGTACACGACGGTTCTTCGTTGGACCGAGTTTCAAGCTCGTCGCGCTCTGTTAACTAATCCGTTAAACTTCCAACTGGGCTACCTCGACCACCTAAACGACGGTCAGATGACCAAGTCAACACCTGAGCTGCCACCCCATTCTCCAAACTTCTGCAACACGCCAACGTGAAGACATTTGAGGCCACAATAGACTAACGTGCGCCATACCGCACCCACGACGTCATTGGTTGGATCGAGTTTCAAACACGTAACCCTCCGGTTGCTGGTACAATACTCTTAATGCGAGCGCCCGCGTAACATCTTGGAAAGTCATTTCAACAAGGCTCATTTTTGTGACAGTTGATATCTTCATATCCCTCAACTTGAAACTGGACGTCAGCTGGTACGCCCGCTGTAAGCCGCTCAGTGCCACAACCGAATAATTATGGCACAGAGGACGCATGTCGATGATTTTTTACGTGGTAGAATTATCCGCCTGGAATGTGGGCGTACTAAGACAGAAGTTTCAGTGGAACTTGGAATCGCCCAAAGTGTCATCTCTAGGCTTTGGCAACGATTCCAAAATGATGGAAATGTCAGTAGACGTTACAGTACAGGTCTCCCCCCCCCGAGTTACAACGCCGAATGACGACCGGTATTTGGCAGTAAAACTTTGGTTTCCTAAGAAAGTGGAGCCGTTATCTAACAGCCGTGATACGTCATGATGCCGCGGGCATAACTAAACGGCCGTCTAAACAAAAATCCAAGGTGTCAACTTAGGCGGACAGAATACGTTGGAGAATGGGCAACACATACGGCTGTCGTGGTTTCTTTTATTCGAGAAACAAAACAAAGTAGTTTTTTATTCTCTAGTTCAAAGTTCCTAATTTCGGGATCGTTGAAGGTAGAGTGAAAATTTCAACAGATTTCAAATCAGCGTCAATTTCTACGCCAGATCGATATCAAAAACAGTTTTATTATTCAATTATTTACCATTTGATTATTTAATTATGTATTAAATAATTAATTATTTATTCAAAGAAAATCACATTTAAGGTATCGATCTGGTGTCAAATTTTCCGCAGATTTCGAATCCGTTGAAATTTTTATTCTGTGTATAACGATCCCGATTTTACAAAAACGAATTATTCAATGGCAGTCAAAAATGTTTATTTATATTGCTCCTCTTGGCTGGAATCGCTTGGAGCAGGAAATGAAATCTGGCCGCTACAAGAGAAAAAACGTTCTCCAACTGTTTGAGACCGCTATGACGACAGTCATGGAAATGGCGGCTCCGATCATTTTCGTTACGCTCACAAACACCGCTCTCTAGGAAACCAACACCATGTGTTAGTATAAACAACGTTTTAGTGACGTCACCCACCGATACATCACGGCCGCTAGATCACGGCTACGCTTTCTTAGGAAACCGAAGCTTTACTGCAAATAGAAGCAGACGGAGAACAGCATCCGAACTTTCTCGTCAGCTATCTTCAGCCACGGGTATGGCAGTCTCAAGGCAAACCAATTACAGACGTTTGGGACATGTCGGTCGATATGCTCGCAGGCCTGTCAGATGTGTTCCCGTCACGGCAACTCACTGTCGGGTCATTCCACGTCAGTTCAACCAGGGTCCGACACCCATGGTCTCAGATTTTGATGAAACTTGGCATGTTTGTTCCTTTTATGGATTTAAGAACACGTATAATTTTTTTTTGCTCCATCTCAAATGGCTTATGTTTTATAGCCTGTTAAAGTTTTTGGAATTTTGAGGTTTTTATCGATCAGACGTAGGAAACTGAATTTGTTTTTTATAGAAAATAAATTATATCTCCCTTATTTATCAACCAATGATGATGAAATTTTTTAAGAGTTTACATCAATATGTAAGGAGTCCAGAAAAAAATAAATTATACCTGCAAGTATCTTATACATAGTCAGAAAAAAATTCCAAAGTTCTATTTAAAGATTTTAAAAATAAATTGGCGAGTTCTACGCTAAGTGGAATATTTTCAAAAGGGTTGAGGACAATCAAAAATTTTTTTTTGTATTCTTGTTCTAAAAGATATGCTCTACCACATGGAAAAATAAAATGAATGGTTTTTTCACTCCTCTATTATTTTTTCTCACTTTAAAGATAGAAATCACTTGACTCACTCATTTTCTTAAAAACGTTAAATTAAAGTTACAATTTTAGTAAAATAATTTTAACTACAAATGTCACAGATATCAACCAATTGCAAATAAAATTAGACAAAGCTAACACAAATTTAAAATTATTAAAGTAATATTGTATATTATTAATATTGTTAATCAGGCCTGTGTTTGTGTACAAAAAATGTTTTAAAATAGGTTATCCACAATTATATCTTGAGATTATTTAGAAATAAGATAATTAATTTCTTTATTTTCAACAATTAGGTCTAATTAAAGTAAATAAAATTACATTACAATTTAAATTTAGTTTTAAAACTAGTTCTAAACTAGTCAACTCACTAACACAGTAACTTATTTCAAGAAATATTATAAGCAATAAATACACTCAAGCTGTGACAAAAAAGATGTTTCTTCAATTTTGATTAGTACCTGATATGGTGTGTTTTGGCTGGTGCCACTAGCACACACTTAGTGCATGTTTGCACAATACATCAAAATGTGATTTTATTGATTCACTGAGCAGGTATTGAAGAGGATTACAAAGACCTTTTTCGTATATTGTTTGTGAAGCAACAATAAGAGAATGTATGCTAAGGCATTGCGACAAGTGTCCATCAAAATATAGCCTTGTCCAGTTTTTACAGTCAAAATTTGAGAACTATGATGATGAAGACCCTGTCGAGTACAATCAATCGGTGGGTTTTGACTGATCGAACTGAAATGATAGGGTGCTCGAGCTCAGTTGATGAGGTTAGTGATAACTTAGTGGAAAAACTGAACAGGTCAATACCTCATTCATACATTGCTAAATCACAAGATTCATTTATTAAAAGTTTAAAGGAAACAGTTTCCTTAAATACAGCTGTTATCTCTGGATTTTAGTGAAAATTATGCTTTCACAATACAAAAGGAGGCGCAAGGTTACCACTGGACCTCAGATTCATGCACTATTCATCCTGTCATTATTCATTCACTGCAATGATGCAAGCAATAAAAAACTGAATTTACCTCTTTGTATCAAATCTGATGACCTTAAACATGACGCGAGTATGATGTATGAGATCCAAAAAACTGTAACTACCTTTCTGAAAGAACTACCCACATAGCAAACATTCACTACTTCAGTGACTGATGTTCTGGGCAATATAAAAATAAATACAACTTCATTAATCTGTGTCTGCATGAAAAGGACTTTCAACTAAAAGCCCAGTGGTCATTTTTTGCAACCAGTCACGGTAAAACAGAATGTGAAGGAATATGGGTTTAACGTAAAACACTTAGCGCCCCCCCCCCAGTAAGGAAAGTCTTCAATGACACCTGGAAAGACAAATTAAAACAACAAATGAACTTCGAGTTTTGCAAATCCAACATTACAAATATTAACTTCCAACTTATTTCTAAGACATATCCTGGATGTTTTATTGCTTGTGTTTATGACAGCTTATGGTATTTTGGTATGGTGAGTGAGGTGAATGCAGAAGAAGATTCCACTGTAAAGTTTTGCATCCTCACATGGACTACCACCATCATTTTTCTGATCCAAAAGGAAAGATGAATGTGTTGTACCGATCCCTCACGTCATTGCAACTGTGGAACCCCTAAAACAATGACTGGAAGAACTTACAAATTCTCTCAAGTATGCATGATGCACGTTCAATCAACCTTATGAAAGCACTGTAGAAAATTAAAGAATTATTACCTAGAACTTGAAATATTTCAATGGTAAGTTTTGTAATACATTTTCCATTCCAGAAGCATTATAAATATTAAAATTTTATTATAATTTCACTAAAATTGTTATTCTAATTTAACGATTTCAAGAAAATGAGTGAGTCAAGTGATTTCTATCTTTAAAGTGAGAAAAAATAATAAAGGAGTGAAAAAACCATTCATTTTATTTTTTTATGTGGTAGAGCATATCTTTTAGAACAAGAATACAAAAAATAATTTTTGATTGTCCTTAACCATTTTAAAGATATTCCACTTAGCATAAAACTCGCCATTTTATTTTTTAAATCTATAAATAGAACTTTGGAATTTTTTCTAACCATGTATAAGATACTTGCAGGTATAATTTTTTTTTTCTGGACTCTTTACATATTGATGTATACTCTAAAAAAATATCATCAACATTGATCGATAAACAAGCGAGATATAATTTATTTTCTAAAATAAAGAAATTATGTTTCCTGCATCTTATCGATAAAAACCGCAAAATTCCAAAAACTTTAACAAGCTATAAAACATAAGCCGCTTGAGATAGAGCAAAAAAAATTTATGTGTTCTTAAATCCATAAAAGGAACAAACATGCCAAGTTTCATCAAAATCTGTGATCATGGGTGTCAAATCCTTTTTTTCTGGATGATTTGACATGGATTGACCCTGTCGCCAGCGGTTAGCCTGGAGTAGAGTACATGCAATGTGGACATCGTCACAGTGGGCTTGTGAGATGTTTTCCGACGAGTCCAGGTTTAGCTTGCAGTCTGATTCACGGCGGACGTTCATATGGAGAACGCCAGGTACCCGCTACCACCAAGACAACATCATTGAACGACACCGTTACAGTGGTGCAGGATTGCTCGTTTGGGGCGGAATTATACTGGGCTCCAGAACAGATCTACATGTTCAAATCGGAACCATGAGAGGCCAAATTAATACCTTAATCACTATACCGGTTGGTCGGCGGGCCTCGACTCGGTATTTTGTCATTAGAAAATGATACCAAATCTCGATCATCAGTAAACGCCAATATTTGGAATACAGTCGGCATTTTTGATGATGAGGTATCTCATCATAAGCAAAACTGATGGGATCTTGATGGACCTGATATCTCACCGAAACCAGTAAGAGGGTTAAATACACAGATATCACAACACAGAGAGGTCTTGGTCTCGGTGATTGGTAATTTTGAATTAACGTCGTACTAGATCAACACAACGGGCTATTGACGACGGTCCGGGATCAAAGATCCGAGGACAACACCACGTAATTTTGAACCACGGTTAGATGACGAGGCAACACCTGAGCTGACACCCCACTCTCCAAACATCCACACCAACCTAACGTGATCTGCCGCGGTCTCGGATGGAAGAGAAACGCATCAACAACCGGAGGGTTGCTAGTTCAAATCCAACCCAAAACCGTCATATACAAAGGGGGCTGGTGCACATTTAATCTGTCGTGACCTTAATGGTGGCTTCACACCAACGGCGACAGCGACAAAAACATACGTCTCTTCGCTTTGCGCATGCGTATTATAAACAAATTTTGCTTCTCCCGGTTTGTCTCTGTCGCTGCGCTTTCAAGTCTTGGAGGAAGTTCAACTTTTGTCTCTGTCGCCATGCCAACAGCCAATCAGAATAAAGATTGTGACTCTCGCTACGTGCGTTTTTGTTGACGTTCCAGCTAAGCTTTCTCTATAGCTTTGGTTTCAGCGAACTATTTCAGTGAAATATACGGAAATACTATGGGAGAAATTTTAATTTCTTTGGTCCGTGAATGTCCATGGATATATTTGACTTTTTAAGAGCCGATTTCAGGAACAATGAAAAAAAAAAGGAACGTCTTTGCTGTAAAAGGAGTTTTGTTAAATGCGGACGTGATCTGTCAGCCATCTTGCAAGAAGAAGAAATAATAAAATAAATATTTTGTTTTCGAAAAAGATTATGCGCATGCGCAAATAAATTCTTGTCGCTCGCGGTGTGAAGGCTTTTTTAACAGCGACAGAGACAAGCAACAAAATGTTGCCTGTCTTTGTTGCTGTCGCCGTTGGTGTGAAGCCACCATAAATGGTTCACATTGGTGTGGTGTGGAAGTTTAGAGACTGCGGTGCCAGTGCAGGTGTGACCTCGTCATTGACCGTGGTTCTTAATTACATTGGGCTTTCCTCGGATTTTTCCGTTCGAGTTTGATCCCGGGCCATCGCTATTAGCCCATTTTGTTGCTCCAGTGCGACGCTAAATGAAATGCCTACCTACCAAAACACATAGGAAAAACAAACATGTAGAACGCAGAAAAATATATTAAATATATTACTAATAGCATTATTTCAATTAAAATTAGAAACACCAGCGCGATTTCTGATTCATACTTGAGAGTTGAGTTGCACAACGGCTGCAAGGTTAAGAAACACAGGGGACATTTACTTATTAAATGACGTGATATACATTCGTTGAGCTAGACGGAATAGAATGGAAATAGAAAGTTACTAAATATTGCAAAGGCGACACGCCCTTACACGCGTCAGTGTGTCCCCATAAAAAACCTCGGTATAACATACGATAAGTGACAGCTCAGCGTTTTTCTCTGTCAGGTCTATCATCAGAGGGAAAGAAAAAGGGTAGATTCGTCAAGGTGATACATTTTGGCTCACAAAACGAAAGGAATGAATCAACGGGTTCGAAGAAGTGGGCGAAAGGTTTCAAGTGGGCTTTTATTAGAATTCAAATTACCTCGAGAAATGATAACGAAATTATTTAAATAAATTAAAATTAAACTAATTGCTTAATTTACCAAACATAGGAGCAGATAAACATTTTAACACTTGGTTGAAAACTGAAATGAATTGCACAACATGCAAATGCGAGGATACATTTCTAGGAGATGGCGATTGGTACATATCTAGGAGATAACAACACAATATGGTGACGATGCGGGCGGAGGGTGTCACTCTTCAAACGAGATTAGGCTAAATTTCGGGCAGATGCGACACTTTATTTGCGTTCTACAGACGCTTGAAGCAAGCATTCTAGCAGCGGCCAAGAGTTTGGATTCTTCGTAATAAAAAAAAATGTGTTCAAAAACTACATAATTTTATCCTCGATATTAAAACAATCAATATATTTCAACAGCTTTGTAGTTTGAAAGGGCAGGTATTTAAGCAACGTAGCACTGAAGCACACACAACACAACGGGTGAAGGTCCGGGACCAACCCTGAAGAGAAGGATTTTAGAACGCCTCGTAATTTTGAACCACGATCAGATGACGAACAGTGTAAAAGGGAAATTAAGGAGATGTATTTTCAAACACTGGCTTAAGTAACTAGGACACAAATATATTTAATAGGTTGAAAGCTGATTTTACCTTTAGATAATTCATTGACACCCATCCAATTTAAGATTGGAAAAAATTTGACTTCTACCAACGACTTAAAAGTGTATTCTACGCTATGTAGTGAAGAAACATGGATTCCATCAATATGTTTTCAGAGCACAGAACACATCCATACAAGAAAGCATGAAAAACTAACCTAAGTTTAGATTCTTAATAATCAAAAACTTTGTGCGTGTATTCCAAAAACTATGCCCATTTTAATCCCAATATTAAAACTAGTACACAATATTAAAACTATTAGTAGATTTTAACAGCTTTGCAGTGTGAAAAGGAGAACTATAGAGATATATTTTCAAATATTATATTTAAGTAGCTATGACACACATATAAGTAATCGATCGACAGCTGATTTAGCCTACCGACTATTCACTTACACCCATAAAATTTAAGATTGAACATATTTCTATCAACGACTTAAATTGTATTTTGCGCTATACAGAAAAGAAACATGGATTTTGTCAACATGTTCTGAGTGCACAGAACTTGTCTATGCCAAAAAGCGTGAAACTAACCTGTATAGTTTGCATTCTTTGTAATAAAAAAATTGTGACTGTATCACAAAATATACGAAATTTCAATATCGAAATTAAAACCATCAGTAGATTTCAAGAGCTTTGCAGCAGTGTGAAAAGGAGGACTATAGAGATATATTTTCATACATTATATTTAAGTAACTAGAACACAAATATGATTAATCTATTGATACCTGATTAGGCCTTTCGATATTCATTTACATTCATAACACATTCAAGATTGAGCGTACTGGACTTCTACCACACAAAGCCGATTCGAAATATGTTGAATACTGCGGACTTCTACCAAAGGGGGTTCGAAATATGTTGAAATACTACAGTGCTGGGCGAACTTCGGGCCATTGTAACTTTGGATTGCGTGGAATGAGAACTGCATAAGTAGTGTCATTCAAAAATTAATGAGCTACGCTGCAATTATTGGACAACAACAATCGTGCACGAAGAGGACGCGGTGATAAATGAGTAGAATTTAAATAAATATAAAATTGTATAGTTCCAGAACTAGAAGAAACATCGAGAAGATAAATATAGCGTCATATGAACTAAGTATGTACGTACCTGACATGGCATTCTAACCAAGTACATAGGCTTACAGAGAGTGGGACGGGAGACAGCACTATGTCCAAATTATACGGTGTTGGGCGAGCTTTTGGACAATGTAACTTTGGATTGCGTGGAATGAGGACTACGTAATTGATGTCATTCAAAATGTACCGAACTACGATAAAATCGCAGACCAATAAATAAAAGTATCCGTCAATATCAAAATCAAACTGCACTTTAATCGTTCAAACTGTAATTTAATTGTCGAATATTCACAATAACGAATCGTTCAAACCTTCTATATCTTTGATTCAATCCACAATTCAACATTAGTTCCGGGCATTCAACTCAAAAATACGGCCTGTGTCCTTGACACATCTACCAATTTTTTTACATCTCTTGTTACATTAAAAATGGCAATTGCAACGACACCATTGTAGCAAGTCATTCAGGAAAGCTTTAGAAATGGCGCAGGGCACATCCAATTCTTTGAAAAGCACGCAGCTGGTAGTAGTAGGAGAAAAATGAACAATACTCGTTTAGGTGGAGAAACATTGTATTTCGTCCTATTTATCGAGGGTCTGTCGAAACCATAGAAAGCGTTTGAAATGTAGTTTGGAAATACTACAGGAGGGAAAGGAAACAATGTCAACGTTATTTCAAATTCTAACCCAGAGTACTCATAAAAGTTTTATTTGAGATCTGAAGATGTGGTGTTTGTTCAGAAACATTTGCACGGATGAGAATACGAAGTGTAAGATGTACGTTTGATTGAGAAAATTCACTTTCGAAAGTGTTTTAGAAAGTGAAGACAAAGGGATAATGGGAAAGTGAGTCCTAATGCATAATTTCTAATTCCGGAATTATTTTATTGACGTTCATTTTTAGTTTCCTTACATATAGTTTGCTAACGACTAAATCAAATATGTTTAGGATTATATTAAATAAGATAATTTCATCGCTCAAACCTTACAAGAACCCCATACATAGTAAGGTTCTTGCAAGGTCGGATCTATGAATTATATTAAATGGGAAACTTTCACAGCTCCCCCATTTAAGCTCCAACCTCGCAACAGTTGTATACATAGTAAGGTTCTTGCAAGGAGCTATAAAATTATAAGGTTCTTGCAAGATTGAATCTATGAAATTACAGCTTTTGCAAGATTGGATCTATGAAATTACAGCTTTTGCAAGAATAGAATTATGAATAATATTAAATAGAAAACTTTCATACCTAGAACCTTGCAAGAGCAACATAGACAGTAAGGTTCTTAGAAGATTAGAGCTATGAATACATCACATGACAAACTTTCATAGCTACAACCTGACAAGAGCCATATAACATAGAAATGTTCTTGCAATGTTGAAGCAAGTTATACGATGCTTGGCGAAAGGAAGATTCTTATGTAAATCATTAAAAAGAAGAAAACGTGAATTATAAATTAAATGGATGAAAGCTTGCCAAACCGATTGAAACTGGACTTGTTCTTCCAGATATTCGAATAGTAAGTTCCTCCTTTTTCATTCGGGCAGTGTAAAGGAAATTTTTCATATTATTTAAAGCAGTGAGAAATCTGAGAAACAGAAATCAGGACAGAAAAATATATGAGCGAAAATAAATCTTTCGTTCAAAAATGCCAAATCCTCTTTCAACAACCGAATGCGATGAACTAGACATTCAGATTCTAATTGTGGTAACAGTGACTGCGGTGTGAACTTTATACCATGCACTTCTTTTTTGGAAACAAAAATTGACACGAGTAGTGAACGAAATGTTGTAACGAATTTTTTTATTAATTTATTTCATTCAAAGGCTTGAAATCCATTTATGTGAATTTAAATGTTATGTTTATGGTAAATGGATATTAAATTTAAGTAACGACATTTTACCGTAAATAGATATAATCCATTAAGAAAGTTGATCGCAGATGCTATTTATTCACTAGTGTGCGAGTATTATATTAAATACAAATTCCATAAAAGTCTTGTTGGAACCATGAATCTCGTTCATTCACTTCTAATAATGCAACAAATTGCTGTATAAGGTTTCTGTATACAGTGTCATTAACAGTTGATTTGAAAAACAGAGGTCCAAAAATCCTTTACCATGCACTTTTTTTTGGAAACAAAAATTGACACGAGTAGTGAACAAAATGTTGTAACGAATTTTTTTATTAATTTATTTCATTCAAAGGCTTGAAATCCATTTATGTGAATTTAAATGTTATGTTTATGGTAAATGGATATTAAATTTAAGTAACGACATTTTACCGTAAATAGATATAATCCATTAAGAAAGTTGATCGCAGATGCTATTTATTCACTAGTGTGCGAGTATTATATCAAATACAAATTCCATAAAAGTCTTGTTGGAACCATGAATCTCGTTCATTCACTTCTAATAATGCAACAAATTGTTGTATAAGGTTTCTGTATACAGTGTCATTAACAGTTGATTTGAAAAACAGAGGTCCAAAAATCCTTTTGCGTGATACGGCACACCAAACGCCATTTTTAATGTTTTGTTAATGTAAATGTTCTCGTATTAATGAATGGGGATTTGTCGTTGCCCAAATGCCGGAGTTTTGCGTGTCACGTTACAGCTTAAATGAAACCATGCTTCATCAAAGAAATATATTTTGTCCAAAATGTTGATATTGTTGCGAATATATCTCGGAACCAACGTCAATAGTAACGCCGCTTCTCATTGTCCGGTGCCTGTTGATCTAGTAACATTTTTAAACGATACGTTCGAAAATGCAACGCTTAAAGCCTTATGTGTTGATACATGTGATGTGCCCATTTGTTGCGGCAAACGTGTCATGGATTGATGAGGAGATTGCATTATCCTCCGTTGAGTTTCTTACACAAGTCTGGTGTAACGACTTTCGGTCTTCCACCTGTGTTTGCCTACCACCGAACTTGTCTCATGGAATCGTCGAACGAGTTGACATAGCGTATCTTTACTCGGTATTGCATCATTTGCATATTTATATTGCCAAAATTCTTTACATTTTTCATAGGATTTACATTCAAAATAAGCCTGATGCAGCGCAATTTTTTTAACGCGTGATAAACTCATTTTGCAATGCAGAACAAAATGACGTGGAACTTCATTATCGCACAACTTGAGCGCAAAGAAAACCAAACGATAAAAATTAAATAATCGATAAAACTAATCAGACGATAACATTCAATAATTAAAAAAACTCGGGTACTAATTTTTTTAAAGTTGGAGTATGGGAACTTTTAGGACACTCTGTATTACAACAGACAAAACGTGCAGGGTTTATGAAAATGAAGAAAAAAGTTTAATCGGAATTTAAATTGCAACTATATTCTTCAAGATGTTTCAGGGCATCATAGAAACGAAATTCAGTTGAATCTCTTTCTAGTTGTCTCGACGAAGCACCTCGTCATAAACAAAACTGACCAGATCTTGTTGGACGATATATTCTCGTCACACCAAAACACGATCACGATAATTAGAAGAAAACTCATCTAATCTTGATCACGTCATCATAAAAAAAATCGGCAATATATGACAAGATGTCACGTCATTAGGAAAATCGGAGAGATTTTCGATCGGAGAAAATCGGAGAGACTTGGAGAGAGACGGACGAGATATCTCGTCGAAACCACTTAGAGGGTTAGCTCTCCTGAAGGTTGTCTCGACGAGGTATCTCGTCTCTAGCAAAACTGACCGTATCTATATTTTAAAAGACTGATCTGACCTTGATCTCGCCATCATAAAAAAAGGCGATCTTGAAGGGACGAGATATCTCGTCAAAATCGCATGGTTGAGTAACATTGCATGCAACAAGGGCTCGGGGTTAAAATTATTAACATGGCGAGATTCTTTGAGAGCAATCAGGAATCGATTATCCTAAGAGACTAAGAAAAACGAGAACTTCGCCCTCTGCCATGTTATATATATATAATATATATATATATATATATATATATATATATATATATATATATATATATATCAGGGGTGAAAACAGTCAAAATGTAGAAAAGAGGAAAATATACGCGTTATTTTGTTTACTGCAAAAATAGCTGAACAGAATAGTATATTTGTGTACTAATGTGTGTAAAGAACAGTGGTGCATCCAGAATTTTTTTTGAGGAGGGGGGGGGGGTAAGCAAATTTAGTCTGATAAAGCTCTATTAAGTTCACTAAAAACAATAAAATTTGTATTTGGAAGTAAGGATGTTAATCCATAACCTTCCACGGCTGCACCACTAGTACAGAATATGTGTTTATTATAAGCATGTATTTTTGCCTATTATTTAGCTTTATAAAGTCCACTATAAACAATGAAATTTGTCTTTGGAAGGCGGGGGGGCTTCAACCCATATTTCCCTTATAGTGGCTGCACCATTGGTACAGAATATGTATTTATGACAAATATGTATTTTTATAATTCAAAAGCACTTTATTCAACTTTTCTTTTGTTTCTTTTCAAACACTCTTTATAGTTTGAATGTTCACTTTCCTTATTTTTTTAACATTAAATCTTTGGATGTAATTATTTAATTCTAAAGAAAAAATTGTAGAAAAAGTAAAACTTTTCAGAAGAAAAAAAGCGGAAATCCGCGTAAACGCGGAAGATTTTCACCCCTGATATATATATATATATATATATATATATATATATATATATATATATATATATATATATATATACCATGAACTACTCAAGAAAGACCCTCATGATGCAGTGCCACTCGTTACAGAACAAAGTGTGTTTTGTGATTTTCAAAAATACCTATACCAACCTCGTAATCATCGAAAAAAGGCCAATATCTTCAATCATTCAGAATTCGGCATTCTGATGACGAAGTAGCTCATCATAAGCAAAATTGGACAGATCTTTACATTTCGTCGAAACCACTTGTAGTGTTAAATAAAAGAGTCGTCGTAAACTAACGACCGCTAAAAATATAAACCATTTAATAACCGCGTACGCGACCATCCCGTAGACAACACCGAGGGACCGTCGCCAATAGCCCACTGTGTTGCTCCAGTGTGACGTCAAGTAAAAACACATATACCTACCTCATGATCATCGGAAAAAGGCCAACCTCTTCAATCATTCAGAATTCAACCTGCATTCTGATGGCGAAGTAGCTCATCATTAGCAAAATTGGACAGATCTTCACATTTCGTCGAAACCACTTGTAGTGTTAAAAAAAAAAAAGAGTCGTTGTAAACTAACGACCGCTAAAACTGGAAACCGTATAAAAACCGAGCACGCGACCTTCCCGTAGACAACACCATGGGACCGTTGCCAATAGACCTCTATGTTGCCCCAGTGTGACGTCAAGTAAAAACACATATACCTACCTCATGATCATCGAAAAAAGGCCAACCTCTTCAATCATTCAGAATTCAACCTGCATTCTGATGGCGAAGTAGCTCATCATTAGCAAAATTGGACAGATCTTCACATTTCGTCGAAACCACTTGTAGTGTTAAAAAAAAAAAGAGTCGTTGTAAACTAACGACCGCTAAAACTGGAAACCGTATAAAAACCGAGCACGCGACCTTCCCGTAGACAACACCGAAGGAGCTTTCTAAAATATTAATCTCGTACATCTTTAGATGAAGACGATAATCGATAGGAGCCTCTCCACCGATCTCAGCAATTGGCCCCAATCCAAAGTGCTCCGTTGTCCCTAATTCCGTTTCACATGTGCTCTTAATGATTACTCTATTCTTAACACCAGGAAACGACATCACGGGAACAGCTCTCTCTCTCTCTCTGTTAACGTAATGTCCCCATCTACACAATACAACCATGATTAGGACAGGAGCGCGTTGTAATAAAATAGGAATAAACAAGATTGGATTGTTGTGCAACACGAAACGCAATTTATCGAGTGTCGGATATGCAGTGACTCCCGAGACTGAGTAAACAACAAAAGGTGATTTCTATGAAAGCCCAGGACTCATAAATAATAACTGGAAGATAGTTATTGTAGGAAAGGTAAAGCTATAAAGGAATGGTAAGCACGCATATCAGAAACATACTAGGCTGAAGTAGGTAGGTCGTTGGATTGACGTCACATTGGAGCGGGCTATTGTCGGTGGTTGGGGATTTAATTCCGAATGGAAAGATCCGGGGAGAACTTGTAATGGTAAACCACGGTCAGATGACAAGATCAACAGTTGATCTGACACCTCAGTCTCCAAAATTCCATTCCATGCCAACCCGAAATTAGAGGCAACAAAAATAATTAATGTGTACCAGCCTCCAGGTACACGACGGTCTTTGGTAGGAGTAGACAGGAGATAGATATTAGGTTCTAAGGAGTTGGATATTAGGCTAGAAACAATTCTATATTAAGTAGAATGATTTAAAAGATAAGTTTTAGATGGTAAAATTTGCAAATTCCGCGTCACAAAATTGAATATACACCCAAACTATTTCGTTCAGAAACACAATAAAAAGGTAAAATATATTTGTGTTGCATATTTTTGTTCGTATATAGTACCTTTTAAATCGAGGGGCACTGAATTAATAAGAATGAGGGTTGCTTCTTTTATTATGTTTGCCCATTTTTCATCGAATCGTTTTTGTGCTCTGTGCTCTGAATATCACGAGTTTAATTAAGATTTTCGTACTTTGCCCAGAAAAACAACTGAACGAATAATGATACAAATAAAAATCATATTTCACACCAATTACAAATTTCACCTACAGTTTATGAAAATTCGAAGTATAACTGTACCCGCTGTTGATATAAAGTAATCAAACTCACAAGAACAGATTTAAATCAATGCAATCCCCCTCTAGCAAAGCAGAGAAACAAATATCAGATAACGATTTTTTACAATGGTTCCTCCAGTAAAAAACATCGAACATTTTTAACAAATTATAATAGTGAAAGATGATTATGAAATAAAGTATTATCTATTTTAAAATGTAAACAATGTTTAATCATTTTGATATCAATAATATTCACTTAGAACAATTGATTCAGTTTTTAGAATTCCTCCAACACAATTCAGATAAAAGTATTTTTACATTGGAGAAGTAAAGATTCTTTGGAGAGTAGAAAAAGGCTATTCACTATGGTTCCTCAATCAAGATAAAGAAACAATTTTCTTTGAAAAAGGTAGGTTTATTGAATTTACGTCTCAATGGAAAAACGCAACGGGCTATTGGCGACAGTCCGGGAACAAACCTGAAGGGAAAGACTCGAGGACAAGACTTCGTAATTGTAAACCATGGTCAGATGACGAGGTCAATACATGACTTCAATATTCCCATTTCTTTACTTTATTTCATAAAATTATACTATTACATTTGAAAAAGCAAATATCTGAAAGTATTTTGATTTCACTGATGATTCATTTGATTGTGATTCATTCTTAGAATTTCTAGGTAAAAGTAATTTTACTATGGACAGAAGTTTAGAAACTGTTTTGCACAATAGCTCACAGAGCCCAAGCTAAATAAACAAACATCATATACATTTTTAATTGGTCATAATATATACTTAATTTCATAATCATATTAACTATTTGGAAGGTAAACCTCTTCAATCACTTTTTTGTCACTCACGGTGTCATGTAAAATACCTAATTTATTCTCAATACATTTTTTAGAATTTTGCCGCTTCAATTCAGATACAAGTTTTGTTTTGAAGATAATTTTAAAAGGGTGACTTTCCACAACGGTTCCTGGAGACGAACAAACATCAGATAGTTATATCATTATTTGTTTTGTATAGTTATCAATTTGAAAATCAAGTATGTTTAATTTCACTTTTGATGCCATGTAAAATATATGATTAATTCCTAGTTCATTTCCTTAAAATTTCCTCCGTTACAATTAAGATTAAAGTTCCACTTGGAAAAGAATTCTGAAAACGATTTTTCACAGCCGATTTCTCGAGAGAAACAAACATCAGCCATTTTTAAATTTCTTATGTGATATAATAATCTATTTTAAAGTAAACTAGGGAGCACACCCCATCCTCGCTAACGCTCGCCAACCCCCGGAGGATTGCTTTGCAATCTTCATTGGTTCGCTGCGCGAACCTTGTTCGCTTAGCTTGCATCAATGTTTACAGAACATTGGCAGACATTGTTCACAAAATACGATGTTCAAAAAAACATTTTTCAAATATAAATTTGTTGTTTTACAGAAAAATTATACATTACCACTGGAATCAGAACTCGAATAATTTGGAATTCAAATGCAAACTTTGAGCAAATTTTGATTCGAAATGTGAGCGCTGCTTTAAAAATCAAATACCCAGTATGCCGTTTGTAAGCTGCAACAGCTCGATTAATATTAACTTTTTTCATTAAAATTTTATCCGATAACGCTATAAATTCGTGCCCGTCATTAGGAAAAAAAAAAAAACCGCTATAAATTCAATTGCGGCGCGAGGCTTTGTGATAAACAAAAAAAAGTACAGTAATGCCAAAACTCGATAGCAAATAGCGTCTTTTTTGCGTGCCACGTAAGAGAATTATGTATATAGATATCTTTAATTTCACTTATGATATCATGTAGAATAAATGATTCATTTTTAGTTTATTTTATTAGAGTTTATGCGTAATTTTTAAACAAACAAGTTTTGTATTGGAGAGAATTTTCGAAACAATTTTTCGCACCGTTTCCTCGGAAGAAACAAACATTAGACATGTTAAATATTACATAATGTTATTATTTTATATATATATATATAAAATTAAAATACCACTCACTCACTGATTTACTCACCCACTCATCACTGTATCTCAAAAACTACAAGTCCTAGGACGCTGAAATTTTGCAGGGTGATTCTTCTTATACCGTAGTGGTGCACTAAGAAAGGATTTTGAAAAATTCGAATCCTAAGAGGCCTAAAATTGACCTAAGGCCTAAGCCAAAAGCAATTTGAAATCGTCATAGAAATAACATTGAGTATAAAATGATTGCTGTACGCATCTCAGATTGCTTTACCCAATTTTGATAGATAAACAATTTTCTTAAAACAAATTAAATTATAATGTTCATGTTTGAACTGAATTTTTACTTCTTCCCTTGATCAAAATAATATTTATAAATATTTGATTGATGAAGAAAGAATATTTAGAACATTTCATCTTATATTTACTTAAATTTTATAATGGAGCACGAAAAGCCCAAACGATAAACTCATTGATCATAAAAGCGTAATTTTGCTACTAGGTATCTGGCAACCTCAGAATTAATGCTTAATTTTTAAATTTGATTTATAATTATTATTATTTTTTTTTTTTGGGGGGGGGGTGTATTTGAATCGAAAACGAGATGGTTGCGGTCATATTTGAGGATTCCCAAGTACTATAAATATATGTTCTTTTTTGCTTATAAATCATTGTCTTTATCAATATTGTTCAAATTTTTTGTCGAATTGTTTTATTTCAGAATATATTCAAGAAGTCGAAATTCAACACGCTTGAACAGATTCTTTTTTCAGAATTCTGACTTTTTTAAGGATTGGAATTTTGTTTCTGTTTGCATTATGTGTTATATTACCTATTCCAGAAATATTACTTAGGAGTTGGATTTTATTTATTTATTTCCTGCAAAATATCACTAGACTTGGGTACTTTCGTGGTGGTACATGTATATTTCCACTTACTTTCTTTAAATCTTTGGTTGAATACGTAATAGTGTGTAGATAAAAAATAAATAAATAAAATTTACAAATCAAAATATTTTTTAAATGTGTAATTTGTTATTTTAAACTGACATAAAAATTTCAAAAATAACTTTTAATAAGATGGGTTACGTTAAATTAAAACTGGTAGTCATACTTTGTAGTTCAAAATATATTTCAAAATTTTGATATAGCTTTTCATTGAAAGACGATTAAAATAAACTAAATTTCATTTGTTTTTCGTGTCTCATGTGTGTTATTGAAAGCTGTACTCCATAGTCAAGTAACAACATCTATCATTCTAAATAGATACGTGCTTTCCATTGAGAAACCAAATTTCTGATATCAAAAAGCACCATAAGGGTTCAATTTAAAACTGTACGTGTGTTGGAGAAAGGGGAATTTTTTACAAGACTTTGTTGATCTTGGAATAATATCCCATTAAGTAATTTTGAAAAATTGAAATTTTATGTCTTAAGAGACAGAAAGTCGAGGTTTCTTACTCTATTTATTGAAGCTGTTCTTACGCAACTTAGATGCATGTGAATCGTTCGTTGAAAGTGATTTTCTTTTTGTAAAAGCGCTGTAAAATCAACCTTCTGTTTATTAAAAAATTGTTATCGATTGGGTTTAATTTGTCTACTTTGATGACATGCATTTCTAACAAAAGCTCTGTTATTCCACATGCCACTGAAAGGAATTTTGGGGGAAAAGTTCGTTTGCTTCAAATTAAATTAGTCACGGATGCCGTAAATTTTTAGCCCCCTTGAACAAATAGAATGCGTGTTAATATGTAGCCTATCATATCCACAGGGTTTAAAAAAAATAAGTGTACCAAATGTGTGGCTTGGTCAAAATGTGGATTAGTGTAGCGAACAGATAAACATCAACTCTGCTTTATATATCTAACAGAAGTTCTGTTATTCCACCTGCCGCTGACTGGAATTTTCAAGAAAAATTACCTTTGCTTCAAACCAAACTAGTAACGAATGCTGTAACAATTTAACTTACCATCTTCTCATATTGATGATGAAATTCGAAAATATTGCATACTAGGTGAAAGAATGGTACAATGAAAACATATTCACAGGAAAACTAAATGCTAGACTATCCACCGAAATTTCGCCATTTTTACAGATATTGAATGCACGGGAATATTAGTAGTCACTCGAAAACTTAAAATCAACTTCAGCAGAAGTGTGACGAATATGAAATGGTGTATATGGTTGGATACAACATATATGTATATTTGCGTCCGAAGTAAATTGTAGAAGCGATGGAGAAGTTGAATTGGTATTAATTTTTTTTTCCCGTACACTTAACATTTTTTTATGAAAAAGAATTGATGATGATTTTTCAATCAACATGTTATTAATTCAACCCGAGCAAAGCCGGGTATTTCTGCTAGTATAATTATATATTCGAAAACTAAACATCTTTAATTTCACCAATGATGTCAAAAAGTATTTCACTGAACAAACTCCTAATTTCAGATAGCCTATATGAAAATCAACTGAATAAAAAAATTCGTTGGATTCGAAAACTAAACATCTTAAATTTAACCAATGGTGGTCAGAGAAATTATTTGATTGTACAAACTCCTAATTCTGGATAAAATTTGTGAAAACAAATTTAATAAATAAAATTTTATCAGAGTTTATACGTAAGTTTTAAACAAACAAGTTTTATTTTGAAGATAATTTTTGAAATGATTTTCCACGCCGGTTCCTCGGAAGAAACAAACATTAGACATGTTGAATATTACATAATTTTATTATTTTATATAATTATCTATTCGAAAACTAAACATCTTAAATTTCACCAATGATGTCAAAAATTACTTGATTGTACAAACTCCTAATTCCGGATAGACTTTGTGAAAACAAATTTAATAAATAAAATTTTATCATTTTATACATAAGTTTTAAACAAACAAGTTTTATTTTGAAGATAATTTTTGAAATGATTTTTCACGCCGGTTCCTCGGAAGAAACAAACATTAGACATGTTGAATATTACATAATTTTATTATTTTATATAATTATCTATTCGAAAACTAAACATCTTAAATTTCACCAATGATGTCAAAAATTACTTGATTGTACAAACTCCTAATTCCGGATAGACTTTGTGAAAACAAATTTAATAAATAAAATTTTATCATTTTATACATAAGTTTTAAACAAACAAGTTTTATTTTGAAGATAATTTTTGAAATGATTTTTCACGCCGGTTCCTCGGAAGAAACAAACATTAGACATGTTGAATATTACATAATTTTATTATTTTATATAATTATCTATTCGAAAACTAAACATCTTAAATTTCACCAATGATGTCAAAAATTACTTGATTGTACAAACTCCTAATTCCGGATAGACTTTGTGAAAACAAATTTAATAAATAAAATTTTATCATTTTATACATAAGTTTTAAACAAACAAGTTTTATTTTGAAGATAATTTTTGAAATGATTTTTCACGCCGGTTCCTCGGAAGAAACAAACATTAGACATGTTGAATATTACATAATTTTATTATTTTATATAATTATCTATTCGAAAACTAAACATCTTAAATTTCACCAATGATGTCAAAAAGTACTTGATTGTACAAACTCCTAATTCCGGATAGACTTTGTGAAAATAAATTTAATAAATAAAATTTTATCATTTTATACATAAGTTTTAAACAAACAAGTTTTATTTTGAAGATAATTTTTGAAATGATTTTTCACGCCGGTTCCTCGAAAGAAACAAACATTACACAAGTTAAATATTACATAATTTTATTATTTTATATAATTATCTATTCGAAAACTAAACATTTAAATTTCACCAATGATGTCAAAAAGTACTTGATTGTACAAACTCCTAATTCCGGATAGACTTTGTGGAAATAAATTTAATAAATAAAATTCGTTGGATTTGAAAACTAAAAATCATAATTTTCCCTAATGATGTGAGAAAGCATTTGATTGCACTAACTCCTAATTCTGGATAGCCCTTTATGAATATCAACTCAATAAAATCAAATTTATTGGAATAGCCGTGATTTTATAAAACGTCGGCGCTCCTTTGCTGCGCATCTCATTACCCTTCCTACGGTAATGTCGGTCTCTATTTCTCGCATTGGGAAGGAGTGTCCGTGTGCAAGGCAAACCGAACCAAATCAAGCCAGGTTCCAGGATCAAGCGAGAGCGCAATGCGCTTCAAACACAGCGCCCTCTGTGGCGATTTCCGAAACGAAAACATTTATATCACTCCTCCCCCCTTCCCCCCCCATTTTACAACACCGTCGTTTCAACTCCCCGGAAGCCAACATACCTACAAACAAACAAATCCGCCGCGAAACACAAAGCAAAACGCGAGTCGTATAAAAGAGATTGGGATTTACCTGCCGTTCCGTCCTTCGAAAGAGTTTGAAGTTCAAACCGTCTGGGGGGTGGTGCAGAGTTAGTTTCCCGGGACTCCAGGCCGGAATCGCGAAACGTGGAAAACCTTTCCGCCGACGCCCCGGTCTGCACAGACCAGCGACGCCCTTGTTTGTGAATGGAGGCGAGCGAACCTAGGGTGGAAGAGTTGGCCGCAATTCAAAACGAGTTCCCCCTCCACGCGAGACTCGCATTTGTGGACATCTTGGTGCGGGGGGTCGAGGAAGATGCTGACGGAATCACACACGGGAGCCTTTGCAGCCCTTTTAATGTCGGCCGCGATTACGATGGTGAGGATTGATATCGGGTTTAAGTTCTCGTGAAAGAATGAGTGCTCCGGAAAAGAAAATCGATATGGAGGCGAAGGGATTGTTTGAGTCCAGTTTGGGGAGAAGTTGGGGGCGGGATGAGGAAAAAGGTTGTTTATCAAACACGCGAATTCGCCGGAGCGTTGCGATCGAAGGATGGTGGGCACTTAATCTTGGAGAGACAGAAGTTGAAATGGATTTTTATATTAAATTTATTTATTGATCTCTTGTGTTCGGGATTTGGGTTGCTGCTTCTTGTTCTGTTGAGCCTTTCCCATCTCATAGCTCAAATAAAATTAATGGTCAAAATTCTGCGGCATATCAAAACTATATTAAATTTTTTCTGACCAAAAACAAGCACAATTTTGATCAATTTACAGAAAAAATGTTTATAGTAACCCCTACCTTCTTATTTTATTCCAAATCGACCAAAAAACAATATTTTCTTTCGCGGAGGTCGACAGTTTCTTAGATGATTTCTGTTCAATAAGTAATCTTAATTCAATGAGGTGTTTTGTTTTATATATTTAATATAATAACAAATAGAGCCTCTAACTCTATTTGTGTATGTCTTGCAATTTCTGTTGTTTGTAATAGGGTATTTTCAGAAGGAAACGCAATTAAGGGCACATCACAGGTGTGTGCGGGCATCACATCGCAATATTATATTTATTTATTGATCTTCTGTATTCGGGAAATAGGTTTTGCAGCCTTCTCTTTTGTCGAACCTTTTTCAATTCATGGCACGCATAAACTCAATGGTGAAAATTCTGCGGCATATCAACAAGATATTACATTTTTCTAACCAAAATAAGTTTAATTTTGATTAATTTCAACAAAAAATGTTTATATTAACCACCTACCATTTTTTTTAAATTCCAAAGAGGTTTTAACAATATTTTCTTTTGCGGAGGCTGAAGTTATTTTGTTGTATATATTTAATATAATAACAAATAGAGCCTCTTACTCTATTTGTGTGTCTCTCGCATTTTTTGTTCTTTGTAATTGGATATTTCTCAGTAGAAAACGCCCTTCGGGGCATATCACGGTTGTATATGTGCATGACAATATTAAATGTATTTATTGATCTTTTGTGTTCGGGAAATGGGTTTACAGCCTTTTCTTCTGTCTAGCCTTTTTAATCTCATTATGTTCTCAAAAAGCATAATTGCAGCATGTCATTTGCAACTCGGTTCCAGAAAAAAGAATAAACCAGAATTACAATAAAATTCATAAAATATGTGACACTAAAAATGCACAGGGCATAAAATAATCAAGATAAAAATATTTAAATCCCAAAAAATCTGCCTCTCCCCTACAAAAAGGAGCACACAAAAACGTAAACAGGGATTTGATCGCGAATATTATTAGAGATAGGCTGATGAGTTATTTATTCATGCATGCTTTTTGAAATAGACTACTGAGTAATTTTTTCATGAATATTATTAGAGACTAAGGGGCCCGCCCCCTGCTCGCTAACGCTCGCCAACCCCCGGAGGATTGCTTCGCAATCCTCATTGGTTCGCTGGGCGAACATGTGCTCGCTTCGCTCGTATCAATGAAGACATGTGTCCTAGCATAAGAGAATGTTTACAAAATATGATATATTAAAAAAATATATAATTTTCAAATCTAAATTTTTTTGCTGTTTTTTAGAAAACATATATACAGTACCTATGGAATCAGAATTCAAATGAATACTATGAGCAAATTTGGCTCGAAATGTGAGCGCTGATTTGGAAATTGAATACCCAGCATGTTGTTTGTGCGTACATTTACCCCTGCACTCGAGCCACCCACGCTTTTTTATTGAGTTTGTTGTCGAAAGTTGTAGTGCAAGCGTCTTGTTGAACTATAATTGTTGGCACTAAAAAGAACCTTTTTTTAAATGGCCCTGAAAAGATCCTACGCTTTCTTTGATTTCTTTTTTAAACTGCAACAGCTCAACTAAAATTCTTTTTTTTTTTAAATAAAATTTCATCCGATAACGCTATAAATTCAATGGAAGCGCGAGGCTTCGTGATAAACAAACAATCATACAATGTTGCCAAAACGCGATTACAAATAACGTCTTTTTTGCGTGCCACGTAAGAGAATTATATATATATATATAGATAGAGTGATGAGTTACTTATTCATGAATGTTATTAGAGACAAGCCACTGCGTGGCTAGCACGGCGTTGTCCGTGACAGTTCCTTTCGTGGGGTCACGTGTGACCACTGCTCGTTAACACACGGTAATTGCTACGTATTCGTAGCCTATTGAATAACATGCATAACGGCGTTGCCCGTGGTGTTGGTTTGTTTCGCAAACCAAATGATAATTCGTAGCATATTGGATAACAACCATCACGGCGTTGCCAGTGATGTTAGCTTGCTTGGTAAACTGAATGGAAATTCGTAGCCTATAGGATTGAATTCCCTACAAATTCCCATTTGGTTTTCATCGCAAACGAAATTATGAATGTTATGAATTGTGGTTTGCTTCGCAAACAAACAGCACGAGCATGATGGCCTCGTCATTGTCAAAAACGGCCAAATTCGATAACAGCTATCATGGCGTTGCCCGTGGTGTTGGTTTGCTTCGCAAACCATATTATTAATGTTAGGAACTATGGTTTGCTTCCTAAACCAACAACTCGGGAGACGCCATAATGGCCTCGATATTGTCAAATTCGGCCAAATTCGAATTGCGCTGGGATTCAATCGGCGTAACGTCACAATCTCTAGCGAAAATATAAATATTTAATTGAAAAATTATTTATTCAAAGAAAATCAAATGTAAGTGTAATCAAATACATCTAGTGTACAATTTTTCGGAGATTTGAAATTTTCAATCTAACTCTAACAATCCCGATTTTACATAAAAAGAACTAAACAATGCCGGTCAAAATGTTCGCTGTGGAATCGTTTGAGCGCGGAGACAACGCATTCCCATTTAATTGCGAAGAGACGGAAGTTTAAAAATTTGGCATGGTTCCATAGGCTGACGTCAATAGTGACGATTGTGACGTGACGTCAGTGGGTGAAACTAGCAATATTCTGTCCTTTTTTTCACTTACCGGAACGTTAGATGTATGGGTGAAAAAAACTAATAAATGCATTTTAAAATGTTCTAGATTGAGATAGGATAAAGAGTTATTTCATAATTATGTAATCACGGCATGGCATTCTAAACTTTTAACAACGGCTATAGATATAATTGGCTAGATTCTTTCTTGGACGGATTCTTACAACTGTCAAGGTACAATTTCTGTACTGGCCGTAGTCTAAATTCTTTCTTGTCATGATCAAGGTAAACTGCTGTACTGTACCGGCCGTAGTTTGAAAGTTTATAAGACAAAACGTGAACATATTAGGAAGCTTTTTAATCCTACTTAGGACAATTTTCACGAGTACTTTAACTTCGGAAAGAAGGTCATCTCCCTCTGTGGTCCAAACCGAGGAGGTGCTGTCCTCGAATCTTTCCTTTCGGGATTCGTCCCAGTTCGTTGCCATTTTCATGTTGTGTTGCACCAGTTCGACGATTATTCAAGTACGCAAATTCCCGGGCCATTCTTATGTAAATAGCTACTTTAAATTTCTTAAAAAATTTTCTTCCTAAGATGGCACTGAATGCCAGCGTTTGTATTTACCGAACGTTTATTTCATATTTGTGGCGAAGCCAATGAACATTCTGGATAGTTACTTTTTATTCTACCTTGAACCACGAGTTTCACACAATAAAACCCACACGTGTGCTCCATCTGAGTATATATTTTTTATTCCGAGCTTTATTTTTTTGGAATGTGTATTCCGTTTGTGATATATTTTCCAATAAAAATCTTTATTCTAAAGAAAACCATCTTTGCTCGTCACGCTGAAAATTCGAGAACAATGGACGTATTTTAAAAGAGAAAAATAAAGTGTCATCGAGAAAAAAAAAAACTGTCGAAAGCCTCCTTCCCTGAACAGTTTGGAAAATAAAGGCCTGTGCTGCGACAGGATCAGAGAGAAATTAACTCAAGAAGCGAGGAAGGAACTCGTGTGCTCAACGTTCCTTGGAGGCGTGTGGAAAAACAAACTTGTCAATTTGAGTGTAGCAAAAAGGATTAAAATTTGAATTTTCATTCTTTAAAGCTGATACGCCGTGAAAAGCGACCGATGGGGGCAAGCAACAAATTGAGAATACAAAGATTAGTTGGATGCGTAGGTAGTTGCATCAAAATTGCACAACGGGAGCTATTGGAGATGGCCTGGGAACAATCTTGAAGTGAAAGATCTGTGGACGCCACCTCGCAATTTAGAACCATGAACAGATGACGAAGTCAACGTTTGAGCTAGCACCCAACTCTCCTAACTCCCATACCACGCCAAATTGATTGGATGGGTTTTTATGGCGCAAGATCCATCTTCAGCAATTCTTCGTCAATTGGAAAACAGGCAACTTAAATGTACATTCACATATAAGGAGCATTTTACTGACACAGAGGTAGTGGTAATTTTAGTTAACGTCGTACTAGAGCAACACAACGGGCTATTGACGACGGTCCCGGATCAGTCCCTTAAGGGAAAGATCCGAGGACAACACCTCGTAATTTTGAACCACGGTCAGATGACGAAGCAACACCTGAGCTGGCACCCCACTTTCCAAACTTCCACGCCAAACCAACGTGAGGACTTTCGGCAACGACAGATATAAGGTGCACCAGCCGCCTCTACACCATACGCTTACAAACATCCATGCCCGCACCCGGATTCGAACCAGGAACCTTCCGCTCTAGAGGCTAACACCTTAACCACTATACCGGTTGGTCGGCATACAGAAAAGGTTTTATCCTTAAATTATAGAGCCGACCAACCGGTATAGTGGTTAAGGTGTTTGCCTCTAGATCGGAAGGTTCCTGGTTCGAATCCGGGTCCGGGCATGGATGTTTGTAAACGTATGACGTAGAGGCGGCTGGTGCACCTTAAATCTGTCGCGGCCGAAAGTCCTCACGTTGGGTTGGCGTGGAAGTTTGGAAAGTGGGGTGCCAGCTCAGGTGTTGCTTCGTCATCTGACCGTGGTTCAAAATTACGAAGTGTTGTCCTCGGATCTTTCCCTTAAGGGACTGATCCCGGACCGTCGCCAATAGCCCGTTGTGTTGCTCTAGTACGACGTTAACTAAAATTACCATTACCATTACCTTAAATTATAGAAAGAAAAATCTAATACACAATTTCCCCACAAGTAAAAAGTTGATTGAAGAAACTGGCGAAAATTTCCCCCGTAGGTGGAAAATTCTTCCCTTTAAGAGAAAATTCCCTTTTCCCTGCATCAACGCGATTTCCGGAGTGAACCATACATTACACGGAGTTGCGGATTTTCGATGCTTTAGCGGAGAAACTCCGGAAGTTCCGGAACACTTGGCAACTCTGCTACCTCACTACAATAATTGTATTCCAACATTCTATTCGCACTTTAAACACATAAACCGTTGAAAACACGGGGCTGCATCAGCCATATACGCCTCTATTCCAAAAAGTCTAGTTTCAATTCAGGCGACGCCCTATTCCATTTAGGATCCCTGCTTTACCGTGAGACAAAACACTTAGCCCTTGCAAGATGATCTATTGTTGATCTGATACCAAGACTTGGGTGAGATGGTATGCGTGGATTTTTGTTTCAATCGAAATGGGTGTGGGGCTTTGAGGATCTCCAGTGACACGAAACGAATCCTGAAAGTGTTTGTTCAAAGGCCTACTAAATGTGTTTGCTGAGTTTTCAAACAGACTAAAAGTGTGTTATCATATCTAATGCGTTGGGATATTTTATATTCTGGGACAGCTGCGTTCGATCGAAATCCTGACTGGTTAAAAGAGTGTTAGGCGCATCTTTACGAAGATACGGGAATTATGTCTCTAATATTATAAAGGGACGTGTTTGTTTCCTGCACGCAAAGTCCTGACGAATCTATGGCACTTACATTAATGGGATTTGGCACAGGTAGTCCGATTTTTTTTTGCAATTTTAGCGTTGCGGTGAATTTTAAAATTCAATCTAGACCAAACAAATGGAAATTCGTAGCTTATTGGAATGAATTCCAGAGAATTCATTCCAATAAGCTACGACAGATCGGACACGACAGATTTAAGGTGCAGCAGCCGCCTCTACACCATACGCTTACGAACATTCATGCCGGATCCGGAACCTTCCGATCTAGAGGCTAACACCTTAACCTATATACCGGTTGGTCGGCCGTAGCCTATTGGATAACAGTCATAATGGCGTTGCCCGTCGTGTTGGTTTGCTTCGGGACTTATGTCTCTAATAATATAAAAGGAAGTGTTTGTGTTGTGTAGAAACAATATCTTTCAAATCGGAAGGAATATGAATTGTCCTACCTCATTTGTGTCCCGGGTGAGAATCAATCATCCTGACCGTCGAAACATCACTGAAACTCAAGAATTCTAAAGGAAAGTCCACAGAAGTACACAAGGAGACGATTTCTTATATTAAAACTTATAATTTTAATATATATAGAACATTACACTTCTTCACAGGTATAGAATCAAAGTAAACCTCAAGACAATGTTTAAGAGCGACCTTTTTAAAATAAACTAACTGAATTCTAATTTGTATATTTAATTTTGTTAGGATCGTAGTATTGAAATTATATTGGAGGTTTGCTTTTACCTCACCTGCTCCGTATTTTATTTCTAATTCCATAAAAGCTTTTCAAAACTTAGAACAGGCTCGCATTCGCGACAGTTTGTTTCTTGCACGCTAAGTCCTGACGAATCTATGGCACTTACATTAATGGGATTTGGCACAGGTAGTCCGATTTTTTTTTTGCAATTTTAGGGTCGCGGTGAATTTTAAAATTCAATCTAGACCAAGCAAATGGAAATTCGTAGCTTATTGGAATGAATTCCAGAGAATTCATTCCAATAGGCTACGAATTTCCATTTGGTTTGCGAAGCAAACCAACACCACGGGCAACGCCATTATGACTGTTATCCAATAGGCTACGGCCGACCAACCGGTATATACGTTAAGGTGTTAGCCTCTAGATCGGAGGTTCCGGATCCGGCATGAATGTTTGTAAGCGTATGGTGTAGAGGCGGCTGCTGCACCTTAAATCTGTCGTGAACGAAAGTCCTTCCGTTGGGTTGGTGTGGAAGTTTGGAGAGTGGGGTGCCAACTCAGGTGTTGCTTCGTCATCTGACCATGGTTCAAACTTACGAGGTGTACGCGGACCGTCGTCAACAGCCTTTTGTCTTGCTCTAGTACGACGTTAATTACAAATTACCAATAGGTTACGAATTCGTAGCAATCACTGGGGGTTAGCTAGGAGTGGTCACACCTGACCCCACGAATAGAAGTGTCACGGGTAACGCCGTGCTGGCCACGTAGTGGCTAGTTATGCATATATGTACCAAAGCTGTGCTTTTAATTTGTATATTTACATATGGTACACAGGACACTATCTACATATTACAAATATTGCCCCATACATTCCGCTGTATTTTTTCGCTAGGTTGGAGGGGTACTGTTTCCTTGATACCAACAGCGGAATGGATGGTAGGATATTTGTATATACTATCATATACCATGTGTTTATATACAAATAATTGGTACAGCTTTGATATACGCGTACTTTTGTGGCAACGGATTTTGTGCACTTTTTGTAGCGAGTTATGGCAGGTAGAGGCAACCCATCTTTTTTGGATTATTCCCGCTTTTGTGGTAACCAAGCGGAAAGATTATACTTTCCTTTCGAATATTCTAGAATGTTATTTTCATTTTCATTAAATTGTCCTTAATTTGAATGATTCTTACAAAACAAATTATAATTATTTTTCGTTTCATGTAAATTTTAAGGATTAAAAAGCTCAGTTTGATTTTAGTCACGGCCCAGAGCAATAGCATCTTTTTCTGTTTCTGTTGATAATTTTTCTTTTAGAAAAACTCTGCTGATTCTAAGTTTTATGTTTCCATTAACCTTTACGTTGCGAAGCTTGGATTTTTTTCAGTCGTCTCACAGAACGTCTCTTTCACCTGCATGTGTCCCAATTACCTAATTACCTAACTTGAGCGAAACCGTGAGTGGCATTTACGACTGACGCTTTCCTTTCATAGTATTGTGTGGTGTTTCGTTTGGCGTGAGACAGATATCAACGGAGAGCGACCTTCTACCTTTCCCCAAAGCGTTCACTTCTCACGGTCGACAGGGTAGGGTACCGGACAAAGAGATGAACCCTCTAGAAGCTCAGTCGCTGAGAGCTCGTAAATGGTGATCGATGCCAGCGGTCACTAAAAAGGGGTATAACATCCGCGGTACACAGATCTATACCTTGCCGCTGGCGGAAACTAAATTTTAGTGGTAAAAATTGCCTATCTGTCGCAGCGTAAAGGTTAATTAGATTCCGCTATAGCTCTGATTATGTTGCGAAAGGAAAACCATTTTGTCTAAGAAATTCTTCCACTGCGACAAAAGCGTTGCCACAAAAGTATGGCACATCAAAGCTGTACCAAATAAATCATTAAATGGCAAGATTGCATTCCTCTATGTTCACCAAGCAAATATTGGATACCGCTAGGTCAAATCCTTTACAGAGTTTCCATGTTCACTTCGAAAGCCAAGTATACGCGTATTTCGTAATGCGGAGATTTTTTTTTATGCCCGAAAACTGACCTCTTTAGCTTTTTCACTGCAATGGGTGATTTCGTGGCTATTTGTGAGGGAGTGAGCACCCAGGGGGCAGCTGCCGTTACTACCTGAAATGACACCCCACTAATTTAGGTCGCGTTTACGCCGGATTGGCACAACTTCTCTCCCTCCAAACATCGAAGCTATTCCTCAAAACGGCATTCATTTTATCGTCGAGTCGGGGAGACGATTTGGAGAGTTTGCAGAGCCAATTTTGTTTTCCACCAGGAGTCGGTAAAGATCAAAGGGTTGAATTTTTTGGGTGAGATTTCTCCGAGACGATTGCTTGACAATAACCGCTCCCCTCTAACCTTCGGCCCTCCGTGGTCGCTCACGCCGTCTCTATTGTTCGCTCTCTGATATTTTGCCCTCATCGCTTGCCTTGACCACATCTCCCGCCAAACTGCCAGTGAGTGACCTATTCGATTCAAATGGCGTGGACGAAAGAGCTGGTAATAACATTAATAGAACTACTTAGAGAGAGGCCTGTCCTCTGAGACCAAACTATACCCGAGTACAAAGACAAAAACAAACAGAACAATGCCTAGAGTGAAATGAGTGAGGAACTCGACATCTTGATGAAAAATGATCACTCTTCTCTACAAAGGGGTGAGATGAGTGGGCTCGGATGGTTGCCGATGAAGTCCTCAAAGCATTTACACTAGGGATGCGACAACGATGTCGATGTTTTCAAAACATCCATGTATTGGAATCGATCTTTTTGTAACATCGATGTTTTTACGCTGTCGATATTTTATTTTTAAATGAAAAAAGTACGGTTATAAAAATTTAAAAAATAGCCAAACAGCATAATTTTTATAATCAGGTAATTGAACTTACTTTTAGACCAAAGTGGCCAAGGGGAAGTGTCTGAAAAGTAGGGATGCGACAACGATGTCGATGTTTTCAAAACATCGATGTATTGGAGTCAATGTTTTTGTAACATCGATGTTTATACGTGTCGATGCTTTTACGCTGTCGATGTTTTATTTTTAAATGAAAAAAGTACCGTTATAAAAATTTAAAAAATGGCCAAACAGCATAATTTTTATAATCAGGTAATTGAACTTACTTTTAGACCAAAGTGGCCAAAGGGAAGTGTCTGAAAAGTAGGGATGCGACAACGATGTCGATGTTTTCTAAACATCGATGTATTTAACATCGATGTATTGGAGTCAATGTTTTTGTAACATCGATGTTTATATTTGTCGATGTTTTTACGCTGTCGATGTTTTATTTTTAAATGAAAAAAGTACCGTTATAAAAATTTAAAAAATAGCCAAACAGCATATTTTTATAATCAGGTAATTGAACTTACTTTTAGACCAAAGTGGCCAAGGGGAAGTGTCTGAAAAGTAGGGATGCGACAACGATGTCGATGTTTTCAAAACATTGATGTATTTAACATCGATGTATTGGAGTCAATGTTTTTGTAACATCGATGTTTATATTTGTCGATGTTTTTACGCTGTCGATGTTTTATTTTTAAATGAAAAAAGTACCGTTATAAAAATTTAAAAAATAGCCAAACAGCATATTTTTATAATCAGGTAATTGAACTTACTTTTAGACCAAAGTGGCCAAGGGGAAGTGTCTGAAAAGTAGGGATGCGACAACGATGTCGATGTTTTCTAAACATCGATGTATTTAACATCGATGTATTGGAGTCAATGTTTTTGTAACATCGATGTTTATATTTGTCGATGTTTTTACGCTGTCGATGTTTTATTTTTAAATGAAAAAAGTACCGTTATAAAAATTTAAAAAATAGCCAAACAGCATAATTTTTATAATCAGGTAATTGAACTTACTTTTAGACCAAAGTGGCCAAGGGGAAGTGTCTGAAAAGTAGGGATGCGACAACGATGTCGATGTTTTCAAAACATTGATGTTTTATATAAAACATCGATGTATTGGAGCCTATGTCGCATTACTAATTGCTAAACCAGTTTTAAAAAACGGGGGGAAAAGTAAAATACACTGAATTTTAAAAAACATCGATGGTATTGGGGCGATGCATTATCAACATTGATGTTTTAATTTTGAACATCGATGTTTTGCTGTCGCTGTGGCATCAATAGTTGCTTAACCAGTTTTAATAAATGGGAAAAAAAGTTTAAATACACCGAATTAAAAAAAAACATTGTTGGTTTGGGGGCGATGCATTATCAACATGTGATGTTTTAATTTTGAACATCGATGTTTTGATGTCACATCACTAATTTACACCGGACTCGGTCGAAAAAATGGACGACAATAGGTCAGCATAGGAGAACTTAAAACGTCCTCGCCACATACAAGGGAGAGAAATGTATTTTCAAATCCGGTTGTAAACGCGGCTTACACACCACGCTAAAATCGGGACATTTGAAGTCAGTACAATTCCCCACGTGTACGGCATTCTTAGTTTATAACGAGTTTCGAACTCAAAACCCCCGGTTGCCAATTCGCAACTCGAGAAAAAAAAATAATAATCAATACTAAATTAATAGGTTTAAAAATGTGGAATTTAAAATGACATATCTTCGCAGCGTAGATAAGAATCGAAATAAACGTTCATGAATTATTTTTCCCCGAAGTTCCTAAGAAAAACTAAAGACTCGATAGCACTTGGTAAATTTTTTTTTTTTTAATTTCTAATGGCAAGAGAAAATGACAATATCTTACAAAACGATTACAAGAATACAAAACAGTAAGAGAAAAAAGTCAGTATCTCATCAGCAAGGCTCTAGCACTCCAGTAGCGTCTCACCTCGGAGACCCCACACAGAGCTGGACATCTTTGGATATGGGACCTGTCCATAATTTCATCCTTTTTGCAGAGTGGGCATTTAGGACTGTCATAAACGCCAATGCGGTGTAGGTGGTTTGCAAGGCAGTCATGCCCCACTGCAAGTCTAAATTCTGCGACCGCTCTTTCGCGAGGTTTAATTGAAATTTTTTGGTCTAATAAATTTCTCCAGCTCTTCGAGGAAATACAAGAAGTGAGATTCGACTTCCATCTAAGTCTCATTTGATTTTTGATGTAGAGTTTTATGGAGTGGAATGAGTAGCTTGTGGTTGGCTGTTCAACTATCCGTGTGCCCTTCTTGGCCAACATATCTGCCTGCTCGTTACCGAAAATATCACAGTGCCCAGGGAGCCACTGGATAACGATCTGTCGTCCTTCTGCCTTTAATCCCTCAAGGAGCATCTGGCATTCTAAGATATCATTTGAGGCAGGCACCTCGTTTGACCCAATAGCCTGAATGGCAGCTTTGGAATCCGACAACAAGACCACTTTGTTGTAGAGACGTCTGGGAACAAGTTGCTGCAATGCCACACAATACCACACAATGCACTTGGTAAAATAATTAAGTTAAAAATTTTAGTGATATCCAGGGGTACGAGCATTTTTTTTTTCTTATTGAATTTTGCACTTGCCTACCGCTTTGTGAGATACAGTAACACAACACTGACTGCTGCGAAGATCTAAAGCCCCACTGAAAAACAATAGTTAATTTTTAAGGGAACTTTTAGTTCAATTTTTAACTTTAACCCTCTTGGTTAGTGTTTCGACGAGGTATATGGTCTCCAACAAAACAGACCATATCTTAATATCTCGGTATGTACTTTTAACGGTGTAGTATTTTTAATTAATGTCACACCGAAACAACACAAAGGCAATACCTCGCTCTCCAAACATGCACACCACGCCAACGTGAGGACATTTGGGCCTACGACAGATTTAACGTGCACCAGTCCCCTTTGTACACTGCGGTCTGTTGTTGGATTCGAATTCTCAACCCTCCTGTTGCTAATCCGTTACTATTCCAACCGGACTATCACAGCCGGGAAAAATTAGGTATGGTATCCTGGTAATATACGGGACCCACTCCAAAGGGAAAGATCCAAGGACAACACTTCGTAATTCTGAACCATAGTCACATGACAATGAATACCTGAACTTTCACCCCACTCTACAAACTTCCACATCACGCTAGCGTGAGGACATTTGAGGCCACGACAGATTTAACGTGCACCAGCCCCCTTTGTACCCGACGGTGTTTGGCTGGATTCGAACTCGCAACCCTCCGGTTGCTAATCCTTTACTCTTCCAACAGGACTATCAGGTTCCGGTAATATTAGGTATGGATATCCTTTGTCAACAGGGACCGTCATGTGTCTCAGTGGATATGCCCACTGCGCTAGCAACTTTCGAGTTGTAGCCGGTAAAACTGCAGTTTAATACGATTGGTAGGTATTTTAATTAACGTCGCACTGGAGTAATACAACGGCTATTGGCGACGGTACGGGATCCATCGTACGTAATTTTGAACCAAGGGTTGATGACGAGGCAACATATGTGCTATCACCCTACTCTGCAAACTTCCAAACCGCGCTAGCATGAGGACATTTGAAGCCACGACAGATTTAACGCGCACCAGCCCGACGGTCTTCGGTTGGACCAAATTTCGAACTCGCAATCTTTCGGTTGCAATTCCGTTACACTTCCAACTGTGCAACTGCCGGCCCTGGTCATAAAACAGCTTTCACTCTTTGGAGGAATCTGTAGCCAATTGGAACAAACGGAACACCAAAACAGTCTGGGGTTCGGTTTATTCTGATCCAAATATGCTATTGAGACATTTGAAGACACGGAGCGAAAAGTTTAGCTCCAAAAATCACCGATAAGGGAAAAGTCGGTAGTGTTGGAGTCGAAAATAGTCGAACATTTGCAATAAATGCAGATAAAATGAATTATGCAAGTTTAGAGTGCGTACGTGACACAGCAGCTCCACCAATGAAACTGAACTCAACTGAAAAGGAAATGGGGAAGTTGAGGCAGTTATATATATCGGAATGCCCTACTTCAGCCACGTGCGTTACTTGTCAAGATTGACTAAGTGGTATGTAGGGTAGTCATCAATTTTAATTGACGACTCACTTTAGTTACACGTCGGACTATTGCAGTGAAGTCGAGAGGTTATACGGGAATTTAGAAGGCTTCATAATATCCGTAAGACCTATGTAAGATGTTACATTCAGCCTATGATTAAGGTATGGTAAGATAAGGCAATTTTAATTAGCTACACAACTTGCTATTGACGGTCCGGGATCAATCCCCTAAAGAAATGATCCGATGACAACACCATGTAACTTTGAACCATGCTCAGATAACGAGGCAACACCTGAGCTGGCACCCCACTCTCCAAACTTCCACACCAACCCAAAGTGAGGACTTTCGGCCACGACCGATTTAAAGTGCACCAGCTGCCTCTACACCATGCGTTTACAAACACCCATGCCCTGACCCGGATTCGAACCAGAAACCTTCCGATCTAGAGGCTAACACCTTAACTACTACACCGGTAATGGTAATTTTAGTTAACGTCGTACTAGAGCAACACAACGGGCTATTGACGACGGTGAGGGATCAATCCCCTAAGGAAAAGATCCGAGGAACACAACATGTAACTTTGAACCATGCTCAGATGACGAGGCAACACCTGAGCTGGCACCCCACTCTCCAAACTTCCACACCAACCCAAAGTGAGGACTTTCGGTCACGACCTATTTAAGGCACACCAGCCGCCTATACACCATACGCTTACAAACATCCATGCCCTGACCCGGATTCGAACTAGAAACCTTCCGATCTAGAGGATTAACCTTAACCACTACAATGGTTGGTCGGCAGCACATTCTGGGACACGTACAGCTAGGGTCTTGGTACCGACGATCCCGCATGCAGGGGCCCCGGTATCTGTTCAGTGATAAGTAAAAATTCAAAAATTATTTAAAAGCTTATCTTTCATTGTTACGCAGAGCAAAATCAATCGCCCCATGAATGCACAAGATGCAAGTCATTCATTCACCACTACGTCGTTTCTCTGGCGCCGCCTATTGATTCGGAAATACTTGTGCAATGGATTTATTTATCTGGGTCGCTTCGCTTAAATGGTAGTCGTTCTTGATTTCCATTGGCTGGGTAGCCTAGTTGGTAAACGCATTAACAAGAAGAGGGGTAATTGGTAATTTTAATTAACGTCGTACTAGAGCAACACAACGGGCTATTGACGACGGTCCGGGATCAATCCCTTAAGGGAGAGATTCGAGGACAACACCTCGTACTTTTGAACCACGGTCAGATGACGAGGTAATATCTGAGCTGGCACCCCACTCTCCAAACTTCCACACCAACCCAACGTGAGGACTTTCGGACACGACAGATTTAAGGTGCACCAGCCGCCTCTACACCATACGCTTACAAACATCTATGCCCGGACCCGGATTCGAACCAGGAACCTTCCTATCTAGAGGCTAACACCTTACCATTATACTGGTTGGTCGGCATAGACCGTTTGGAAGATTTACGGATTAGCAACAGGAGGGTTGCGAGTTCGAATACAACTACAGACCATCGTGTACAAAGGAAGTAATTTGGTAATTTGTAATTAACGTCGTAACGCAGGGGTGGCCACCCTTTTACAAACCATGCGTCAATTTTTCTCACATACGAGTTCAGATGCGCCATACAATTCAAGCACCTTTTTTACCTTACTTTCTTGGTCCTGCCATATCCTTAATAACTTTTTAATAAAAGTATGTTTGTCGACATAATTAACATTTTAAAATTATAAACTATATTGTATGTAAAACATTGTCTATTACAGAGAATTCTTCAAATTTGAACCAGTCATTCGCGACCTCGTTTTCCTTTATATACCTTTATAATATTTCCTTTATATACCTTTTAATACCTTTATAACCAAGATGGCGTGCAAATATTTGGAAACAAGGCTTCTTCGTCAGAATAGGTATTTTTTTTCCGCCAATGCTAAAGCAATTTCATAGGACGCTTTTGTCATCGCCTCGTTTTCACACCTTACATTAGCAAAAATATTTTGTCTTCTGATTTCTTCCATTTTTTAGTCACATATTCTTTACGTAACTCTGACCTAGAACAAGCTTAATTTTTCATTCTATGTTAGCCAGATGTTGTGTTTTGTAGTGTTTATTAAGATCATGTATTCTATTATGTAAAAGAGTAGTTTCACAAGCAATGCAGAACGATTTTCCTGATGGACTTGCTGTAAATAAATCATTTTCTGTTCGTTAAAGTCACTTTTTCTCTCATACTTTTTGCGCTTCTTTTGCTCAGTGATAAATAACAGTAATGTAAGAAAAAAAACATTAAATAGTACACAAAATCTTGAAAAAGGACAAACAGATCACAAGTACGTCGTATCACACAGAATATAAATTGCAAACTCAAAAAATTGCGACGAAATGAGGAGTAAGAAAGCTCTATGAATTGAACTGAGAGCACTATGGTGTTCAAAATATGAAGATATTTTCAGTTATCTACTTCAAAAGAATAAGGAGGCACAATAATGTAATGCGCCACTTGTACTCATCCAATGCGACAAGCTTGGCGCATGCGCCACAGGTTGGCCACCCCTGTACTAGAGCAACACACGGGCTATTGACGACGGTCGGGGATCAATCCCTTAATGAAAAGAGCCGAGGACAACACCCCGTAATTTCGAACCACGGTCAGATGACGAAGCGTGTACAAACGGGGATGGTACCCGTTAAATCTTTTGGGGCTTCAAATGTTCTCGCATTGGTGTGCTTGGAAGTGTCAGTTCAGATGTGACCTCGTCATCTGACCGAGGTTCAAAAATATGTGGAATTTTCTTCGGATCTTTCCCTTTGGTAGTTGATTCCCATCCCGGAACGACGCTTCAAAAGAATAAGGAGGCCCAATAATGCAATGCGCCACTTGTAATCATCCAATGCGCCAAGCTTGGCGCATGCGCCACAGGTTGGCCACCCCTGTACTAGAGCAACACACGGGCTATTGACGACGGTTGGGGATCAATCCCTTAATGTTAATTAATGACGTTAATTAAATACCTACTTCACAAGGGGGACTGCGAGAACGAAACTAGGTCCAGCCCGACCGTCATGTACACATGGCCTAGTGTACGTTAAACCTGTCGTGGCCCTAAATGTCCTCACGTCGGCGTGGTGTTGAAGTTTGGAGGTGAGATGTCCCTTCAGGATGGATGCCGGACTATCAGCAATAACCCGATGTGTTGCTCCAGAGCGACGTTTATTAACCATCCACCTACCTCAGACTATGTAGTATTAATAACTATCTACCTCAGAGTAGGTAGTACTATTAATTACCTTGCACCTCTGCGGTTGCTAATATGCTACACTTCCGACCGGGCTACAGCGGTCCCAAAGTACAGCGAAACTTCGATTAACCGTCACTCTTTTAACCGTCAGTTTCTGTTAACCGTTGATCCCCATGGTGCGGTCAGACTAGAGTGCCTATATAGTAAGAGTGGCGACAAGGGACCAAATTTGGCCCACTGCACATGCGCGGCAGCCATTTTTCTACCAGAATCGGTTGCTGGGCGAATATGTTTCTTCCATCGGTTTCCCACATTTCCTCCTCTCTCTTTCTTTTGGCGATAGTGTTTATGTCCCGTTTTATGCTCACGACTTATTGAACTTGTTTTCGTGAATATTAACAAGAAAATGAATAAAGTTAAGCTTATAACTTCAGTGTTAAATAAAATAAGATCTGATGTGTTGTTTCTCTCAGGCACAAGTTTTTTCTTTAAATTCTTTCCATGCTGTGTGATAGAAGTTTACGCATTAATTTTACAACATTAAATAAAAAATAGATTTGAAATGTCCTACTATTAATGGATAGTTCCTTAAAATAAAACCTTCTTTCAACCAACTGTTCAACACATGTAGCTTTTTTTAGTGTGATTAATCCTGTCCTTACATTAACCGAACCAGAAAAGATACTGAACATTTTTATTTGACCTTTTTAATGCATAACACAAAATTTTAACCCACTTAAATTTAATTTTAAGTTTCATCCATTTATACAAGTCAAAAGACATGTAATTTCAAAAATAATCAACACCATCAGTACACAGTTGTTAAAAAATCTACCACATTTTCATATGAAAAATAGAATTAACAGATTGAAACTAAATAATGAGCAAATATTGGCCTAAACATACAAGAATAATCTCAAGATAGAAAATATATAACAGCATTTGTACGCATTTATATCCAAATTCACAGATAAATGTTGATGTGGTGGTTTTGTTCCGAGATCTAGCAGCAAAATAAAGATGAAAGTTTGCATCAAAATTTACTCTCTGCTTTTCTGATGATTCAATTCGGCTTAGGTTATTGAAAACCTATAATAAGGAAACAGCTAAAAAAACAACGCATTATCAAAAGTTTAAAACTTGCTAACTGCCTTTGGCGCGATGTTTACATCGCCAAAGTAGCTGGAAACAGCATGTTGTTCAAAAAAAGCTATTTACTTAAAAAGTCTTCAAATTTTCACTGACAAAACACTAAAATAATTATAAATAAACATTCTAGAACACGAAATGGAACACGAATAAGCTATATTTTCTTTTTAATTTAATATACACACGTTTTTCTCGAGCACACAAAAAGTTCCCATGTTAAGTCTACGGGAGCTGGGAAAATACCGCTTCGGGCGGTAGAAAAGGTCTCTAAGCCAATCAGAAAGTGTTTCCCGTATGTCGCCACTCTTAGTATATAGGCACTCTAGGTCCGACGAGCGGATAGATATGCAACGGTTTCCCCTGACGTCACAGAATCGATAACCAATGAGAAGAGAACCATGATAGTACTTTACGCAAGTCCAACTTGATTGGCTAGTTTCACGGGCTTGGCTTCACTTGGATATCTCGCCAATCTGATTGTTGAAGAAACCATTTTGATTTGATCTCGCCAACTTATCCTAAGGGTACTTATACTTTTAAAGAGCTACTTTTCGGAAAGCAACGATGGCCTAATAGCTAAAGTCACCTACCTTCAGATTGGCGTTTGCAGCGGAGGATGACTTCGCGAGTTCGAACCCGTCTGGCGGAGGAGTTTTTTTAGATCCTCCAAATTATTAAAAAAAAAAATTCCAATTTAAATCCTTTTGATTCTAAATTACTTTTCCTAATTTTTAATACCCTTTTTATATTTATCCAAGCTTCCGTTGATTTTACATAAATAATCTAAGAACCACTCCTGTGAACTCACTACCAGCTGATATTTTACCGCCCCTCTGCCGTCCCCTTTGCTTTAGGATGATGGTGTCGTATCCACCCCTGGCTTAGGACCATTCTGATGTAACAAAAAGCATACATAAAACACTAACTTATATAATTATTAACTTATATAATAAAAGGATACAATTTTCGATGATGATGTTAGATCAATGAAAATCATGTTACACACCTTATTTCCTTTTTTCTATAGCCCCCCTCTTGATTATACAGCAGATCTGAATTTAAAGTTACCTAGTCAACTAAAATACAGGGTGGTCCCGAATTCATGGTACAAACTTTAATGGTAGGTACAGGACATTGTAACAATGATTTATTGTATAGGAATGTATAGTCGCAAGTGACGCGGTGAGGCGAAAACAGGGGAAATAACGGCCGAAAGGAAAAACAAAGATTTTATTGAAAGCGTTGTTGACAAGTGTCATGTTTACAGTAATTGTTCAAAATTGCGTCCACCAGTATCGATACATGCTTGACAGCGTCGGTGGAGCGATTGGCGTACACGTTCAAAGATGCCTGGTATTTCACGCACACCTGCAGCAGCTGCAGATAAGCGAGCGACGAGATCCTCATCTGAGTCAACTGGAGTCTCATAAACAAGATGCTTTAGATGTCCCCATAAAAAGTAATCGAGGCTCGATAAATCGGGAGATCGGGGTGGCCAAGGGACTGGTCCACCACGCCCAATCCATCGAGTACCAAACGTGGCATTCAGGTAATTCCGTACATCAATGCTGAAGTGTGCTGGCGCCCCATCGTGCTGAAACCACATGCGGTTACGAATGGCGATCGGAACATCATGCAGCAGTTGTGGTAACACTTCTTTCAGAAAAATAAGATAGCTTCCGCCAGTGAGCCGCGTGGGTAGTAAGTATGGGCCAATCAAAAAGTCGTTCACAATACCAGCCCACACATTAATACTGAAACGTTGTTGAAACGCATGTCGACGCGTTGCATGTGGATTATCGGTTGCCCACACATGGGAATTGTGCGCATTAAAGACACCCTCGCGTGAAAATGTCGCTTCATCTGTAAATAGCACATAATCTACGAAATCCGGCTGCAACGCACATTGCTGCATCACCCACAGGCAGAAGTTCACGCGGCGAGGATAATCTGCCGGATTCAATGCTTGTACTTTCTGAAAATGGAAGGGGTGTAAGCGATTTTCGTTTAACACTCTGCATACAGTCTGATGACTCACACCTACGTCACGCGCAACAGTTCTTGTGCTTGACTCGGGTCTATCAGCCACAATGTTCAAGATGCTTTCTTCCAGCCTTGGAGTGCGTACAGCTCTTACTCGACCAGCGCCATGTCTGTTGACGTCGAACGCACCTGTTTCACAAAGTTGACGATGTAACCGTTGAAAAATTCTATGATCCGGCATTCGTCGATCAGGATACTCCGCGCGATACATTCGTAACGCAGCTCTGCCGTTACCATTTGCACGGCCGTACATGTAATGCATGTCTGCTTTTTCTGCATACGTAAAGTCACCCATCGTCTACGGCAGCACAATTGTGAATGGCGCTTTTCCCTACTGCGATGCATCATGTTCAACAGCGGCTAGACATCTACTGCCCTCTACCGGCAATGATACCAACCGATCACTCCATTTCTCTTTCCTTTTATTTCCCCTGTTTACGCCTCACCGCGTCACTTGCGACTATACATTCCTATACAATAAATCATTGTTACAATGTCCTGTACCTACCATTAAAGTTTGTACCATGAATTCGGGACCACCCTGTATATAACTAAACAGCAGCAAAGAAATTTATCCTCACATAAATTTCGAAGTACGCCAAAGGAAGAGTTAAATTCAGAAAAACTCTGATGACATACGTATCTAGGTCATGCGATCCGATTAGCCAACAACTGCTCCCATTCTCTTCTCATTGGTTATCGATTCTGTGACGTCAGTGGAAACAGTTGCATATCTATCCGCTCGTGTGCGGTCAGTGGTCTCTAATTGTGGGCGGAGTTTGACTTCATTCAGAGCGGTAGCCGTTTCATAATCGGCAGACTTCTTGAAGCGTCATCCAGCTGAAGATTCTTTGCAGCACATTAAAATAATATTTTTTCACTGTTTCATTTCTTCTCTGGTTATTTAAATAAACTGCCTCTCAATAAAAAAATTCATGCAGCAATTGCAATTCAACCGCAAGAACGCTGTTGAAGTTTCCCGCTTCTGTTGAAGGTGAATGGCGTAAATTTTTTTTGTTTGATAGAAGAAAAATGAAATCATTCTATTTAGTGTTGAGACTACTCGCTCGAGATTACTTTGTTTTGTTAACTATCTTCCAGTGTTATATTTGCATTTGTTACTGAATTAAAATACATCGTAACTAACAGAATTACAATTTCCCTGATACTGTCACAAAAATTTCCCTGATTTTACAAATTCCTTAAAGAAATGTCGTGATCCGTAATTGGTATCGATATACAGTACCCGCACGACAATATTTTCAAATATTTAAGGTCAGGTGGGGTACAAGGATCATTCTCCACAAATATTTTGTATTTTTTCTCATCAGATATTTTAATTGTTATTATAAGGATTGGAACCCTTAATAGAACTCTTACAATAGCAATTGAAAAGTTGGAAAAAAATACAAAATATTTTGTTAAAGAATTTTTACACCTGACCCTACATTATCCTACTAAACATCAAAATCAAATGCAAAAAAAAATTAAAAAATTGGTACAGCTTCAGTCTCTTTTATAAGCGATGGCAACGGTCTTGGCATTTTTAGCGAGTTATCGCAGTTAGGCTTTTATTGCTTTTAGTAGCGAGTTATTGCAGGTTAAGGCAACCCATTTGTATTACGGCTTTCATGGCTACCTTTAAACTACGGCCGTTACAGCAGTTGTATGATCGCGCCAAGAAAAAATTTAGGCAACGGCCAGTACATCAGTTGTGCCTTGAAAGTTATAATAATCGCACTTGTTATATCTATAGCCGTAGTCAAAAAGTTACATTTTTATTTTGAATCTTTCAAATTCCGTTAAACTGTCGTTTGATTTCATTGGTTCATTTGAAATAATTCCTATCTTGGCGACTTTAGAAGTGCGCCAAAAAAGCACCAAGGCTGTTACACCACTATAAACGTAAGCCGATGTTTTGCCAAAAAATTCTACAAAAATGTAAATTAACAAAAAATATTAATTTAATGCATAAAAAAACATTATTTGTTACACAAAATTCAAATTCTATACCACAAGTTGTATCGCTGGTTCGTTATTCGAGTTACAATTTCGGCGAATAACATTTATTTGATTCTCAAAAGTACTTGTAATCACGCATCTCTAAATAGGACAAACGATAATAGTTGCCGTTTTTATCAAAATTTTTAAATTTCACTGATTTTTTGTGAAGTTTGGTAATTTTTCCTGAGATTTTCAGAATTAAAAAGTTTTCTTAGAATTCTCTGATTTCCTGGTTTTGTCACCCTGTGTGATATTTAGAGTTCTATATAATTGTGCTGTTTAATATATTTTATTTTTGTACTATTTTTGTTGCTGATTTTATTATTTGCCATACTGTTTTTACGTAATTAAAATTAATCTTTTCTGAGTTGGGCCTATGTTATATTTATATATAATTTTTTATTAATTACCCCAATGAAATATTTCTGCAGAGTTCTATAAGTGAGAGATCCTAAATGAAATGTTGTGAATTTCTGTAGTTGTTTTATACAAATTAATTCATTGGTTAATTGATTTAAAGACTTGTTTCGGAGAAAAAAATCATGTCACTAAACTCTACTATTATTCAATCTAGAGCATTTTTAAATTAATTTAATAGTTTTTTCACCGTTCTTTCTTACAGAAATGAAGAAGCATCAAAAATTAAATTTTTTTCACTCACGACACTATTGACGTCAGCCTTTGGATCCATGCCTAGTTTTTTTTCACCTATCGTCTCGAATGGAAGCGAACATATTCGAATGACCTTCATTTGCTTCGAGATTCCTTCATTTTGATTACCTGAGAAACGGATTCGAGTGAGACGAGAAATTATTAAAGTTATCACTGCCGTTTTCCAGTGCTTTTTTCTACCTCAGCGATATAGAATGAAAATTTTAACGGATTTAAAATCTGCAGAAATTTTTACATCAAAGAGAGACCTTATACGTTAAATTTTCTTTTAATAAATAATTTATCAATTAATTACTTAAATTTTTTGGTTTGCGAAGCAGAAAACAAACACTTCTTTTTATAACATAGGAGATTTAAAGCTTGTGCTACAGCAGGCCTGATCCCATCTATTCCAGAATCAAAACAAATCTCGCGCGACAACGTTTGAACGAACAACCTCACTCACTTTAGGTAGCCCCCACGTGTAAGTGTAAACACGAAATAAACAAACACCAAATTAATAAGTAAGCAAACACCAAAACAATAAGTAAGCAAATACCAAAAAAGTAAGTAAGCAAATACCAAAAAAGTAAGTAAGCAAATACCAAAAAAGTAAGTAAACACACACCAAAAAAGTAAGTAAACATACACCAAAAAAAGTAAGTAAACACACACAAAAAAAAGTAAGTAAACACACGCCAAAAAATAAGTAAACACGCACCAAAAAATAAGTAAACACGCGCCAAAAAAGTAAACACACGCCAAAAAAAAATAAACACGCGCCAAAAAAATAAGTAAACACGCGCCAAAAAAATAAGTAAACACACGCCAAAAAAAATAAGCTAACACACGCTAAAAAATAAGCAAACACACGCCAAAAAATAAGTAAACACACGCCAAAAATTTAAGTAAACACACGCCAAAAATAAGCAAACACACGCCACAAAATAAGCAAACACACGCCAAAAAATAAGTAAACACACGCCAAAAATAAGTAAACAAACGCCAAAAAAAAGTAAACAAGCGTCAAAAAATAAGTAAACAAACGCCAAAAAAATAAGTAAACGGACACTAAATCAATAAGTAAACATAGCACTTCGTTCGGGTGTTCTGGAAGCGAGGAAAATATTAGACCCCATAGAGTGCTGACTGATCCCATCAAGGCCGCCAGGGTTTATTCGATTTCTCATGTTATTTAGCAGACCATTGCTTCCTATGGCAGTGATAGCTCTGTATGTTACTGATCTGTGGTAGAAATGACCGCTATTCCAAACTGATAGCCAAAAAAAAAAAGGTAATGGCAACACCGATTGAGAGGAAAGAAACAAAGGGAAAACAACCTTCAGGGACACTCACGCAAATTCGCAATTGATCAATAATTTTAATGGTTGTTTTTTTGGAGGTAGCAATTTTGATTCCATTGAAGAGTGCTGTAGTTGAATAATGAATGAGAGATACAAGACAATAGGAATACACCTGCACTGTGCACACGCAACGGAAACTTATGCAAGTTACGCCGAAATACTATATTTGGATCTCAGAGAACAGGTGGATAAATACATCGCCGCGGTAGCCCGATTGGTAGAGTAACGATTAGCAATAGGAGGGTTGCAAGCACGACACTCTACAGAACAGACCGTTGTGTACACATGCGCAGGTGCACCTTGAATCTGTCGTGGCCTCAAATGTCCTCACGTTGGTGTGGTGTTGAAGTTTTGAGAGTGGGTGCCAGCTCAGGTGTTAACCTCGTCATCTGACCGTGGTTCAAAATTATGAGGTGTGTCCTGGGGTCTTTCCCTTCGGGATTGATCCCATAACGTCGTCAATAGTCGTTCGTATTGCTCTAGTGCGATGTAAATTAACTACCTATCTACCTGCCATTTGGAGGTATGAAAATTTATATTTCTATAATATTAATTGGTGTGTGTTATTTGACCATGCTATGCAAAACACAAACATAGAAAGCATCAAGTTGTCATACACACAATGGAAGTTATACTTACGAATGGGAGGGAAATAGACCCTGGGAGGAGTCGAACCCGGCGCCTTATGAATTAATCCCGAATCGTCCCTATAGCCCGTTGTGTTGCTCCAGTGCATATGTGAAATAAGCTCCAGTGAATTGAAATTGTATATTTACTCTACAGATGATGTGACGTAATTTAGGCGACATTAAATGTGCTGGATATTAGATGCAACAAGGTCACCACTGGTAAAGAAAATTATGCAGAATTAAAAGATACAACCGGAGAAATTGTGATTAAATAAGGTATATCCATCGTCGATCCCGATCATGGGTCAACGTCGAAAAGATGGAGTTTCCCCATCTCATACTATTGAAATTCTAATATAAATGGTAATTTAAAAAATGATGAATTATAACGCTGGTAAAATGGAACAGCGAAGTAAAGTGTCTAGGCACGTGCTGACACCATATCGCTGGTTTTCGTTGCACGTGAGTGGTTCAAAATTACGAGGTGTTGCCCTTAAGGTATCTGACTACGTTCGGAGTGCTTTTTTTCAAAAAAGTGTCCAAATAGGGTTTTTTTTTCTTTTTATGATAAAATACCTTATAAAAAGATAATACAAAACAAAAATTTTCTTAAAAGTATGTATATATTTTTTTAACTGGCAAAAATTGACAAATTTGGGTCGAAAAGGACGAAAACGTCAAAGCCCACATAACATAAAATCATATCACTACAACTACACATAATTTTTTGTCAAGTCTCGTAACAATATGATCTAGCGCCTGAGCTAGGATATTTGCAATATTCCTCTCCAGTCATGATATATAGTGCATAACATAGAAAGAACATGAAAATTTGAAATTTTTCCTAACGACACTACAGTGAAATGACTCTAAAAAATTTTCCTTTCAACATACAACTTATATCCTAGCTCGGGATCTTCAAAACAAATATAAAAAGCCATGGAAAAAAAATTCATTCAAAAATTTTGAATACATTTTGAGTTATTATCTTTGTCGTGCAAAGATTTTATTGAAAATCACATTCTGAGAAAAATGCATTTAAAGATTTGTTAAATAATTTACTAATATATATTTCAAATTAATTACTTCAAAATTCGCCTGTTTTATACATTAAACCTTCCTCTATCTCCTTACATGCCCATTTTTTATTTTTGGAAGCTTTTAATTTTTTTCTTTGCAGTTTCGTCGAAGGCTGTGACTGCCTTTCAGAAGAGGAAATTCTCTTTTTATCAATGGAGGCATATCCTTTTGATATGTAAACTCCAGGACTGAGTCCAATATTGTTTAAAACTTGGAGCAAGCGCCTAAAACCATCATTGAACTGCACTACTGCAATATAAACTGCAAGTCTGAGAGTTTTTAGACTCACAAAAGTTTCTTTCGGGGCAATGTTCCATAAAACTCCATTGAAGGCTTCGTTCTGATTTTGTGTCATTCCGTGCATACACTTTTCTAGCAGACTTCTATCACACCAACTCATGTATATTGGTTTCACAATGTTTATAACTGAATTGGGAAGACCAAGTGATTTCCCTTTCAGTGTTTTCCCCATGGCTTTAGCCCTTTGGAAACGACACCAGCTGTTCTCACCCTGCGGACATTGTCCATGCATAGGTTTGTCTTTGGATGAACAGCACGAACAACAAAATAAAAAGAACTTGTGGCTGATATATAGCACAGCATAAAAACATGAGTAAGCGATTCTACTGTTAAATATTTAAGACACACGTGGCTGTTTAATTCATTTATCAGCGAAACCAAAACCAAAACTGCGCAATTACTCAACTTCTGGTTTGAAAATCAGCTTTCACGATTAATTCAAATGAATAGATCTCCACTTCTATTGATCGTAGAAACAAAATAAAAGCTGTTTTGGAAAGAAAAAAGTCTAAATTTTTATAATATTAAATAGAACGAAATACAAAATTTTGGTCAAAAATGGACTTTTCAACGTAGTCAGATACCTTAAGGCAGTGCTCCCCAACCTTTTTATCGCCGCGGACCGGATCAACGTTTGATAATTTTAACACGGCCCGCTGAGGGGGGGGGATATTGATTGTTTATATTTTAGATTGTTTTGATTTAATAATTTTAATTTAATTGTATTTAAACATGCCTTCAAAATAAAATACAGTAACACCAAAAAATGAATATAAGTGATTTAACATTTTAACTCACTAGAACGCTAAATCAATGAGAACCCTGAGCTTGTTTCTTTGCTACGAAATGGTTTCATCTGGGAGTAATAGGAGACAATGACACCCGAAGTGTGATGCTTAGATCCAATTAGTTCCGTTGTTTTGTTTTGGTTGCTGTCACTGCAGAAAACCACGCTTCACACTGATAGGTTGTGAATAGCAATAGGGATAGGTAGGAAATAGCAATACGGGATTTAAGTGCTGTGGTGGCAATCTCAGGGTATTCCACCATGACTTTAATCCAGAACACCGGCAAAGTTGTTGTCTCGAACGCAGTTTTAAGGCCGCCTTCATTTGCAATCTCCAGCAGTTGATCTTCTTCTTGCACAGACATGCTAGATTCGCCTGATTTGTTGACAAATGGGTCGCGGATCCATTCCTTACTAGTTCGTGGGTCTTTTGTGGTTGGGAAGTAGCGTTCGAAGTCTTTTAAAAGCAAAGACAAGTGATCGTGCACCAACTGGGAGAATGAATTTTTTGGCTCAGTCTCGCCTAAAATACCCTCTAATGTCTGAAACATGTCCATAATGCCTCTGTTCACGCGCCGTCCCCACAACTTCAGTTTGGCTTTAAATGCAGCTACTTTGTTTGCCAACTTGAAAACAGTTGTCACATTTGTCAAAGTTGGAAAATAGAGACATACAGAATTCAGAAATCATAATTGAAGCTCTAGTAACAGAACAAATTTCAAGTTATGATTTACCGCCTCCTAATTTGAGTGGTCATTTCATAGATAAGAACCGCACAAACCCGAGAGAAATGCACCATAGTAAATAAAATGGAATTAATTTAATGTTCCTTTGGCGGCCCGGTACCATATGACCCACGGACCGGTACCGGTCCGCGGCCCGGGGGTTGGGGACCACTGCCTTAAGGGATTGATCCCGGACCGTCGTCAATAGCCCGTTGTGTTACTCTAGTACGACGTTAATGAAAAATTACCATTACCATCGCTGCACGTGATTCTCGTCGCTGATTAATTCGTGAGCCAACTTCCAATTACTTAAGTATAATAAATAGTGTAAGTGAGGAAAAAGAGGATTCAGCAAAGGTGGAGCACTAATAGCGTCGCTGGACTTGTACGTCTGTTGCATATGTTGTCACTGCTATAATATCCTTGTTTAATAAAACAGTTTAGCCTTTAGACTACGGTCTGTAGGGTAGTTGTACCTTGATCGCTCACCAAGTAATTAGTTAGACAAAAACTAATACAGCAGTTGTATCTTGAAAGTTATAAGAATCACGCCAAGAAAAAATTTACAATACAGCAGTTATACCTTGAGAGTTATAAGAATCGTGCAAGGGGAAAGAATTTTGACTACGACGCCAGTACAGCAGGTTGTACCTTGAAAGTTATAAGAATCGCGCCAATAAAGAATAAAGACTATGGCCGGTACAGCAGTTGTAACTTGTTAAGTTATAAGAATCGCGCCAAGAAAGAATTTAGACCACAGGCCGTTGTAACTTGAAAGTTATAACAATTGCGCCAGTTATATCTCTAGCCGTAGTCAAAAGGTAAAGTTTCTCAAAAAGTAATTGTCTGATTCTACAGGACCACAATCAAACAAATTAGGCAAAGAGAAATCCACGTGGAGGTTGACCCAACAATGTTGATAAAATCGGTGATGGAGTATTAAAAAGGCATCAATAAAAATGACTAAGAAGGAAATGCACAAGAAGTTAAAATATGATTGATAGAGAGAGGTTCTTGGGGCAATGTTTGCACGGTTAACTCGACAAAGGGAAATAATGTTTCTGAAAATTAATAACTTGTTTCTGAAGGTCGATTGTTTTAGAGCTTTATGGCGCATGGGCCGTATGTAGCCAAGCAGCGCCAAACACAAGACTGGTATACACAATGAGGTAGAAAGATAAGCAAAGAGCAGAAGGGTTGGAAAGGATAAAATTGGAAGAGAGGAAAGAACACTCGGGAACCTCGGTATTATGATGCCCGTATACCTCTACGAGCTGTTTCGAGTTAACAGCTGGTTTTGCGTCGCAATGGAACAACACAACGGGCAATTGGCGACGGTTCGCGATCAATCTCGAAGGGAAAGGGGTGAGGATATCACCTCATAATTCGGCTGTTCTGAGGGAGGTTGGTTGGTTTTTGGCTTCATGGCGCAAGGGCAATATTTGGCCAAGTTGCGTCAAACACAAGACCGATTATGTCAAGTAATTGTGAACTCAAATCCTATGCTTACAAAAGCCGAAAAACCGGTCTGGAGGTTAAGGAGTTAGCCTCTAGATCGGAAGGTTCCTGGTTCGAATCCGGGTCTGGGCATGGATGTTTGTAAGCGTATGGTGTAGAGGCGGCTGGTGCACCTTAAATCTGTCGTGGCCGAAAGTCCTCACGTTGGGTTGGTGTGCAAATTTGGAGAGTGGGGTGCCAGCTCAGGTGTTGCTTCGTCATCTGACCGTGGTTAAAAATTACTAGGTGTTGTCCTCGGATCTTTCCCTTAAGAGACTGATCCCGGACCGTCGTCAATAGCCCGTTGTGTTGCTCTAGTACGACGTTAACTAAAATTACCATTACCTGACCGTGGTTCCAAATTACGTGGCTTCAGGGACTGATCCCGGACCGTCGTCAATAGCCCGTTGTGTTGCTCTAGTACGACGTTAACTAAAAAAAATTACCAAATTACCAAATTACGTGGTGTTGTCCTCGAATCTTTCCCGTAGGAATTGATCCCGGACCGTCGTCAATAGCCCGTTGTGTTGCTCTTGTACGACGTTAATTAAAAAATTACCCATGCTTACAAGAGGCAGTAAACCCCATGGTGGGGGAGGGAATATCGCTAGGTTACTTCGGGTTCGTGATGCCCGTACGCATCTAAAGTTATGCCTCGAAGGGGTTTCTGAGGGATAGGGTCTTTCCCTCAGAAAGGGCAGGAGTGTGATTTGGTCGTTCGATGTTCATTACGAGTTGATAAAGTGACTGGAAGGGGTGAATGTGTTGTTGAATTAGCGTCGCACTCGTGCAATACGAAGAGCTATCGGCGACGATTTGGGTAATGGTAATTTTAGTGAACGTCGTACTAGAGCAACACAACGGGCTATTGATGACGGTCCGGGATCAGTCCCTTAAGGGAAAGATCCGAGGACAACACCTCGTAATTTTGAACCACGGTCAGATGACGAAGCAACACCTGAGCTGGCACCCCACTCTCCAAACTTCCACGCCAACCCAACGTGAGGACTTTCGGCCACGACAGATTTAAGGTGCACCAGCCGCCTCTACACCATACGCTTACAAACATCCATGCCCGGACCCGGATTCGAACCAGGAACCTTCCGATCTAGAGGCTAACACCTTAACCACTATACCGGTTGGTCGGCGTGTTCCAAGGGGAGCTTCTGAGGGAGGTATTGGAGTCGTTCCATGTTAAACGCGAGTCCATCAAGTAACATTTGTGGACGGGGTTTACTTGGATAAATGTCGCACTGGAGCACCATATCGGGCTATTGGCGACCGGCCAGGACCAATACCCGAATGGAAAGATCCGAGGTCAAATCTCATAATTTTGAACCACGATCAGATGACGAGGTCAACATCGGAGCTTGCACAAACTCTCCAAACTTCCACACCAAGCTAATGTGAGGACACGACAGATCTAACGAATATCATCCCCTCCCCACACGACGGTCTTTGGTTTCGAACCCGGAACCCTCCGGTTTATAATCCGCTATTCTTCCTACCGAACACCCTGGAAGTTTGGAGAGTGGGGTGCCAGCTCAGGTGTTGCTTCGTCATCTGACCGTGGTTCAAAATTACGAGGTGTTGTCCTCGGATCTTTCCCTCAAGGGACTGATCCCGGACCGTCGTCAATAGCCCGTTGTGTTGCTCTAGTACGACGTTAACTAAAATTACCATTACCTACCGAACACCCACTTCCGTGACGCTTGTAAAGCGAGAAAATCAGTGTCCATCAAACAAGTGTCCACGTTAGACAAGACGGAGCAGAAACCTGACCTTGAACGCTACACGGACACATGACGACAGACAAAACAAACCACCTGCTTCTGCAGCGGAGAGATTACAAACGACATCATACACCACACCGAAGGAAAATAAAATAATTCCTTTCCGAATGTCGAATTCATTGTAGTGATAGGAGTTAACTGCACCCGTCGGAAATGGAATGGCCTGTTAGGAAAAATTAAGTAACTACTGCGTTTCCGGAATAGACGCAGTGATTGAGCCTCAATCCCAGGAGGAAGTTCAGAAGAAAAAAGTTGCCAACTTCTTTGTCATCGCTGAGGGTAGAGGATGATTGGCTACGTGGGCGTATTTTGCGAAATGGAAGTGCTCTCGCGAAAGTGTCTTGAAACGTGAGTTTATCAGCTTTGGAGTTAATCAAAGGTGATGAGGCAGAAAGAAAATTATTTTGGAAAATGAAATAGAAAAACTTCCTCATTTTCGCACATCACTAAACAGTGACTTACTCAGGGGGATAATAAATGGGTTTCAACATAACCCAAGGTAATGAGGGGTTTCTCGGCGTAAACAAGGTAGGTAGTTAATTAAAGTCGCTCTGGAGTAATACAACTACAACGGTCCGGGATCCATCTCGATAGGGAAAGATTCAATGACAATGCATCCTAATTTTGAACCACTGTCGGATGACGAGGACAACACCTGAGCTGGCATCCCACTCTCCAAACTTCCACACCACGCCAAATCGGACACTTGAGGCCACGACAGATTTAATCCTTTGACTACGGCTATAGATACAGGGTGATTCTACGGTCATGGGACAAACTTGGAGGAGTGGTACAGCTTACTAAAACATACATTTTTCGTACAGGATTGTAGGGTCGGAAGTGACGCGTGGAGGCCCGAACACAAAATTGAGACATGAACAGAAAAATATTGTTTATTTACAACATTGAAAAGTGCTTCTTTGCAGCAATGTTGACAGTAAATGCTCAAAATAGCGACCACCAACAGTAATACATACTTGGTGGCTTTTTTAAAAAGCAATAATTTTCCTAGAAACAATTTCAAATTTTTTTTTTCTATTTCCAAGTGGCGACGTTAAGGAACTTGATGCACATGATTGATAATAGCCCTTTCAGTATTCAATGCTGGTTAGTATTCCTTTCCGGTATGTCTAGCGACCTCAGCGGTGACTCATCAAATATGAAATGAATAATTATCTTTCACTTGCGCTCGAAATGTAATGCGATAGGACAGGATAGGATTCTGAATTTTGTGACCTCGCAAGGTCCTAAGCAGAACAACTGCGCCCAGAAGCTAGATTATAAAATTGCGCAACAAATAACAGTCTCGTGCTGAAGGCTATTAATAGGAAATAAAGAATTGATATAAGTATAGAATAATTTAATTTACATGCATACAATTTTAAAAGTGCGAAATTTGAAAGATTGAGTTGCAAACAAATTTGAAATTGAGTCATTTTGTATTTATAATAAAACTTACATAATATTTTAACCCTCCAAGTCGTTTCGACGAGATATTTATCAAGTTATGACCAATTTTGCTAATGATGAGTTATCACGTCAGCAAGATATTCGCCATTTTTTATGAGGACGAGATCAAGACCTGGACAGTATTCTAAGGACGATATATTACTTCCATCAAGATCTGGTCAGTTTTTGATTTTGTAGATTGACACCTTCTGGATACAACCACTCGGAGAGTTAAAAAAACAGTACGTAATAATGGATAAGGTAAGGTAATTTTAATTAACGTCATACTAGAACAACACAACAGGGTATTGACGACGGTCCGGGAACAATCCCCTAAGAGAAAGATCCGAGGACAACACCACGGACAGATGATGAGGCAACACCGGAGCCTGGCACCCCACTCTTCAAACTTCCACTCCATTCCAACACGTGACAATGGGCAAAGATTCTAATGGTAATTTTCCTCAACCAAATCGCCGACCAACCGGTATAATGGTTAAGGTGTTAGCCTCTGGATCGAAAGGTTCCTGGTTCGAATCCGGGCCCGGGCATGGATGTTTGTAAACGTATGGTGTAGAGGCGGCTGGTGCACCTTAAATCTGTCGTGGCCGAAAGTCCTCACGTTGAGTTGGCGTGGAAGTTTGGAGAGTGGGGTGCCAGCTCAGGTGTTGCTTCGTCATCTGACCGTGGTTCAAAATTACGAGGTGTTGTCCTCGAATCGTTCCCTTAAGGGACTGATTCCGGACCGTCGTCAATAGCCCGTTGTGTTGCTCTAGTACGACGTTAACTAAAATTACCATTACCATTACCATCCTCGCCGACCAACCGGTATAGTGGTTAAGGTGTTAGCCTCTAGATCGGAAGGTTCCTGCTTCGAATCCGGGCCCGGGCATGGATGTTTGTAAACGTATGGTGTAGAGGCGGCTGGTTCACCTTAAATCTGTCGTGGCCGAAAGTCCTCACGTTGGGTTGGCGTGGAAGTTTGGAGAGTGGGGTGCCAGCTCAGGTGTTGCTTCGTCATCTGACCGTGGTTCAAAATTACGAGGTGTTGTCCTCGGTTCTTTCCCTTAAGGGACTGATCCCGGACCGTCGTCAATAGCCCGTTGTGTTGCTCTAGTACGAAGTTAACTAAAAATAACCATTTTTAATTACCATCCTCAACCAAATCTTGCAAATTCAAAATTGTACTTTAAAAAATCACGACAATGATGAAAGTACTGACAACACAAGCATGATTAACAGAAAAAAGTGTTGAGCATGAGGCTAAAATTGGGAGGTTCCTCTCCTTGTAAAGATGACGATGAGCGAATCGTGTGTCCAATATGAAGGCTGTTGAGTTTGACATCAGTTCTTTACAATACAGACGCTGGCCATTGCTGAATGATAGGCTGTATGGAATACAATCTGTTCATGACTTGCAGGTTTCATGACGCTTGCCACAAGGAGCTAAACGTCTTTGCGGACATCATGATGCCATTGAAAGGAACGGCTCGCTGCAATGGAACGAAAGCTTCCTTCGTCGGCACTGTCGCTACCCTTGGCGTGACTCAACAAATTTAAGAAACATGAAAGTAAAAAGTTCCAGTATAAAAATCACGGCAAAAGGTTTTCCATCGGTATCTAACAGTTCGTTTTAAGTACCAGAAACTCATATCAATTTGCTCCCGAAAATGTTTGTAAAATTTCATAGGAATGAGAAACACTATTCAACTACTGTTGTGAGGGTGTATTGGATAATTTAGGATCTTGAATACTTTACTCCAAGTAGAAAATATGCGTAATTTTGTAACAATTCAAATATTACCTTAATCATTTTTTAATCTACTTTTTAATATTATTTGGTTGTGTAAACTGATATGTGTATTTTAAAGAACTACATGAAATTTTAACTAGACTTGTGTTTGGAACAGTTTGTTTACTACTAGACCTTGCGCCTTTAAACCTAAACCAACCAATCAAACAAGCAGAAAATATACTGCAGTGGCGCATCCAGGGGATGGTTGATGGGCCTCAGATAAATCAAAATAATAGGAAATTGAATTTCTAAAGATTTGGTGGCAAAGAGAGTGATGTTTATGGGATTCGTTGGTTGTGTTTCATGGCGCAAAGATCATATTTGGCCAAGCTACACCAGACAATCCCTATTTGGGGGTGGTTTGGCAACGGTATCCTTGTTGGTTGGGTCTTATGGCGTAAAAGCCATATTTGGCCAAACTGCACCAAACAACTCTTTTTAACGTCCGAGTGTTCAGGATAACGGGCTACTATCTCGGAAGCTTCCTGCTTCCTAAGTTTCCTTGATGTTTGCGCCTGGAAATTGAACTGATGAAAATAGTTATCCTTCGGACACCGGTCTTGTTGATACGTCTGTGTCTATTCGATTAGTATGAAATCAAGCATGTTGTTTTGCTTTTCACGCTTTCATTAATATTTAACCCCACATATAATAATTATTTTTAATCAGATTATATTTCTAATGTCCAAAGAAGTTTGGATTAATTCATCACACCCTATTTAGGGGTTGAAGGTACTATATTTGGTTGGCTGAATTTTATGACTTAAGGGTCATATTTGGTGAATCCGCACCAAATAACTCTTATTTAGGGGTCGAAAGGTACTATAATTGGTTGGTTGGTTGGGGTTGGGTCTTATTGCGTAAGGATCATGTTTGGAAGCTGCGCCAAGCGTAAGACAGACAACGTCAAATGCTCACACATAAAAAAAAATTTACAGAAGAGCAAAGTATTGGTGTTCCGGAAAGTTCTGCGCGTTTTCAAATCGAAGATAGCTTTGTTATTATTTTGCTACCTGTGATAAGGAGTGACCTTGATTGAAGCAGATGATTAAATTCGGTCTTTTCTACTTACACTGCATAATTATAGCACGTGCTGTGGCATAAATTTTGTTTCACTGCAGTGCTTAGAATGGAGAATCAGAAAGTTCATTTTCGTCATATTATGCTCTTTTTTTTTTTAAAGAAAGGAAAAATTGCTAGTCAGACTGCTCGTAAAATGTGGACTGTATATGGACATACGGCTGTTTCTGAGGCCACAGTTCGAAGGTGATTTGATAAATTTAAACGCGGAAATTTCAGCCTCGAAGATGATGCCCGCTCTGGACGATCATCCTCTGTAAACGAGGACCTATTAAAAGATGCTATCGCTGAAAATCCACGTTACGCAGTTCAGGAACTATCACACATTGTGAACACGATGTATGGGTACCCCATACTTTAAACACAGCACAGACTGTCAAACAGCACCTCGATAACTTCTTTACAAATAAGTCTATTGATTTTTTTAGAAAAGGAATCTTCCAGCTGCCAGAAAGAAGGCAAAAAGTCATGGAACAAAATGGGGCTCATGTGATTCAATAAAATTTTCTTATGTTTTTGTATCGCTTCGTTGGTATTTATTACTTCCAACTGAGTAGGGCGGTTGGAAATTTCTGTGACAACTTTGATGGTGAGATCTATGCTGTTCTTATGGCTGTTGAGGCCCTTGCCAGTAAAAGGGATAAGAAAATTGTTTTATTTATCGACTCAACCGCCGCAATTCAGGCTCTTACCGATAGAAACCACACTTATTCAATGGCTGAGGCACATTGCAAAGAAACTATCAGTCACCTCATTGAGGGTGGTGGTGAGATTGTTCTCCAGTGGATTCCTAGTCACTGTGGGATAAAGGGTAACGAGGAAGCTGACAGATTGTCTAAATCAGCCCTCTCCCTGCCCCAACCTTCTCCACCTCTCCCTTTGTGGAACTGCAGGACTTGCATAAAATCTCAGTTCAAGAAACGAAGAAAACTGCAGTATTAGGGATATACACTACAGGGAAGGAGTTGGGATTGCCTGTTGAGTCATAAGGGAAGAATCCCTACTGATTTACCAAGAAGGGTGGGAGTGGCCTGTTTCCGCTTGTTAACTGGACATGACTCTCCAACAGCACCTACATAGGATTGGTGAGGCTACCTCCTCGATCTGTCCGCTTTGTTGCGATGGTCTTATGAATGCACCTTGCGGAGTGCTCTAATTTACAAGACATTGACATCAGGGATACTTCTCCCCAAGGACTTTCTTCGCTATATTGGACGGCAAGACAGCGTATAGCCGAAAGGCCTTGAGCTGGGCGTAGGATTATAAAAAAAAGTATTTATCTTAAAAAACGCGCAGAACTTTCCGGATGACCAAATACAACTCGGGTAAGTTACAAGAATCGTACTGTGGATGGGGCAACTTAGCCACAGGTCTTGTGATAATCCCTACAAAAGGGAATTAGAAACGGGCATCTTCCCTTCCGGATGGGGAATTCGTCAGATTAATTTGGAACGTGGTCGAAGAAAGACTACGTTGGAATGGACCTGCCCATTCTCTTTGTTTTCTTGTCATTGTGTTAGTGTCCTGTCATTGTCAATAAATCTATATATATAATTCTCTTACGTGGCACGCAAAAAAGACGTTATTAGCTATCGTGTTTTGGCAACATTCTACGATTATTTGTTTTTCACGGATCCTCGTGCTTGAATTGAATTTATAGCGTTATCAGATAAAATTTTATTGGAAAAAAAAATGAATTTTCATCGAGCTGTTGCAGTTAATAATAGAAATCAAAGAAAGCGGAGGATCTTTTCAGGGCCAACAATTATAGTTCAACAAGACGCTTGCACTACAACTTTCGACAGCAAACTCAATGAAAATGCGTGGGTGGCTCGAGTGCAGGGGTAAATATACACTCAAACAACATGCTGGGTAATCAATTTCCAAATCCGCCCTCACATTTCGAGTCAAAATTTTCTCAAAGTTTTCACTTGAATTCAGATTCTATCGGTACTGTATATATATATCTTTTCTGAAAAATAGCAAAAAAATTTAGGTTTGAAAAATGTTTTTTAGGAATATCATATTTTATAAACAATCCCTTCTGCTAGGACACATGTCTTCATTGATGCGAGCGAAGCGAGCATAGGTTCGCGCAGCGAACCAATGAGGATTGCGAAGAAATCATCCGGGGGTTGGCGAGCGTTTGCGAGCAGGGGGCGAGCCCCCTAGTATATGTTAAAATAGAAATGGAATTGGACTTAAATTGATTTGAACATGCAACTTTCTGATGTGCGAACTTTGGACTCGTTGTAGTATTTACTACATCACAGTGCCGTCTTCAATTTGGCCTGAGATGGATTCGGCCACGGAAGTGTTAATTTTGTGTTCTGTACTGGCTGTTTTTCAAGTTTATATCGTGCTTAATGAGCACTGGTGAAGTACTTCAACGACGCCTTTTCTTTCCACCCTTGCTTCACATCGGAAATTGCTCCAAAGCAGTTTATTTCTTGAAAATCGTTTACAGATAAATATTTTACGAACCAAGAAACCGACATCGTTTCGAAGAAACTCCCCATTAAGGACCAACTCTTACACTCTCCCAGACACATTACATTCGAAATGGACAGTAACGAGGCTGAAAAACATCCACCACGGGAAGTTTTTACACAAGCGCACTTTCAGAAGTCCTGTTCTTTCACAAGCCGGGCAAAAGACACGTATCGATCTCATCCCGCAAATGACAAGCTTTCGATGCAGCACGCAAAACAGAAGTTCCAAACCCCTGGCAACGCAAAAAAACAGATACAACCCGAACAAAGCATCCCGATTCAACGTTTATGAAAAGCCTTTTTCACTCAATTAATCGTTTTACATATTGCTTACAGTTAACACAGCGTTTAAGAGGTGGTGAACATAATTTCCCTAGGCTAAAAAGCAGTATGTTTGAAGTGCTTCAACCTGAATTAAAGTTTATCGGTTGAATTGATTTGGTGTCGATTGTTTGCTTATATCGTGTTCTTCACTCTAAATCGAAATGATAGTGGATCTATCATTGGATATTTAGACGCGTCACGCTAATGGATGGATGAGAATATAATACATTTGCTGAGAGCTTCTTTTCATCGAGCTTTACGTTCATTGTCAAAATTACAACCAGTGAATTTACGATCGGTTGTTGGGTTGTATGGCGCAAGGGAGCATATTTGGCCTTACTGCGTCAAACCTAAGTAATGGTATAGTATTTTGAAATTAGCGTCGACCTGGAGCAACACAACGGGCTATTGACGACGGTTCGGGATCAATCCCGAAGGCAAAGATCCACGGACGACGCCTCGTAATTTTGAACCAGTCAGATGACGAGATCAACATCTCAGCTGGCAACCCTCTCCTCAAACTTCCACACCACAGGGAGGACAATTGAGGCTACGACAGATTTAACGTGCAGCAGTACATGACTGTATTTGAACTCGAAACCCTTCCCTTGCTCTTCAAACCGGGCTACCACCCCTCTCCTTGGTAATCCACTTGGGGATTGATCCCGGACCGTCGTCAATAGCCCGTTGTGTTGCTCCATTACGACGTTAATTAAAATACCTACCTAACATGGTAATCCGTTTACCAACTCGGGCACCCAGCCGATGAAAATCGAGAGCGACCACGATTTCAGCAAAGCGACACAGATAAATAAATCCATTGCACAAATATTTCCAAACCAATAGAGGTAATTTGGTAATTTTTAGTTAACGTCGTACTAGAGCAACACAACGGGCTATTGACGACGGTCCGGGATCAGTCCCTTAAGGGAAAGATCCGAGGACAACACCTCGTAATTTTGAACCACGGTCAGATGACGAAGCAACACCTGAGCTGGCACCCCACTCTCCAAACTTCCACGCCAACCCAACGTGAGGACTTTCGGCCACGACAGATTTAAGGTGCATCAGCCGCCTCTACACCAAACATCCATGCCCGGACCCGGATTCGAACTAGGAACCTTCCGAACCTTCTTCACCTTAACCACTATACCAGTTGAACATGGATAGGGAAACACGTTCTACAGGGTTTGTGTATGAGTTACCACAGGGAAATGTTGCGGTCATATTTTCGCTGTCGAAAATGTTACTTAAATGTTCTACAAAAATGTTAATTTAGAATCAAGAACTAACAATTACGTCAATTATGATGGTTATAGTAATGGTAATTTTAGTTAACGTCGTACTAGAGCAACACAGCGGGCTATTGACGACGGTCCGGGATCAGTCCCTTAAGGGAAAGAACCGAGGACAACACCTCGTAATTTTGAACCACGGTCAGATGACGAAGCAACACCTGAGCTGGCACCCCACTCTCCAAACTTCCACGCCAACCCAACGTGAGGACTTTCGGCCACGACAGATTTAAGGTGCACCAGCCGCCTCTACACCATACGTTTACAAACATCCATGCCCGGACCCGGATTCGAACCAGGAACCTTCCTATCTAGAGGCTAACACCTTAACCACTATACCGGTTGGTCGGCAAACTAATAGAGGAGTTTTGGTGTGGAGAGTCCAAAGTTTGGATTCCCAATTTCTAGATGCTTGAATAGAAGGAATTTGAATGACTGTCCGTATTACCCCTTCAACTTTGCTACTTTACTAAGTAATGTCTTTCATAAGCCCATTACCAACACCCGCACGTTGAAGTCAGAACAATAAATCTTAATTTACTCCGAAAGGTGATCTTAATGGCACCTCGTACTCTAGTCATGTCCCAGATGTAAGGACATGATCGGATTTATAATTTGAGGTTCATTTTCAGGTGACGCCTTTTAGGTTGGTTTTGGTTTTCATTGAGTTAATCTTCCAGAGCGCGTAGTTGTTGAAAACCAGTTTATCAGAACACTAGGGTCACTATTTTATCAAATTATCAGTGAAACAAACACCCTGGACCAGTGTTTCCCAACCTTTTTTTGTGCCATGCCCCACCTAAGCCTTTCTAAAATTCTTATGCCCCCTATGTAACATATACATAATTTTTAACATAAAAAAATTGAATTGTTCACTTAAGAAACTTACATGATAGGTTTCAGGAAGAAATCAAATTCTTATGGCCACCTAAGCCACCGCAAAAAAAAAAAATTAAAAAAAAAAATTTCCATTTGACAAGTTTTTCAGGAAAATTATGCTTCTAAAATGAAAATAAATAAAAATAAAATAAAATACTCACCAATTACATCTATACAATGTATATATTTTTTAAATCAACGAGACTTTTATAACAGTTTTTACGGACGCCTATTTCAAATTAACACCAACTGAATGCTGCGAAACACTACAGAAGTTGCAACGGGCCATTCAGATGCGAACAACTGCATTGTTTAGCGAGGTTTTAAAGCGTCCGGGGTTCCACGCGGAGCCTGTCGTCTGCCGCAGGGAGGTTAACTGGACGACGCCAAAAACCCAGTTGATATTTTGGTCTCGTCAAACGAATTTATAATATTTATTGGACGTAATTATATAAGAATTTGCTTTTTTCTTTCAATTTTGGTACCGAAATCTAGCATTGCATTTAAATGGCCCGGTACAAAAGGGTTAAACTCGTGTCGAGTCCATTTTCGAATTTCCCCCTTTTACAATCCAATTGCCCCCCTGTGGGGCGTGGGCCCCACGTTGGGAAACATTGCCCTGGACGGTTTGCGAATGTTTCACTCTGCTGATCAAATGTTCTCAAGTGAGATATACCAGGGTTACCTTAAAATGCCTAGTTTATCGTCTTTTTGCAGCGTTTCTATTCGTTATTGCTCAGTATCAGTGATTAGCCTAATCGGTGGTAATCCTTTGGGGTTGTAGTGGTTCAAAATTACGTGGTGTTGTGCTTGGAACTTTCACTTAAGAGATTGATCCCGGACCATCGTCAATAGTCCGTTGTGTTGCTCTAGTACGACGCAAATTAAGATTATCATTACCATTACCTTTGGGGTTGTAGACACGTGTTGACGGTAAATGTCGACGACTTTCGAAACACTACATTAATATTGTCGTTAACAGATTTAGCGTGTCTGCAACACAAATTTTGTTTTCCACCAGGAGTCGGTAGAGAGCAAAGGACTTTGACATTTGTCATCAACAAAAGTTGCATTGCTTTTTGTGGGGTGAAGACATTCTCCTGCTACTCCCTCTGCACAATCGGCGCCACGTTCATTCAGTAATCAACAACACTCCTTGGTTGCGACGATGGATGGATTTTGGAGTTTTGTGGCACAAGATCCAAAAGCGGACAAGGCTGCGCCAAACGCAACATAAAACAATAAATATTATGCATAATTTTTTTTTTAATTAAGGAATGCTTCCAGATATCTAGCGCCAACACTTTTATCAGAATAAAAGTCATGTTCTAACAATTTGTATTAAAAAATTAGGTTCCAAAATGGTGCTTTAAAACATGTTGGCTATGGTCTCTCAACTATTATAAAAGGAAGTGTTTGTTTGTTTGTTTCGCGGCCATAAAATTCTGACGATCTATGGCCCTTACAGCAATGAGATTTGGCACACAGGTAGTCCGAGCTTTTTGCAATTTTTGGGTCGCGGCGAAATTTTAAAATTCAATCTAGAAGATTTTTAAATGAATTTAATAGTTTTATTCTCCAACGTTTTTTTCAACGCGTTTCTACCAGAGAGAGAAGAAACGCCGGAAATGACCTTTCCACGTCAGTCGTTGGATACATGCCACGTTTTTTTCCTCCGACAGAAAGCGGAGAAAATAATTTTTTTCGTTTACGATTTGATTTTGCCCGAGGAATGATTTACAGTCACAGTTCTTTTTTTTTTATCTTCTAGACCGTCAAAGATAGAGTAAAAATTTCAACAGATTTGATATCTGCAGAAAATTTCAGTTTAGATTGATACCTAAAAATATGATTTTCTTTAAATAAATAATTTTTAAATTGAATATATCTTCGACGGATTTGAAATCTGCGGAAAAATTTACCCCAGATTAATACCTTACATCACAGCGTTGCCCAGCCGCGGTAGCTCAGTCAGTAGAGCGTCGGGCTCGCATCAGAAGGGTTGTGGGTTCTGTCCTCGGCGGAGCCTACAATTCTGATGATTTCGAGATCGGCGCTTCGACCTGGCTAAAGACCGTCGTGTTCACTAATGGTGACTGGGGCACGTTAAATAGGTCGTAGTCACAATGTCCCCCATGTTCTCATACCAAATCAATACCTCTGGGGGTACCTGATCAGGGGGTTATCGGCTTCTGATTGGAATCTAAATTACGATATGTGTGAGTGAATGGATGTATGAAAGGGACCTTCCTGTAAAACGGATGTGTCATGTATGTCGAGCAAAGTCGGACTTCCTCCCAATGGGGCTCAATAACATGGAAGGCGCACCCCTCTTGCCGTCTTCGACGGGCCAGGCACTCCTCTGGTCTGCTAGTGTAGGCATAAGAAACAAACAACAGCGTTGCCCGTGGTGTTGATTACACCACGGGCACAGAAATCAACAGAGAAAAAAAAATGATGGCGAAAAATAGGTTTATCGTTTAAACTAGTCCAAATCGCATTTGTACAGGGAAATGAAATAAAATTGATGTAAACGGGGTTCCGAATCTAACTGTGGTAACATGACTGAGTTGTGCTCTTTGCCGTGCATTTTATTAGAAACTAGGTTTATTCTCCAATTACTGCATAACACGGCGTTGCTCGGGTTGGAATGGTTAAATGTTGATTGAAAAATGAATTATAATATTTAATTTTCTTACATAGAAAAATGCAATAGCTTAGTTTGTACAGAAAATACTTCAACTTTTCATACTTCAATACTTTTTCATTTATGTTGTACGGAAAATACTCTTTAACTTAGTTTGAACTTTTTTATAGCTTCTACAATTTACTTCAGTTGCCTATGTATACATCTAATTTCTGAATAATATATTGCAATATGCAAAAGATTAAGACATACAAACAGAAACGAAATTCCGATAAAAAGATGCAGAATTCTGAAGAACGAAAGATGTACAAAGTGTCGAATTTCGACTTCCTGAGCTGAAATAGAGCAATTCGTAAAAAGACAGAAAAATATTGATAAAGACGGTAATGATTTATGAAAGTTAGTTATGCTCAAATATAACCCGACATTCTCTGTATTAACTCAAATCCACATACCCTGTAGAACATGTTTCCTTGTCAATAGTCAATTATTGCAAGAAAACAAACTTTAGATTTTAAAATTGTGGCTTCGAGGGGCACTTTTAGGACTACCTGTGTGCCATTTTTCATGATTGGTAAACGATACCGATTGGTCTGAAGACAGGAAAGTAATAGCCTATGTTTTTCCGCAGTGTTCTAAACTATAAATATACCACATTTAACGTGGATTGGTCAAACTGTATAGATTTGTATAGAAAATGTACACATACACACAAAAATTCTTTTATATAGTATGTATAGTAGATGAGAATCAACACCAGTAAAAGAGAATAAAACAACGGAATGACAGTTACATATTTACAGATAATTTTATTTCATTTAGAGGCATAAAATGCGAATATGAATACTATAAATCATTATAAATGAACGGACATAAGATATGAAATGTGATAACGGTATTTTATCATCAGAAAGTTCTGCCTAGTATCTAATTAAACAATTGTAGTACTCACATTCAATATAGTGTTTCATTTTCTTATTTAAACTCATAATTAGCTGTTAGAGAAAGGACAACTTCTTGATTATGATACACTTCCCAACACTGATATAGACATTTCAAGGCCCATAGCAACTGATAATTATGGTGCAATTCTCCGTAACGTGCACTCTTTTAATTGACACTCTTTCCCAACAAGTAGGCACTGACTTGCAGAAATAATATTGCAGTCATGCTTCCTAAACGTTCCAATCTGCCATTAGTTTCCAAATGGATTCATTCATTAGTGGGGACATCTTTAGTTGTGTACGGACTTCACGAACCCAAGGGATCTATTTTAGTTACCATGGGGTTCATTGTTTCTAGGGACGCGACCCGAGATGACCCAAGCAATCTTTCCTCTCCTTTCTTTTCACAATTACTAGACATTGTCTGTTTTGTGTTTGACCAAATATGGCACCGCCATGAAACCCAAACAACCTGTGAGTTGTCAGAGACAAAGGCTCGATTCCTTCCCGAGTGTAATTCTCTCTTTTGAGTCAGTAAAACGCTCATTGTGTGTTTGTCCAAAACTCGACATTGTGTATGGCACTGGCATGGTCATGTGCACTGTGCGGGTATGGCGAAATACACTACCCTACAATAATCGACCGGACGCCAGCGGATTTGTATAAAATCCGACTATTTGTTTGGGGGTGTTTTTCGTGGCCTGGGACCTTTGGATGTTGTTCCTGATAAATTGAACGCCGACGCCTACATGAACATTTTGGACAATCAGGTTCTTCCTACGCTCTGGCAATTTTATGGAATGGACGAATGTTACTTCCAGGACGAGAACACTACATGTCACGTTGCAGCCTCTGTCGAGCAGTGGTATCAAGATATGGATGTAAAACGTTTTCCCTGGCCTGCTCAGAGTCCCGACCTAAACCCCATAGGACATTGGTGGGACGCGTTAGACGACGCTTACGGACCAGGGAACCACGTCCGAAATCCACAGCTGAGCTGGCGACATTCTTGTAGCGGGAATGGACACAAATACCCATAGCTGTGTATCGAAAACTTGTTGAAAGTCTGCCCAGAAGGGTTACTAGTGTCATTGCAGCACGTTTAGGACCATCCTCCTATTAAAGCATGTATACTTTCCCTTATACCATCACATCTTGCTGTACGGTCTGTTATTGTAGGGCAGTGTATGTGCACTGTCAAGTATGACCCTTGCGCCACATAAATCAATGTAACCAACCATTCATTAGTGAAGTGCAATACCAACCAACCGTTATTGCATTTCACTAATGAATGGTTGGTTACATTGATTTTTGTGACGCAAGGGCCATACTTGACCACTAGCGCGTCTTTTTAGTAATGGCTCTTCGTTACGTGGATGATTCTATTTAGGACCGTAGGGAGGTCGGTAGATATTAAACTCGTGATAAGTGAATCGATTCTTCAGTTTGATTCTTTCGTAACTTGTTTTGATCATTTGATCTACAGTGAGCTATGATTATTTACTTGTCTGGTAGTCTTTTTTTGTGTGTCTTCTATGATTTTTTAAAGCAGATTGATGGAATGTATGATTGATGGAAGGGTACTTATACTTTAAAGAGCTTCTTTTCGTGAAGCAACGTTGGCCTAATGGCTAAAGTCACCCACCTTCAGAATAGCGTCGGCAGCGGAGGATGACTTCCCGAGTTCGAACCCAGCTGGCGGAAAAATTTTTAGATCCTCCAAATTATTTAAAAAAAATTCCAATTTAATTCCTTTTCATTCAAATTTACTTTTCCTAATTTTTAATACCCTTTTCATATTTTTCCAAGCTTCCGTTGATTTTACATAAATAATCTAAGAACCACTCCTGAACTCACTACCAGCTGATATTTTTCCGCCCCTCTGCCGTCCCCTTTGCTTTAGGATGATGGTGTCGTATCCACCGCTGGCTTAGGACCATTCTGATGTAACAAAAAGCATACATAAAACACTAACTTATATAATTATTAACTTATATAATAAAAGGATACAATTTTCGGCTCCCACCTCTACCCACCCATAGCCATGGATCTGAAAAGAAAAGAAGAAAGCAGAAAGGAAGAGATAAATCGCCAACAACTATAAACCTTGATGACATACGTATCTAGGTCATGTGATCCGATTAGCCGATCAAGTTGGACTTGCGTAAAGTACTATCATGGGATTGAGGCGCCTGTCCTCCCCACGGTCCTAAATAGAATCGTCCACGTAACGAAGAGCCATTACTAGAAAGACGCGCTAGTATACTTGACCATACTGTGCCAGACACAAAATCTCTACTATTATAAAAGGAAGTGTTTGTTTGTCTGTTTGTTTCGGGGCTGTAAAATCCTGACGATTCTTTGGCACTTACAGCAATGAGATTTGGCACACAGGTAGTCGGAATTTTTTTGCAATTTTAGGGTTGCGGCGAATCTTAAAATTCAATCTAGAACATTTTTAAATGAATTTAATAGTTTTATTCTCCAACGGGTTCTTCAACGCGTTTCTCACCGGCGAGAGAAGAAACGCCGGAAACTAGACTCTTCTACCCCCGTTGACCTTGCCCTCAGGCTTTCGGATCATGCCAAGCTTTTTTCATCGCGGTAGATTCTAAATTTATTTTTTTTCCATTTCCGCTTTCATTTTGCGCAGAGGAATGGAATGAGAGTAAAAAATTAAAAAAACATTTTTAATGGGATTCTTAATTCTTTTTCGTAAAATCGGAATCGCTAAAGATAGATTAAAAATTTCAACGGATTTGAAATCTGCTTAAATTTTTACACTAGTTTAATAACTTACATCACGGCGTTGCCCGTGGTGTTGGTTTTCACCACGGGCACGGGCAACGCCGGGCTAGCCACGCAGTGGCTAGTATACAATATTCCGAAACAGACACACACTATGAATACACCCAGGGAGATCTTCAGATCACAGTAATGATCTTCGATGGCCCTCGGCTCCATCTTGTGTATGGGCGGAACTTGAGGATATATCCGTTTGATTGGCGAGAATCGAGGCGAAAAGGGGTTCGTGTCCTAACGAAAGGGGGTGTTTTGCCCGAGACAGCGAGCGGAAAACGGAACTAGGAATGCGACATCGACAACAAAACATCGATGTTCAATATTAAAGCATTGATATTAATAATAGATCGCCCCAAAACTATCGATGTTTTCAAACACTGATGTATTCGAACTTCTTCCCCCATTTTTTAAAACTGGTTTAGTAACTCTAACACACTCCGGACACGCTAGCCAACGTAAAGCTTCGGTTTCCTAAGAAAGTGGAGCCGTTATCTAACTGCCGTGATACGTCATGATGCCGCGGGCATAACTAGACGGCCGACTAAACAAAAATCCTGAGGTGTCAACTTAGACGGACAGAATACGTTGGAGAATGGGCAACACAGGCGGCTGTCGTGGTTTATTTTATTCGAGAAACAAAACAAAGTGGTTTTTTATTCTTTAGTCCAAAGTTTCTAACTTCGGGATCGTTGAAGGTAGAGTGAAAATTTCAACAGATTTCAAATCGGCGTAAATTTCTACGTCAGATCGATATCAAAAACAGTTTTATTATTCAATTATTTACCATTTGATTATTTAATTATTTATTAAATCGTATTATTTATTATTTTTAAATTTAAATTTTATTTAATTATTTATTAAATAATTAATTATTTATTTAAAGAAAATCACATTTAAGGTATCGATCTGTTGTCAAATTTTCCTCAGATTTCAAATCCGTTGAAATTTTTATTCTGTGTTTAACGATCCCGATTTTACAAAAACGAAAACTAATCAATGGCAGTCAAAAATGTTTATTTGTTTTGCTCCTCTTTTCTCGAATCATATGGCGCAGGAAATTAAATCTGGCCGCTACAAGAGAAAAAACGTTCTCCAACTGTTTGAGACCGCTATGACGACAGTCATGGAAATGGCGGCTCCGATAATTTTCGTTACGCTCACAAACAACGCTCTCTAGAAAACCAACACCATGTGTTAGTATAAACAACGTTTTAGTGACGTCACCCACCGATACATCACGGCCGCTAGATCACGGCTACGCTTTCTTAGGAAACCCGAAGCTTAAGTGCCGAGATCATCTTCTGGCGAGAACAGCAGGTTCCGGGCGAGTCTATTCCCTCCTCGTCTAACTAGAAGTCCCGCTATCTTGTCATGATCCAGCAATCCCAGCTTATATCAATTTTTGGTAGCACGTGCAGTTGTGAAGAACTATTTTCTAAGCCAAAATACCATGAAGAGTAAAATTAGATCTGAATTTTTTGAGCCCTTAGAACCCGCTAAAAATCGCAGCCACTTCCATCGAAGTTCGTTGGGTTTTTTGACGCAAGGACCATAATTGGCCATGGTGTACCAAATACTACGACATGTAATGGACATACACACACACACAAAGAAAACTATACTGTCACAGAATAGAGAAATCGAACTTGCTGCTGAACCGCCTACAACTCGCAGGTTGGCAGCGCAGTGGGAATAGCCACGACCGCCCAACCCCATTTCCATCAAGCCAAATAAAAACGCTAAATTTCATAAAAATAAGATCAAATGTCACACTAGTTTGATGTTGTGTGTATAATAAATAAATATATGTATAATAAATTTATATATATATATATATATATAAAAGGGTGTGTGTATGTATATTTTCTATACAAATAAACGCTGTTTGACCAATCCTCTCAAATAAAAGACTCAATTAAAAGAGTGCACGTTACGGAGAATTTCATCATAATTATCAGTTGCTATGGGCCTTGAAATGTCTATATCAGTGTTGGGAAGTGTATCAGAATCAAGAAGTTGTCCTTTCTCTAACAGCTAATTATGATTTTAAATAAGAAAATGAAACACTATTTTTAATGTGAGTATTACAATTGTTTAATTAGATACTAGGCAGAACTTTCTGATGATAAAATACCGTTATCACATTTCATATCTTATCTCCATCCATTTATAATGAATATAGTATCCATATTTGCATTTCATGCCTCTAAAGGAAATAAAATTATCTGTAAATATGTAACTGTCATTCCATTGTTTTATTCTCTTTTACTGGTGTTGATTCTCACATCTGCTATACATACTATATAAAAGAATGTTTGTGTGTATATGTGTACATTTTCTATACAAATCTATACCGTTTGACCAATCCACGTCAAATGTGGTATACTTATAGTTTAGAACACTGCGGAAAAACATAGGCTATTACACTGCTGGCCACCGTAAATGCAACACCTTGAAGGAAGCATGCAAATAATATGAAATTTACAACATGCATTAGCGGAGGTGAGATATGCAAATGATTAGAATTTCAGAGCAGACGCACATCATGCGCGCTTGTGGCGCGGCGCCACTTCAAAGCGCTATTTAAGGCTCGGAGATTTTGACGATTTCAAGTACGGCAACTGTGTTTTTCTTGTGGTTTAAAAAAAAAAAACGATCAATTATGCCTCGTAGCAAACAGTGATCATCTTTTGATCAAGTATCCGAGTTCGACAGAGGAAGGATAGTGGCCTACCGAGATTGTGGATTATCTTTCAGGGAAATCGGTAGTCGTGTTGGACGAAACCAAACAACTGTAATGCGGATATGTGATCGTTGGATGCAGGAGGGTACGACGGACCGACGTGTTCGATCGCATCCACCTCAATGCACCACTTCACGTGATGACAGGCATATTGTGCTTATGGCAGTGACGGATCGCTCAGCCACATCACGAACCATAGCACAGCACATTCAGTCTGTAACGCATCATCCAGTGTCTGCGCGTACCATTCGACGCCGTTTACAGCAGAGTGGTCTGTCCGCAAGACGTCCATTGCTTCGTCTACACTTGACGCAGAACCACAGACGTCTCCGCCGCCAATGGTGCGATGAAAGAAGGATGTGGACGGCAGAATGGAATGAAATTGTCTTTACTGACGAGTCACGCTTCTGTCTGCAACACCACGATGGTCGGATTCGAGTCTGGAGACACCGTGGAGAGAGGATGCTGAACAGCTGCGTTATGCACCGCCACACTGGTCCCGCACCGGGTATTATGGTATGGGGCGGTATTGGATATCACTCTCGCGCTCCTCTAGTACGCATTGCTTGTACTTTAAACAGCCAGCGCTACATCTCCGAGGTGTTGGAGCCAGTTGTCCTTCCTTACCTTCAGGGCTTGCCCACAGCCATATTTCAACAGGATAATGCGCGACCACACGTGGCACGCATTGTCCAAGGGTTCTTCGTCAATCGCCAGATTGAATTGCTTCCCTGGCCAGCTCGCTCTCCAGATCTTTCGCCGATAGAAAACATGTGGTCCATGGTTGCTCAACGATTGACCCAGATTACCTCCACAGCTGCCACACCAGATCAACTTTGGCAACGTGTGGAAGCTGCTTGGTCTGCTGTACCCCAAGAACACATCCAAAGTCTCTTTGAATCAATACCGAGGCGTGTGGCAGCGGTGATCTCCAACAATGGCGGCAACTCTGGCTACTTATTTTGGCAGGAACCACACTTCACAGAAGTCCATAAATGTAATCATTTGATACTTGGTCAACATGTTGTCTACAAAATAAATTTTGTTGTGATATATCTTGTCTTTCTTGGTGTTGCAGTTTGGGTGGCCAGCAGTGTACTTTCCTGTCATCAAACCAATCTGTATTGTTTACCAATCATGAAAGTTAGCACACAGGTAGTACTAAAAGTGCCTCTCAAAGCCACAATTTTAAAATCTAAAGTTTGTTTTCCCTCAATAAATGAACATGGATAGGGTAATGGTAATTTTAGTTAACGTCGTACTAGAGCAACACAACGGGCTATTGACGACGGTCCGGGATCAGTCCCTTAAGGGAAAGATCCGAGGATAACACCTCGTAATTTTGAAACACGGTCCGATGACGAAGCAACACCTGAGCTGGCACCCCACTCTCCAAACTTCCACACCAACCCAACGTGAGGACTTTCGGCCACGACAGATTTAAGGTGCATCAGCCGCCTCTACACCAAACATCCATGCCCGGACCCGGATTCGAACCAGGAACCTTCCGATCTAGAGGCTAACACCTTAACCACTATACCAGTTGAACATGGATAGGGAAACACGTTCTACAGGGTTTGTGTATGAGTTACCACAGGGAAATGTTGCGAACATATTTTCGTTGTCGCGTTGATATTTGAAACCCGAGCAACGCCGGATTATTCAGCTAGTATTTAAAAAAAAAAAACCAGGTAGTTTGTTTTGGGGTTTTATGACGCAAGGGCAATATTTCGCCAAACTGCGCCAATGACAAGAAAGACAACTTCATGTAATGTTATGAAATTGAAAGAAAGGGATTGGGAACAGAATAATGGAATGAGAAAGAACAGTATTGCAATAGAACAATATTATCCCGGGCGTCCCCCAACCCCGTACCAAAGACAATAGACACCATGGGAAAAGAAAAGATTACTAGAATAACACGGGACCGTGAAAACCGCCCCTAAGTGGATTAAAAAACAAGACATTTTTTTACTTACATGCTGTAAATTGCATTATATTTTACATGCCACCAAATTAAATGCAGCACAGAAAAGCCATAAGGTTGAACACATTCAATTTAGTAGCAGATTTGGCTGTCCAAATAAAAATGAATCTATATCTATATAGTATATAATTCTCTTACGTGGCACGCAAAAAAGACGTTATTTGTTAACGCGTTTTGGCAACATTGTACGATTGTTTACCACAGGGCCTCGCGCATCAATTGAATTTATAAGCGCTATCGGATGAAATTTTATTGAACAAAAAAAAAAGGAAATTTAGTTGAGCTGTGTTGCAGTTTATAATAGAAATCAAAGTAAGTGGATGATCTTTTCAGGGCCATTTTTTCAGGGCCAGCAATTATAGTTCAACAAGATGCTTGCACTACAACTTTCGGCAACAAACTCAATGAAAAAGTGTGGGTGGTTCGAGTGCAGGGTAAATGTACACACAAACAACATGATGGGTATACAATTTCCAAAGCAGCGCTCACATTTCGAGTCCAAATTATCTCAAAGTTTTCATTTGAATTTTGATTTTAGAGGTACTGTATATATGTTTTCTGTGATACAGCAATTTTAGATTTGTAAAACATTTTTTTTGGAATATCATATTTTGTAAACAATCACTTCTGCTAGGGCACATGTCTTCATTGATGCGAGCGAAGCGAGCATACGTTCGCGCAGCGAAACAATGAGGATTGCGATGCAATCCTACGGGGGTTGGCGAGCGTTAGCGAGCAGGGGGTGGGCCCCCTAGTATATACATAATTCTCTTACGTGGCACGCAAAAAAGACGTTATTTGTAATCGCGATTTGGCAACATTGTATGATTGTTTGTTTATCACGAAGCCTCGCGCTTCCATTGAATTTATAGCGTTATCGGATGAAATTTTCTCTCTATATTAAAAAAAAGTTACCGCCGCCACCGGATTGAAAACTGTGTTGTTTAGCTCGATTCTTAGACAATTTCCCGAGAAAGTACTGATCGGAAAAAAACGAAATTAACATGATTTGTTCTTCATCGTATTCCCTGGACAATTATTAAGATTTTTTTCCGATGCGGCTATTAGTTTAGTGTTTATTAAGTGTCAAAATTGAAGAAGCGAAATTTCTTCTGCGAGTGAGCAAAACACATACCAATTTTCAGTCTTCAGCCGTGAGGTTTTTTTTAAGAGTACCTCTCAACGTAAATTTTTGCAGCTCGTCGAGTTTTTTTTAAATTTCAATTTAATTCTTGATAATATTTTTTTGAAATTCGGGAAAAATCAGGACAATTTTGTTACTTTTTTATTAAACTGCCGTATCTATATCTTATAACTATTAGTTTTTATTTTTAAAATATCGCAGTATACCTCATAATGTAGTCTTTCTTACTGTACTATTATTTTTGAAATCGGTTAATAATTAAATTGGATGCGATCAAAAGTTGGTCATACAAAATTCGGAATCTTTGGATATTTTCGCTACTTTTTGTTACAACCGTTAACTAAAACTGTCATATCTATATCGTATTACTATTAGTTTTTTATTTTGAAAATAGCGTAGTATACCTCAGAATATACTCTTTCTTAACGTACCATTATTTTTAAAATTGGTTCATAAATAAATTCGATGCAATCAAAAGTTGGTAACACAAATTTCGTATTTTTTATTTCGCGGAGCATTGTTTTCGCGGAGGGTTGTATTTTTGACTATCGGGTTTGCCAGATATCAAATTTATCGTAGCAACAATTGCCGTAAAAACGATTTCTTTTTATTTGGCGAGGAAAAAGGCTCGCTTTTTTCCCTCTGTTCTCAGACGGTTTACCGAGAAAGTACAAAGTACACATCGTAAAGTTTGGAGATTAACAGGGTTTACTTAAAATTGTACAGGGAACAAGATGCAGAAGATTTTTTACTCATTCGGCTATTAGTTAAGGGTGCATTAAGTGTTAAAGTAAAAAAGAGTGAAATCACTTGCGTAAGAGGTATTGGTTTGGGAAGCAAACCAAACGGGATTGCGTCCGTGGGTCGGCGGGCGTAAGCGAGCAGTGGGCGAAGCCCTCGCTGTGACGTCATGGACCGTAAAGTGAAATCATGATAATACAAATTATTCAGATAGTTTCACTCTGAGAAAGGAATGTTGGTTTGCGAAGCAAACCAAATGCCATATGTAAAAGGAGTGTTGGTTTGCGAAGCAAACCAAATGTGATTGCGTAGCAATCCCCGGGGGTTGGCGAGCGTAAGCGAGCAGGGGGCGGAGTCCCCTAGTATTGAAAAAAAAAGAGTTTTAGTTGAGCTATTGCAGTTTAAAAAAGAAATCAAAGAAAGCGTAGGATCTTTTCAGGGCCAACAATTATAGTTCAACAAGACGCTTGCACTACAACTTTCGACAACAAACTCAATAAAAAAGCGTGAGTGGCTCGAGTGCAGGGGTAAATGTACGCACAAACAACATGCTGGGTATTCAATTTCCAAATCAGCGCTCACATTTCGAGCCCCGAATTTGCTCAAAGTATTCATTTGAATTCTGATTCTACAGGTACTGAATATATGTTTTCTGAAAAACAACAAAAAATTTAGATTTGAAAAATATTTTTTTTGAAAATATCATATTTTGTAAACATTCTCTTATGCTAGGACACATGTCTTCATTGATGCGAGCGAAGCGAACACATGTTCGCGCAGCGAACCAATGAGGATTGCGAAGCAATCCTCCGGGGCTTGGCGAGCGTCGGCGAGCAGGGGGCGGGCCCCCTAGTAAGTCTAAATAACACAGAATGTGCTCATTAAATATGAAACAGGTGTTGAAATCCCCATGAGATTAAAATTTGGAAAAGAGAAAAAACTAGACATTTCTTAAAATGAAATTTGGAATTTCTAACACTGTCTGTATTCGTAGACATATTTGAAGCTATTAATTACTCATACCATTGTTGACAAACAGGGGTATTCGCATTGAAATAGATTTTTACACTCTTAAAAAAATAAAATAAATTACTGATGCACTGTCGCATGTTTATCAAATGTTACACTAAATTTTAAGGTACGTTTCTGTTTATTGTTCAGCTTAAAAATGTAGGTAGCACATTTTCAAACGTGTTAAGATGTAAGGTTTCTATGGATCAGTTTTATGAATGCGGAGAGAGAGAGAGAGCAACCTGATGTGCTATAAAGCAACAATATCAAAAATTTGGAACATTAATGAGTTTTAGACTATATTTGGTCAATATAAAACAGCTTGGATGACTTAGGAACCATTTAAATTAATTTATGATAAAAAAATGCATCTAAAATTAAACGTTTTACTTTCCTAAATATTTTACATTTTAAAATTGAGATACTACAAATTCAATCAGATAAAATCATCACTGTTCAAAGTTCTATGTTAAAAAAAATTTAATTAAACTTAATAGCTACGAGTACTTATACAAGACAATAGCTCGCATATTTCAAAATTATGAAAGGCATAGTGCTGTTAAAATATAATCAGAAAAAAAAACGTTGATAAATGAATAATTACTATTTGATGTCTACCTTTTTCTGTTGTATTCTCAAGAAATAAATGCGCGACTACGGGCTATTGATTATCCAGTGATGGCAATATGATCCTATTTAGTCAGGAGAGATTTAGTACTATCACAAACGTTACTATCACAAACTACCTCTTCGGAAGTTGAATTCGAAGACATAAAAGGAAACAGCGCAGCGACATCCTTTGCGCGTGTTTTTTAAAGCCCTTAAGCTTCGGTTTCCTAAGAAAGCGTAGCCGTGATATAGCGGCCGTGATGTATCGGTGGGTGACGTCACTAAAACGTTGTTTATACTAACACATGGTGTTGGTTTCCTAGAGAGCGTTGTTTGTGAGCGTAACGAAAATGATCGGAGTCGCCATTTCCATGACTGTCGTCATAGCGGTCTCAAACAGTTGGAGAACGTTTTTTCTCTTGTAGCGGCCAGATTTCATTTCCTGCTCCAAGCGATTCCAGCCAAGAGGAGCAATATAAATAAACATTTTTGACTGCCATTGAATAATTCGTTTTTGTAAAATCGGGATCGTTATACACAGAATAAAAATTTCAACGGATTCGAAATCTGCGGAAAATTTGACACCAGATCGATACCTTAAATGTGATTTTCTTTGAATAAATAATTATTTATTTAATACATAATTAAATAATCAAATGGTAAATAATTGAATAATAAAACTGTTTTTGATATCGATCTGGCGTAGAAATTTACGCTGATTTGAAATCTGTTGAAATTTTCACTCTACCTTCAACGATCCCGAAGTTAGGAACTTTGAACTAGAGAATAAAAAACCACTTTGTTTTGTTTCTCGAATAAAATAAACCACGACAGCCGTATGTGTTGCCCATTCTCCAACGTATTCTGTCCGCCTAAGTTGACACCTTGGATTTTTGTTTAGACGGCCGTTTAGTTATGCCCGCGGCATCATGACGTATCACGGCTGTTAGATAACGGCTCCACTTTCTTAGGATTGGTAATTGGTAATTTTTGTTAACGTCGTACTAGAGCAACACAACGGGCTATTGACGACGGTCCGGAATCAGTCCCTTAAGGGAAAGATTCGAGGACAACACCTCGTAATTTTGAACCACGGTCAGATGACGAAGCAACACCTGAGCTGGCACCCCACTCTCCAAACTTCCACGCCAACCCAACGTGAGGACTTTCGGCCACGACAGATTTAAGGTGCACCAGCCGCCTCTACACCATACGTTTACAAACATCCATGCCCGGACCCGGATTCGAACCAGGAACCTTCCGATCTAGAGGCTAACACCTTAACCACTATACCGGTTGGTCGGCCCACTTTCTTAGGAAACCAAAGTTTTAGTTTCAGCGGAAGGATGAAATGTTTGGAATTTGCTGAGTTAACAGTTCACATTTTTAACAGAATATTTCTGATCCGCGCATGTCTTGTTAAAGCGATCATGCTTACATTTTCCAAAGGTTTTTGATGATTTGGTAGGTAGGTGTTTTACAGCAACACAGTGGGCTATTGGTAAGTTCCGGGTTCAATCCCAAAGGGTAGGATAATTTACTTAACGTCGTGCTAAGGGGACTATTGAGAACGGTCCGGGACCAATCCCAAAGGGTAGGTAGGTATTTTACTTCACGTCGTGCTAAGGGGACTATTGAGAACGGTCCGGGACCAATCCCAACGAGAAATATCCGAGGACAACGCCTCGTCATTTAACCGTAGTTCAAAATCACGTGGTGTTGTCCTCGGGATCTTTCCCTTAGGGGGATTGATCCCGGTCCGTCTTCAGTAGCCCGTTGCGTAACTCCAGTAAGACGTTAATTTAAAATTACCATTACCGAGGACAACATCACGTAATTTTGAACCACGGTCAGATGACGAGGCCACGCCTTAGCTGTCACTCCACTCTCCAAACTTCCACACCACGCCAACGTGAGGACATTTGAGGAGACGACAGATATAACGTGCACCAGCTCCGTTGAATACGACGGTCTTTGGCTGTATTCGAACTCGGAATCCTGTAGTTGCTAGTCAGATTCTTCTCCATCGGGTTTCCGCGGCACTTACTTCATTAGAAGGCCGCCGACCAACCGGTATAGTGGTTAAGGTGTTATCCTCTGGATCGGAAGGTTCCTGGTTCGAATCCGGGTTCGGGCATGGATGTTTGTAAGCGTATGGTGTAGAGGCGGCTGGTGCACCTTAAATCTGTCGTGGCAGAAAGTCCTCATGTTGGGTTGGCGTGGAAGTTTGGAGAGTGGGGTGCCAGCTCAGGTGTTGCTTCGTCATCTGACCGTGGTTCAAAATTACGAAGTGTTGTCCTCGGCTCTTTCCCTTGAGGGACTGATCCCGGACCGTCGTCAATAGCCCGTTGTGTTGCTCTAGTACGACGTTAACTAAAATTACCATTACCATTAGAAGGCCGATGTGGTTTCTTTCTGACTTTAACCCCCATATTCCAATGATATCAAAAGGCCTCGGTAGACCGGTTGGAAGAGTAGCGGACTAGCAACCGGAGGGTTGCAAGTTCGAATCCAACCAAAGGGGCTGGTGCACGTTAAGTTGCCGTGTCCTCAAATGACCTCACGTCGGCGTGGTGTGGAAGTTCGGAGAGTCGGGTGCCAGATAAGGTGTTGTGACGTCGCAGACACCACCACTGATTCCATTGATTCCAAATTCCTGAAACATATGCCCGAGCCTTGCTGATGAATGTCGCAACAGCTGTCCCGTTTGTTTTGGGGTGTCAGTGAATTGTGTCTGGCGGAATGAGGGGTCTGCCGACAAGAGATCAGTCGCAGGACTCGAGGGAAGCGGAGGTTTTTGTTTTGCGATGCTCGTTGATGAGGTCGCGGCTGTTGAGTTTTTGCCTGTTTCTTATCAACCATGTCATAGGGATGCAAATCTCTAGTGTACAAAGTGTAACTATGATTATTTGCAAGATAAATGCAAGTTATTTTTAAACTAGGCTGTTTCATTTTGTAGAAAGGCACACCACTCGGCCCACTACGTTACAGTGTGGCCTCATAATATGACCGTGGTTCAAAATTACTTGGTGTTGTCCTCGGATCTTCCCCTTAAGGTATGATCCCGGACGCTTTCGCGGAATCCCCCACGCTTTTCAACACACCTTGGCGAGTTGGCGAAAGCCGGTTGTATCGCCAACTGCGAGAACCGTATCGGGCCACGCGAGACAAGACGAGATACCCTCTTGCTCTGCCATCTGTTGACTCAGAAAGGAATCTTTTTATTACAAGTTTTTTTTCTATTTTAAATGTTTTCTATTTTAAATGTTTTGCTTCAGATACAAATATATATTAAATACATAAAATAATATATGTTTGTGTGATACACCCAATTATCGTAAACAATAAATATGAAATAAAACAACTTTAAATATTTTTTTTCCTTTTAAGAATACACGTGTAAAACATTTCTGTCCTCTTAACAGCCCAAATGCAAATGCTATAATTATAGGATATGAGTTAGAAAAAACTTTGTTTCGAAGAAAACTGTTGAAAACAGTCAAAATAGAATATTTTTTCAATTTAAGTTTTGTAATCTTGTGCTCAAATGAGTGAAACTATTCAAGAAGTGTATTTGTTTACAAAAAAATTACTTTAGTTAAATCTTAATACTTATTATTGATAACTGTTTTTACTAAGTTTATATCTACTACTAGTTGTCTCCCCAAACAGTGGCGAGATTATATTAAGTTGGCGATCAAACAATAGATTTAGCTAATATATATAGCAAATTATAAACGATATTATGAAAATAAAAACACTAGGCTATAAGGGCGAATAAGTTCCATAATAAACAACATAATTGATTTATCAGCCTCCCCCCTCGCATCTTAAACAAATACATACTCATCAACTCTTTCTATTTGACGAGTTTTAGAGTAAGTGATCATTTTATATTGTAAAAATCATAACGAAACGCAATTGATTGACTAAATTTCAAATAAATGTAAACATACAATTTGTTTACATGGGGGTACTTCTTATACAGCTTGCTTCTTTTTCAACCAATATTACGAAGTAGTTACAATAGAGATAGATAAAGTAAAACAAAAAGAAACATGTTATATCTTGAATGTCAACATAATATATATAGAATATCCAAAAGTATCAGACGGAAAACCATAGCACTCAGCGAGAAAAAGATGTCGATCTTCTTAGCAAGGTAGTACGGTTGCTCGAGAAATTGAGAAGGATTGCCAATTTCCCCAGCTTTTGGTTCTCAAAGCGCTTTATATCGCCAACTCGCCAAGGGGTGCTCAAAGCGTAAGGGATTCCGCAAAAGCATTCCGGACAGTCGCCAATAGCCCGTTGTAATGCTCCAGTGCGATGTTAAGTAAAATACATACTTGAAGATCTGTCATGTGCCGACCAACCGGTCTAGTGGTCAAGGTGTTGGCCTCTGGATCGGAAGATTCCTGGTTCGAATCCGGGGTTAGGGCATGGATGTACATTGTGTTGTCCTTTGTAAGGGACAATGATGGTCCACCCACTGGGTGCCCCTTCACAAGTGAGCATCACTTCTGACCTTGTATAAGGCTAAAATGACCTCGGTCAACTCTGTACATTGTACTGTATTTGTATTTGTCTTCGCAATTGTACTGCCTTGCCATTGGAAATAAAGTCGACCAACCGGTATAGTGGTTAAGGTGTTAGCCTCTAGATCGGAAGGTTCCTGGTTCGAATCCGGGTTCGGGCATGGTTGTTTGTAAACGTATGGTGTAGAGGCGGCTGGTGCACCTTAAATCTGTCGTGGCCGAAAGTCCTCACGTTGGGTTGGCGTGGAAGTTTGGAGAGTGGGGTGCCAGCTCAAGTGTTGCTTCGTCATCTGACCGTGGTTCAAAATTACGAGGTGTCGTCCTCGGATCTTTCCCTTAAGGGACTGATCCCGGACCGTCGTCAATAGCCCGTTGTGTTGCTCTAGTACGACGTTAACTAAAATTACCAATTACCATTGGAAATAAAAAAAAAAAAGATCTGTCATGTGTGTTTGGTTAAAGTGATTACCCACCGTGATAAAAAAAAAACACTAAAACAGTTAATCGCCTAAGTTGATTCGTCATCCCTCGTTGTGCAATTAGTGCATTGATAACGATTGAAAAAACATAAAAATAGTTTTGGTAGCTAGTTGAATTTACGTCTAACTGGAGCAATACAACGGGCTATTGGTGACGGTCTGGGATCAATCTCGAAGGGAACGATCGATGAGAACACCTCATCATTTTGAACCACGATCAGAAGTCGAGTACACATGAGTTGACATCCCACTCTCCAAAGTTCCACACCACGTTAACCTCAAGGCACTTAACCCTTCTTTGCATAATGGTGGAAATTTCCATCATAACATTGAATGCCCAAAAATTATATAAAAGAACAAGTTCACTTCAAGTTGATCGTGTCTGGATACCTTTTTAATGCCCATTGCATTAAAAAAAAACATAGCTGTCAAAAACAAGCAAGTGTCACTATCAGTAAAACGAGCTTGAAGTTGTCATTCCGCTGTTTGTTGTAGTTGCAATAAATGTATGATTTCGTTTTTAATTTTGTTTTATTATATTTGAGTTTCTATTGTGCTAAAAAAGTGAAAATGAGTGGAAGAAAGGTTTGTAACATGTGTTTCTGTTATTTTTAGAGCAATTTCTGAAAAAGTTTGCGTTTAATTTAAAAAATACCACATGGTACCATCCTATTGTTTTTTGCTAAATTTATACTATAAATATATACTAAAATTTTGTTAACCATTTTTCCTTTAATTTTGAACATGAATTATATCAACTTGATTTATTTCACCAATAAAGAAAAAATCATGCAAAGAAGGGTTAAGGTGCCTCAAGTGCCTTCAGGTTAATGTGGTACGCTCATATTCAATGTGCGCCAGCCCTCACGTACACGACGGTCTTTGGTTGGACCGAGTTTTGAACTCGCAATCCTCCTGTTACTATTTCGGTACTCCCCCAACCGGGTTACCGCAACGGCCCTATACTCAGGAAGGATTTCATAAGTAAAATTTACTATTTTCACATTAAGTTTACCTATGAGATGATTCCGATGATAGAAAAATGTTGCTGCATAGTATACACTACCCTACTATCATGAACTTGACGTCAGCGGATTTGCATAAAATCCGACTACATGTTTGGGGGTGTTTTTCGTGGTATGGCCTGGAACATTTGCATGTTGTTCCTGGTCAACTGAACGCAGATGCCTACATATGGGTTACAGTAACAGTGGAGCCGAGTACTGTCATCAGGGAGTAAAGGTAAAGGAGGGAGAAACAGTTAAGGATCTTGGGGTGATAATTCACAGGGATTTTAAAATGGGTCACCAATGTTCAGCTGCTGGTAAAAAGGCTAATAGGTTATTGGGGTATATTAAAAAGACTGTAACTTCAAGGGATAAGAATATATCTTGCCGTTATATAAGGGTTTAGTAAGACCACATCTAGAATATGCTGTACAATTCTGGGCCCCATATATGAGAAAGGACATAGAATCAATTGAAAGTGTTCAGCACAGAGCTACAAAAATAATAAAGGGGCTAGCAAATTTCGACTATAATGAACGTTTAAGTAAGCTAAACATGTATACACTGGAAAGAAGAAGGAGGAGGGGGGATTGGATTCAGCTTTTCAAGTTGGTAAAACAAGGGGACACAGAGGGCTTAAATTTTAATAGGGATAACAGAACAAGGGGCCATGAGTATGAATTGAATAAGACACATTTTAATCGGGATTGAAGGAAAAACTACTACTTTAATAGTGTAATAGACAGTTGGAACGCGTTGCCAGAGAATATAGTTAATTCAAAGGGAGTGTACGAATTTAAGATACAATTGGAGAGTCAGTGGGAATTGGGGAGTTCATAAACAAAGGACCAGCCTTGTTGGGCTTGAGCCTGTAGCTGGTCGTCAATATTTGTATTTGTATGAACATTTTGGGCAATCGGGTTCTTCCTACGCTCTGGCAATTTTATGGAATGGAGGAATGTTACTCCCAGGACGACAACGCTTCATGTCATGTTGCAGCCTCTGTCAAGCAGTGGTATCAAGATATGGATGTAAAACGTCTTCCTTGGCCTGTTCAGAGTCCCGACCTAAGCCCCATAGAACATTTCTGGGACGAGTAAGAGCGACGCTTACGAACCAGGGAACCACGTCCGAAATCTAAAGCTGAGCTGGCGACATTCTTGCAGCAGGAATGGACACTAATACTCATAGCTGTGTATCGAAACCTTGTTGAAAGTCTGCCCAGAAGGGTTGCTAGTGTAATTGCAGCACATGGGGGATCATCTCCCTATAAAAGCATGTATTCTTTCCCTTATACCAAGGCTCGAAATACCTGGGTGTACATGAAAATAAAATTGTGCACCTAATTTTTTCCCACTAGGTGCACACAGTGCACCTAACGTTAAAAAAAAGAGGGGGAGGTGACGTGTTTTATGTTATTTTGATGTTTGAACAAAATATTAGTATCGACCTATCTCGCTCTAAGGGAACTTAATTAAAATTTCTAAATACACACTAAGCGAAAACAAAATCGCTGTGCCCTAACGGTTTTATACAAGAGGAAGGTTTATTGTGTCACTGCCACCAGAACTTTCCGATGATCAAAGCATTTTCCAGATGGCTCTGTCGACTGTCGCGACAGCCGTGTGCCGTAGAATTTCGATATGTTTAAATATTTTTTTATTTACTATCTACTAAGAACCTATATAAACATACCCAACTAATACAGTAGTTTACATTACATTAATACTCCTATATTATGTTTTGTTTTAATGTGCATCTAACATATAACCTGTGCACCTAATTTAAAAACTTAGGTGCACAGTGTGCACCTGTATTAAAAAATCTATTTCGAGGCCTGCCTTATACCATCACATCTTGCTGTCCGGTCCATTATTATAGGGTAGTGTTCAGACCAAATAAGCACTCAACACAAAATTTCGACCTTCAACAAGGTAAAAAGTAGTCTAAAGGGCACAAGTGTACTCAATCTAGCAACACGGATTCCATTTCCACTGTACTACTTTCTTTGTTTTGATCTTTTTGTTGTAACTTGATTTGAAGATCGTTGTCAGAGGTGTGACGGTTCTTTTTTTTAGTCGGATTTCCTAATCCTCTGCTTTGACGTCCCCCAAGCAGTAAAACTATTCGGTGAACATATTTCTACCTTTATTTACATCTCTTCTTGACTAGTTGTCATACAGACGATACATAGAATAAACTACAGTCTATCATACACGGTCGGGAATAATCCCCATCGATCTCCAGCACAAACCAACTCGTCTGGCTTCCTCGCTGGCCTTTGTGCAAGTCCTCTTTTTTCACCCTTCTCCAAACGGGTTCCTTTTCCCAAACCAGAAGGGGACCCCCGTGGAGTCCAACTCCGTGTCCATAGGCCCTACCCAAACCTGGTGAGGCTACGGGGAACTTCACAAGAGGTTTAACTTCTGGGGGTCCCTCCGAAGCCAATACGGTTTGGAAATATTCATCTTAAAAGCATTGAAAGGAATATTCCTATCGCTTTGTCCCCATTAAGAAGATGGGAAAACGCGACCAACAGGTTTCGTGGCATCATTTACCCAAGACCAGCACTGTAACATTTTGTCACGCTTTTCAAGAAATAAGCTTTGAAGACATTCAAAATTTGGTTCTTCAAATCTGTGGATTCACTTCTGTTTAATATAGGAACTTAGTATTGTGGTTTTTTTTCATTCCACGATAATGTCTTTGAAAATTCCATTCATAGTTCATAAGCAAATCTTGAGGTTTTCGGAAGGTTAGGTCCGTCGGGGTTTTTTTTAGGCAAGGACCATGTTTGGCGAAGCAATTTTTTGCGTTGAAGTAAATACGGTACACCTTTTTGATAGACCAATGCGGCTTTGGTATAGACTTTACTACGCTCTTGGCGAGTTTGTGGCAGGCAAAGCTAGCTTTATTAGGATTATGGCAGTCTAGCGATTATTTTGATATAATTTTTTAAGGTTTGTAATATTTTTGATTTTATCATGCCTAAAAACTCCAGTTCCTGGAATAAGTTTTGTTTACAACATTCATATAATGTAGCCTCGTTTCTTTCAAACTAACAATTTATTTATAACTTGGTAAAGCAACTATCACAATATTTCAGAAAAAGGACAAAATTTTTCCTTAATGAAAAATACTTACTAAGAAATACAGGTGGTGGTAATTATTTTTTTGAATTGTTTTTATTTATTTTGCTCAATAATTTTCTGCAAATCCTAAAACGGTCTGTTTCCCAAAAATTCTCCCATTGCGACATAAAAAGAAATGTGAATCGATATACATATAAAAAAAGGGTGTTTCTGTGTGTATGTAATTTTTAATCTACACCGTTTGACCGATCTACACCAAATTTGATACACTTATACTTGAGAACACTGGAAAACACAGGCTATTACTTTCCAGTCTTCAGACCAATCAGTAGCACTTACAACTATGAAAATTGGGACACAGGTAGACCTAAAAATGCCCCTCGAAGCCTCAATTTTAAAATCTGAAGTTTGTTTTCTAGTAATAAAGAATATTAACAAGAAAACACGTTCTACAGGGTTTGTGTATTTGAGTTAATACAGGGAAATGTAGCATTCACATTTGAGCATTACTAAATTTCATAAATCATAATAGTCGTTATCAATATTTTCTGTCTTTTTTTTTTTTTTTCGAATTACTCTATTTCAGCTTAGGAAGTCGAAATTCGACACTTCGTACATCTTTCGTTCTTCAGAATTCTGCATCTTTTTATCGGAATTTTGTTTATGCTTGTATGTTTTATTCTTTTGCATATAGCAATATATTATTCATTAATTAAATGCATATATTAGCATCCGAAGTAAATTGTAGAAACTGTAAAAAAAGTTAAAACGACGAAAATCATTATCGTCTTTATCAATATTTTTCTAATGTGTTTTTTCGAATTGCTCTATTTCAGCTCTGGAAGTCGAAAACCGAAGTTAGAAAGTATTTTCCGTTCAACCTAAACGATTGCGTTTTTCTATGTAAGAAAAGTGATTATTCTAATTCACTTTTCAATCAACATTTAACCATTTCAACCCGAGTAGCGCCGGGTTATTCATTCAGCTAGTGTTAACATATATCTAAATTCTAGATTTCATGCTAAAACATAGAAATACCTCTTGTCCTTTAGCATTTTGGCAGGAAATTAGTTAATTAACGTAGCACTGAAGCAACACAGCGGGATAATCACGACAATCCGGGATGAAGAGAGCCCCTAAAGACAATCGAGGACAACACTTCGAAATTTTGAACCATGATCAGTAGGACAACAAATGCAAATTTTTTTTTTCACGCATTTTACGCTGTATGTAAAGTACTAAAACCAAAATTCCTCCAACATGGGGTGTATAGTAAGTGAGTTATAACCGCAACATAAATGCAACTGTTTAAAATATAGCTAAAAATTAATTAATATCAAATTATATTTCAATTTTTGCTCTCTGAATCAACCCTTCGATCACGTGTGTCTGATCTTGCGAACGCCGAAGTATTGCGGATCAAACACGTTCATGGTAAGAAGGTGTTCGTCCTAAGACGAAAGTGAAATAAATGGCAAGAAGTACTTTAACACATTGGTTGGCACTCTTGATAATCCAGAAGAAACTTGCGGAATCGACTGAAGAGTTTGCGAGGTGAGTGTCGATCGTCAATATGTTGTTCGCCTTGTAGATGACGTTTTAAAATATCTGAATGTGGAGCGAAAGGATTTTGCGCATCTACTATCCGATACAGCACATTATATGACTGCGGCTGGCAAAGAAATTACTGGCCAAGGATCGGCCATTCAACGCTCTTCCGTATTTCAGTATGTATTATAATACTGTTGTACACGACTAAAATTGTCAATATATTTTGAATTTTTTTCATTTTTTACGAATAATTTATTTTAGAATTTAGCGCATAAAAATAAATGCAACTTTTATTTCCATAAATGCAACTTTAGGGAATGATAAATGCAAATTTTCCCATTTTTACTGCAACAAAAAAGTTGCACCAATGATCAGATGACGAGAACAATAGCTGAGCTGGCACCCCACTCTCCAAACTTCAACACAACGCCATTTGAGACCACAGCAGAATTAAAGTGCGCCAGCCCCCGCCGACATGACGGTCTTTGGTTGGACCGAGTTTCAAACTCCTCGATATAAAGCAAATCAAACGACGCATGAAGGTAGTTTTGAAACTAATTTTCGTTACATCAGTACATATATTTGTCTCTATATCTTCAATTAATTTTTTGGAATGTTCTCCGAAACATAATCGTTTATTGTTTCTAATTTAAAACATTCCTATTTTTCCTGTCTTTGGAATGTTTCTTTTGAGGAACGTTATCAGAGTAAAAATAGTCTTCCGTATAAATAACATGTTGCAACACATCACTATACCGTGACAAAGTAATAAGCTTTCCGTTCAGATCGTTTTGAGATATGGCAGATATCTGATTGTTGCATGTGAGAGGCGATTGCATCATGTAAAACGGCCTCGTCATTGTGAATTCGGTTATTCAAGTTGCCAGATGCTTTCACAGTGACACATTCTCACCAACACATTATATGAATTCAAAATATGTATGCAATATACCAAACACAATTTCATCACAAGGCAAAATTTGAAGACATGTGTATTAGCTCTAGAATTAAACACTAAATCATGGTTCCCACACCTTTATCCAAAAAAAATTCAAGGACTTTTAAGGGCTTTTCAAAACAAAAAAAAATATTTTTCAAGGACCTAAAATTTTTTATAACGACCTAAAACAAGGCATACACAAAAGTTGTCGATTAAAAAGAAAAATATAAAAAAAGAAGTAATTTTTTTATACAACTGATAGTCTAAAAAAGAAAGGTTATTGTCAATTTTGGGAACAATTTGGATTTTCTTTTCTCACAGAACCTGATTTTTTTTATAGAGTGGGCTTCTTGTTTCAATGCTAACTTTCAGGCTTGCACACATATCGATTTCCGTCGTGCGATAAAATATCGTACGATAAATTCTTTTGGTGGCACGAAGAAGAGTATGAGAAGCGGCCGTCTTAATGGAGACCAGAGGTGTCAACTTAGACGGATAGCCATACTGTGGAGATCTAGACCTAGCATAAAAGGATATCACATAGTGTCAAAGAGTGAAACACCGGTTTCATTCAGAATGAGGCTCAAATGGCACACATGCTGTGGAGGAAACTAGTCAGGACAGTTTCCAATGCAAGACGAAATTACACAATTATGTACTTGTTAAAAAAAATCAAGTACTTTCAAGGACTTTTCACCAAGTTCCGTAATTTTCAAAGAACTTTCAAGGGCCCCTAGTTAGGAAAAAAAAGTTCAAGGACTTTTCAAGGACCGTGGGAACCCTGTAAATTATAGAATCACGATACTTAATATAGGATATATAAAAATTCGATACCAGTTTTTATATTGGCAGCATCCAAAAACAAAGAACTAAACAAAGGATGTATTCAACCAGAAAATGAAAGTCAAAACTAAAGTCTAAACTAACCAGGTATATAATTCAGCTAACTTCATTGATATAATTAAGTTAATAGCAAAGTACGACCCAACATTGTGTGAGAATTTGTGTCGCATCAATGATAATGAAATTAAAAGCCACTACTTGAGCCTCGAAATTAAAATAGAACTGATCATATTAATGGGAAAAAGCGTAGTTGAGCAAGTTGTGGAGATAATTAAGGTAGCCAGATATTATGCTATCATTGTGAACTACCCGTAATGCTCGTCGAATTAAGCAAATGACAATTTTACAATAGTGTGGCACTTCAGGAATTATACAAGAAAATTTTGTTGCTTTCATTCCAGTAGGTCAGAGTATAGGACAGCATTTAGATGAAACTAGTAGAAGCATTGAATGAACTTGGACCCTACCCCCTAGACATTAAGAATTGTAAGGGTCAGATTTACGACAATGGGGGCAAACGTGATAGGAATTGCTACGTTGCTTCGATATCTACGGTGTAAAAACTCGAATTTTTACTATAATCCAAGAGCTTTTTTCCAACCTTGTGTCTATCAAGATGGAATTTACTACTTGTGATTGCAGCTTGTTCCTCAACAATAGCGAAAACCTTTTTGTATTCATTCAAAGATTATACACTATTTTCTGGTCATCAAAACGATGGGATGTCAACATAGTCAAATTAATGTTAATGTTAAAGACTTTATCTGACACCAGATGGACAAACCGAAAGCTGTAAAAGCGATATTATTTTAATTTGATGAATTAATTAATTGATTGTATTGAGAATTTACAAGCTGTGTTTCGACGGATTCAGATACACTCAGCGAATGATGTAAGTCTGTCTAGAAATAAATGTTAACTCTCGAATTCATTGAGTTTATTATTAATAAAGTTTGGCAATCTTCATAAAATCACATGACTGTTTCTGTTGATTACTTGAATAACTTCTGAAAATGGATTGAAGAATACCATGAAACTTGATTTGATGTAACAATCGAAGCTGCATTCAAATTTATTAAGAAAAGTCAATACGATATTCCCTCTCATTTTAAAGAGAAACTTGTTTCACTTAAAAAAAACAAAAACAAAAAACATTTTGATTATGAAGCTGGAGAGGCCACTTACTGCACAAGACCATTTTAGAGTGAAATTTTTTACAACTATAATCGGTGAAATAATAGTTGGCATTGGATATAGAATTAAAGCACTAAAGGAACACGAAAGTCGTTTGCGATTCTTGGGAAATTTTATTGTTCTGAAAAATATGGACAAAAGAAAACTCGAAAAGTGTTGCAGTGACTTAACTTAACTTCTTAGTCTAACTTAGTCTTAACTTCTAATCAATACTGTACCGCACAGAATACAAGGACGTATCACAGACGAGACGTCTAGGATCTTTTGAGGTCAATCAATTTATCATTGGTCAGCACCAGAAACGTTTATTCAATAAGGAAGACAAATGCGAATGTGAAGAAGGAGTTCAAAGTGTTGACCACGTAATTTACGACTGCAAACTGTGGAAAAACATAAAAAAAGACCTATTTACCCGTGACCACAAAAAAGTAGGAAGAAAACTACTTTGGACAAGTAAAAAGTCAAGACAAGGCCTTAAGATAATAGCCAATCGACTTCTTGAACTAAGACTAGAAGATCTATCATAGCCCATCCCATGATAGTAAGTATAATTGTATTGCAATATTGAGAAACATAGGCGGCAACGCATGTGCTGTGCGGGGTTGCTCACAACCCAAAACTACACCGTATGCCTTAGGGCGGGACGGTTTTGATAAATTAAATATGGATACTGTAACATTGGTTGAAGAATTAACAATCTTGAAAGACAACCTTCTAACTGTCACTAAAATCAATATTCCAACAGTAGTTGATAATGTCCGGGATTTTTTTAAGCACCTAGTGGAAAATAACCTCCTAGACTTGTTTTCGAACACCTTCATAACTGAGAATAATTTTGAAAATTCCTGTAAGCACGGCCGTAGCAGGGCGTAGTTTCTCGAGTTAAAGCTTGGGAAAAATTACTTGCGCACAACAATGACTCAAGAAAGGCTTTCTTCACTTGCTGTTTCATCAATTGTAGCAGACATTGCTTCCTAGTTAGATTATTAGTAGCTCATTGAAGATTTTAGTGAAAGAAAAAGCAGAAAAATACTATTTTTGGAATATTGGTACTGTATAGTTTATTAGTGTATACTTTTGATTTGCTGTGCTGTTTATTTATTTATGTGTTGTTTATTCTTGTTTCATATTGATTACTGTTGACACTACTGTAATCATTTTTCATTCTGTAGACTATAGTTGTTCTTTAATGGCTGTATTGATATACATAAGACCAGGGCTGTAGTGGAGGGTATACGGCGGTATACGACGTATACGCTCTGGTTTTTCCAGCAAATTCCGTATACCCTCTGCGTTTTCTTAAAAACTGCGTACACGCTTTGCTTTTACTAGAAAACTAGGGGGATCTGCCCCCTGCTCGCTTACGCTTGCCAAACGTTAGTTAGCAAATAGTCCAGATTTTGGACAATTCGGGACTTCGGATTACGAATTTGGGACTTTGTACTGTATATGCTAAAATAAATTATTTGGGAAAAACTAAATGTTTTGCTTCAGCTACAAATATATATATTTTAAATACATTATATAATATATACTTGTGTGGCACATCCTAATATCCTTAAACAATAAATATGAAATAAAACAACTTTAAATATTTTTTTTTTGAACCTTTGATCTTTTATGCTGTTGCCATTCTAAGGAAAACAATAATAATTAACTGTCATTAAATTGATTTTTAAATGTTATAGATTTGATTTTAAAATTTTGATTTCAAACACTTCCTTTTATAATAGTAGAGATGTATTTGCGTGTGTGTACATATCCCCCCCCCTGTAGAAAGTGTAAGTAGTAAGTACATGTTTCACTATGGAAAAATTTCTGCGGGCGCCCGTGGTATACCCTCTGTTTTTTTTTTACGACTACAGCAATGTATAAGACTGAAATGATTAAATTAAACTACGTACGATTAAATTTAACCACTTAAGGGGGTCCGGGACACAAAAATCGTCAAATTTTCTAAATTTTTTTTATTATTTTAAGAAATTCTCTGTGTTTTTCTGCATAAAATGACGTCTAAATCATGTCTCTATCTTAATTAGAACTAGAGATATAATAATTTTTGTGGTGCGTTGTTTTGAAAATCTAACACTCTTGACAGTTGTTGTCATGGCAACAACATTTGTCTTTGAAACTTTAAATGCGTTTTTCTCCATGATACATTTCTTCAAGATTTCCTGTATTCAAATTGCTATAAGTCGAAAACCGATAAAGTTTAAGGGTTGAACTTAAACATAACAACAAACAAACATTCAAACACTTCCTTTTATAATAGTAGAGATGTATTTGCGTGTGTGTACATATCCCCCCCCCTGTAGAAAGTGTAAGTAGTAAGTACATGTTTCACTATGGAAAAATTTCTGCGGGCGCCCGTGGTATACCCTCTGTTTTTTTTTTACGACTACAGCAATGTATAAGACTGAAATGATTAAATTAAACTACGTACGATTAAATTTAACCACTTAAGGGGGTCCGGGACACAAAAATCGTCAAATTTTCTAAATTTTTTTTTATTATTTTAAGAAATTCTCTGTGTTTTTCTGCATAAAATGACGTCTAAATCATGTCTCTATCTTAATTAGAACTAGAGATATAATAATTTTTGTGGTGCGTTGTTTTGAAAATCTAACACTCTTGACAGTTGTTGTCATGGCAACAACATTTGTCTTTAAAACTTTAAATGCGTTTTTCTCCATGATACATTTCTTCAAGATTTCCTGTATTCAAATTGCTATAAGTCGAAAACCGATAAAGTTTAAGGGTTGAAATTTGGAATATATCTTTTTCAAACATTATACTTTAATTTTGATTCAGAAAATTTGAAACAAATATTTACTTTTAAAAATATGACTTTTTAAAAAAAAAGTACCTTAAAATTTTCAAAGATTTTCATTCAAATATTTTTTATTTTTTATTAAATTAATATTTTTTAAATTGCTGAATCGAAATTAAAGTTTATAAATTTGTGAATAATTTACTGCAAGAATTTTGAAAATTGATCAAGAATATTTTGAGTTTTAGCAATTTAAAATGACCCCTCTTTTTTGCAAAAATTTTTAATTAAAAATTTTTTGTTAAGTTTTGGAAAAATTTTGTGTTGTGATTTTGCTTATTAGTTAAATGGATAATCAGTAAAAAAAAAAATTCTAAATTCTAAATTAATTAATAAAAAAAAATTTCGATGTGTCCCGGACCCCCTTAACGAAAATGTAAATTCCACGTAGCCTTATAGTAGTCGAGTGCAATATTAGGTCATAATTTTTTATATGAGCAGGGACCTCGCTATATTAGTCGCTTACGCATCGTATATATTGGATCATCCGGAAAGTTCTGCACGTTTTTTAAGATAAATTTCAACGAAGCAGTACAAAAACATAAATTTTTTTATTGAATCACACAAGCACAATTTTGTTCTATGACTTTTTGCCATCTTTTCTGCAGTTGGAAATTTAAAAAAGAATCATTATGCTTATTTGTAAAGAAGCTGTCGAGGTGCAATTTGACAGTCTCCAAAAAATTGGAACTCCAGGCCGTTCAGAGAATTTTGAAGTCACCTAAAGAGGTGAAAATCTGAGGGGCAAGGTCTGGTGAATATGGAGGGTGACACAAAACATTTCAGCCACTCTCAATGAGTCTTTGTCTGACATTCAGTGAAATCTGGAGTCGCGCACTGTCATGCTGGAAGAAACCAACTCTACGATTGGTCAGTTCTGGTCGCTTTGCTGAGATTTGTGCTTTTAATATTGCCATTTCAGAGCTGGTTTTTTTTTTGCAACAATTCATAATAAACAATGCCTTTGTAGTCCCACAATACAGAAAGCTGTTTACAGAGGATGGTCGTCCAGAGCGGGCATCATTTTCAAGGCTGAAATATGTCCATGTTAAATTTATCAAACCATCTTCGAACTGTGGCCTCAGAAATAGCACTATGTCCATATACAGCTCACATTTTACGAGCAGTCTGACTAGCATTTTTTCCTTTCTTAAAATAAAAGAGCATAAACTGACAAAAATGAACTTTCTAATTATCCATTCTTAGCACTGCAGCGAAACAAAAATTACGCCACAACACATGCTATAATTATGCAGTGTAAGCAGAAAAGACCGAATTTAAACATCTACTTCAATCAATGTCACTCCTTATCAGCGGTAGCAAAATAATAATGAGAAAGCTAGCTTCGATTATAAAACGCGCAGAACTTTCCGGAACACCAATACTAGTGCCACCACTGTTTGTCCACCTAGATCGCCAGACATGAATCCCATCGAACATATATGGGACATGATCGAAAGGTCAGTTCATGCACAAAATCCTGCACTTTCGCAATCATGGACGGCTAAACCTTCGCCGGACAAAAGAAGTTTTACTGACAGAGAAGGAGAAATGTACCGAGAAAGTCGAATCTGACAAGAATCGATCCTTAAAAACTTCGTTGGATGTCTAAGTTTCAAAGGAAATCGAAAGAAATCGTTCTTGAAATCTACCCAGAAAAAATAGAGTAAAATATGCCCGGACTGGACTCATTTTCAATTATCAAGAAAAATGAAACTCTATCCCATATATAAGACTGCTAGGTTAAAAATTAAAAAGCACTGTTATTTACTATTTAAATCAATTGACCAGTGTGTCCAACACCATAAAATGGTAAATATTCACGAACACAGTAATGTATTCTTCATTAAAACATTCTGGGCATGCACCTCACCAAGCGCAAATGTTAAAAAAAAAATCACAACGTTCTGTAATAAAATAAAGATCTACTTAACTAACAACGAATCACTTTATAGAAACAATTTTATTTTATTGATACTTATCTATTAAAAAGCCACGATTGTGACGATATCACTTTATATTGTCACTTGATTGCGACAGTTTCACTTCATTGTCACTTATCTAATTAAGAATAACTTTAGTCACTTTTTACACTTTAACCACACGTTATAATTACTCAATAAAAATATTTTCTGGTCAATACTATAAAATTATCTCTAATCTTTTTGCTGATCCTTACACCAAAGTAAACAATTTAATTTTGTCTACGAATGAAATAAATTATTTCCTCACTTAGTATACGTAAACCTGGTCTCATAGACACAAGGTACAAAATTGAAAAGAACTATTATTTTACGAACTTGACCTCCCCAATTTCACAATTGTAATTACTCAATCAAAAGATCTTGGTCAATATTTCTTTGAAATTATCTTGTATTTTGTTGCCAATCGTTTATTCCTGAGTAAGCGATTTTATTTTGTCGACGAATAAAATAAATTATTTCCTCACTTATCCGAAGAGTCACTGTACCTGGTACAACCTGGTCCCAAAAAAAAACACCAGGCACTAAACTGAAAAAGACTATTTTTTAACGCGAATTTGACCTTTCGTTGAAAATATTTTTTATTTAGGAAGGTAAAAAAATATGAAAATAAAGGCATATTTTGTGTTATTTATGCATGCTATTGAATAAAGTACTCACTATTACTAGGTGTCGTAGAATCAGCTAGCTCAATACAAATAGCTACGAGTAGTGAAAAGTGAATGTCGACGAATAAAATAAATTATTTCCTCACTTATCTGAAGAGTCACTACCTAGTACAATCTGGTCCCAAACAACACCAGGTGCTAAACTGAAAAAGACTATTTTCTTACGAATTTGACCTTTTGTGGAAAACACTTTTTTGTTTAGGAAGGTGAAAAGATATGAAAATAACGGCACGTTTTGTGTAATTTATGCATGCTATTAAATAAAGTACTCACCATTACTAGATGTCGTAGCATCAGCTAGCTCAATACAAATCGCTACAAGTGGTGAAAAGTGAATGGGTGTCGCATATTTCGTGTAGATACCTTGCACAAACGCAGCAAAAAAACGATACAACCCTCAAGTCCACAGCTTTGGCTCCGACTACCCCAAGCGAAACGGTGTCCTTGGACTTCAGTTCATGAACAACAAAAAACGAAAAGTGGTTTCGGCGCTACGGAGTTCTTGATACTTCTTGGCTGTTTATATACGGGTACCTGCCTATAAGACCAACCTCGATATTCAGCTGTCGAAGATCTCCCCGGATTTGAATTTGGTGAGGTATAGCCGCGGACAGTGAGCGAACCAAAATCGCCTTCCAGCGTGTGACGGGAGCTTTAACCGCATACCGTAAGAGCGATTCTTCTTTTTTCCCTTTCCGTTTTGAATGGGATGGGAGACAAAAGCGTGGCGTGAAATGTTTCAGACGTTGTTATGGCAACCGAAACTGGATTGAGGAACTGCCCTGCCGCCAGTGGTCGAATCCGGAAACTCGTTTCGGGGCCGTGTATTTATAAAATCTGTGCATGTCACAAATCGTTCTTTTTGAAGAAAACATCGCATGCGTACCCAACTTATTTTTGATGTGAAAACTAGTATAATAAATTTTTCACATCCAATCAAAGTTCTCGAATATTTTTAAGCAAAGGAAACAAAATAATTTATTTTATTCATAGACAAAATAAAATCGTTTACTCAGAAGTGGCGGATCAAGTCAAGTGGGTTAAAACTTTCGGGGCCCTCAAACTCAATCTAGAAAATAAATTTCAAGAAAACTCTCAACAAGTTATTGACAAAAAATAAAAGTAATCAAAGAAATTGCATACCTAACACATTATATAAATTTATTAAAAAACTTTTTGTATATGAATTTCCGTCTTACTTTATTTCTTGCACATACGTCAATTATTTCGGAAATATCAATTCGAATAAGATTTCTTGCTCTATATACAGTCATATTAATTCATCTTTTTTCTCCCATAGATCACCTGAAATGATTTTATACTCGCTTTAGAACAGAAAACGATCTCTCTCCTGACCTAACGTATTAGATAAGGGAATTGTTAAAAATTTTCAATAGTATTTCAACATACGGAAATGTTTAAGACATTTCTTTAGCGGGTCAAAAGAAGTTTGGTGGAGGTTTTAGGGTGTCCTCGTCTTTAGAAATATTAAAAAGTGCTCAAATTCATCTTCAAAAAGACAAACACCAATGTCATTTTTGAACATATTCTTCAACTAATTTTATCGTGTTCTTTTTTTTTTCTTCTAGCTGCTAATTTCTTCTACTTTGCAAACCAACATTACTTTCGCAGAGTGAATAACCTGGACGGCGAAACTATCTTCATAATTCGTATAATCCTGATTTGACTTTCCGGTCCATGACGTGAGACCAAGGGCTTCGCCCACTGCTCACTTACGCTCGCCGAACCCCGGGGATTGCTAAGCAATCCCATTTATTTTGCTTTGCAAACCAACACTCCTTTCTCAGATCCCATTAGGTTTGCTTTGCAAACCAACACTCCTTTCACAGATCCCATTTGGTTTGCTTCTCAAACCAACATTCCTTTATCAGAATCAATCTCCAGCGACGGTGAAATTATCTTAATAATACGGTCTATGACGTCATAGCGAAGACTTCGCCCCCTGTCCGCTAACGATCTCCAACCCCCGGGGATCGCTACGCAATCCCGTTTGGTTTGCTTCGCAAACCAAGACTCCTTTCGCACAAGTGATTTCCCCTTTTTTTACTTTAACACTTAATGTACCCTAAACTATTAGCCGTATCAGTAAAAACCCATCTTCATCTTGTTCCCTGTACAATTTTAAATAAACCGTGTTAATATCGTAACATAATGATCGGTACTTTCTCGGTAAATCGTCTGAGAACAGAGTGAAAAAAGCAAGCCCTTTTCTTTGCCAACAAAAATAAATCGCCTCAATGGCAATTGTTGCTTCGATAAATTTGATATCTGGCAAACCCGATAGTCAAAAATATAACCTTCATTTTAGTGAACATGCTCCGCGAAAAAAACAAAAAATGTTCTATTGATAAATACCAACCAAAAAATAATCGAAAAGGCTCCTTAACAACTTCATACGTCTGAGTTCTTTGGGATAATTCTGCCTTGGTGTTATCACATATGACATAAAATGAATTGACTATGAAGTGTTCTCGTATTGTAAAGTCATGTGTCCGACTTCTTTGTTTTCATCAAAAAACATTTTTCTCTTTTGATGTCTCCATCTTCTACATTAAATGATAGCCCTGATAAATAAGTTGCCTGTTTTTCAACTTCTCTGAAATTATTGATTTAATGTTCTACAGACTTCAGTAGGATAGAACTTTTCAATAGTTCGCATTTCATTGATTGCATTGATTTACTAGTAGCATTTATTCTTTGTAACATAGTATTCCAAATAACTGTCAATAGGGCGGTTTCATATTTATCCATTTTCGTCAGAAGCGAAGTCACCTCCAGAATGATAACTTTCTTTTCTTCATCTGAATTACAAATTTCAGTTAAAGCCTCTTTTATATGCTTTTATGTGTGTGAAACCAAGTTTTATAGCCAATACAGCATCTGCTCTTGCTGGCCATCTTGTATTAGCAACTCTTTTCACTGCACTTTAAGACGCACATTGTAAAGACATTGTCACAACTTTCCTCGAACCCTAATGAAAAGACATTTCAAGACCCCAGGGCCCTTTCGGGACCCTTTGGTATTCCAGGGCCCTACGCGGCCGCTTTGTTCTCTAACCGCTTAATCCGCCACTGTTACTCAGGAATAAACGATCGATAACAAAATACAAGACAATAAAAAGAACCGGAATTCTTTAAATGAGAAATCATAATTTAAACATTGTCACAACTAAGAATAATTTTATATAACTATCATATTTATTTATTAGGTTCTTTTATGTGAAAGCAAATAAAAAGAATTTTTCACATGTGCAATGGAAATTCTCGAATATTTTTAGTATTTTTTAAGGAAAAGAAACGAAGTAATTGAATTTATTCGCAGTCAAATTAAAATCGTAAGCGGATAAATAAATTATCAATAGTAAAATACAGACAATAAAAAGAACCAGCGTCATTTTATTAAAATTGTAATTTTATTCATTGATTAAAATATATCTTTTTTAATCGAGGAATTTTTCAACAATCAATTTGATTGTGGTGTAATGCTTTCACATTGACTCACTGTATACGTGAAAGGCAAAACTGTGTCAAATTATGAATATAATATTTTATTTCCGCGCACAGATGAGGGGCAACAGAAAAATCAGTCCCAAAACACTCAGCACCAGACAGCATCAATAACTTCGGTTTCATTCCACTTCTGTAGAATGTTAGGTCATGTTTTTTCGTCATGACTGGGAACTTTTTTTATTTGTTTGTGTGGTGCGTTTACTTTTTTTGTTTATTCCTTTCACATCTATATATATATATTTCTCTTACGTGGCACGCAAAAAAGACGTTATTTGTTACCGCGTTTTGGCAACATTGTGCGATTATTTGTTTACTAGGAGCCTCGCGAGTCATTTGAATCTATAGCGTTATCGGATGAAATTTTATTGAAAAAAATGAATTTTAGACGAGCTGTTGCGGTTTGTAATAGAAATCTAAGAAAGCGGAGGATCTTTTCAGGGCTATTTAAAAAACGGTCCTTTTCAAGGCTAACAATTATAGTACAACAAGACGCGTGCACTACAACTTTCGACAACAAACTCAGTCAAAAAGTGTATGGGTGGCTCGAGTACTGATGAAATATACACACATACAGCATGCTGGGTATTCAATTTCCAAAGCAGCGCTCACATTGCGAGTAAAAATTTGCTCAAAGTTTTCATTTAAATTCTGATTCCAGAGGTACTGTATATATCTTTTATGTAATACAACAAATTTAGATTTGAAAAATATTTTTTTGGAATACATTTTGTAATCAATCCCTTCTGCTAGGACACGTGTCTTCATTGATGCGAGCGAAGCGAGCATAGGTTCGCGCAGCGAACCAATGAGAATTGCGAAGCAATCCTCCGGGGGTTGGCGAGCGTTAGCGAGCAGGGGGCGGGCCCCCTAGTACTAGTTTATTACACTAAGTCGTCCTGCAACGGCTTGGGATCAGACGGTCAACACGACTGACTTCCGGCCGTAAATCCTAGCGATTGGGTGGTTAAAGTGTTAGCCTCTAGATCGGAAGGTTCCTTGTTCGAATCCGGGTCCGGGCATGGATGTTTGTAAGCGTATGGTGTAGAGGCGGCTAGTGCACCTTAAATCTGTCGTGGCCGAAAGCCCTCACGTTGGGTTGGTGTGGAAGTTTGGAGAGTGGGGGTGATAGCTCAGGTGTTGCTTCGTCATCTGACCGTGGTTCAAAATTACTAGGTGTTGTCCTCGGATCTTTCCCTTAATGGATTGATCCCGGACCGTCGTCAATAGCCCGTTGTGTTGCTCAAGTACGACGTTAACTAAAATTACCAATATCAAATCACCTAGTGATTGGAGTATTTGAACACAAAAGTACTCTTGTACACTCGATACTTAAATGTATTCGTTGTACTCGATTCTTTTCCAAAGTATTCGGATTATTCAACGGAGTTCTGGTCGTGTTCTGGGAGATTTCTACAGAGTCAACAAAAGGGGTGTGTACCTTTTCTATAACCTTGTATTCGATTGCTTTTGACCTTTAACGTAGTGTATTAAATCGTGTAGGGATTGAAATGTTTACTTCTCTTGATGTCCTCATAGTTAAATGTTTTTATTTGTATAGTGTTTTGAATTATATTGGTTGCTGCATTAGTGTTCCTTAAAATAAGGAATAAGAAATAGTGTTCTTATTTTAAGTATGACATTTTTAAGAAAGGGGAAGAAAGAAGATTTGTAGGAGGGTTTACTGGAGATTGCAATTATTAGTAGGATTAAAAAGGAGGAAACGGGAAGGGAATGCACAAAGAGAGAGAGAATGGGAAAGAAAAAGGATAGCTTTGGAAAAGGAAAGATAAAGTGAAGACAGAATATGGTAAGCATTGGAAAATAAAAGCTGCAACCTGGACGTATAAAAGATTTGGAAATATTAAGAATTGAAACCATGGGTCATGGTAGTAGAGAATTTCCACCCCCTAACTTAGCTAACGCTGTCCAGGAGCGTTCTCAAATGGAAGGAGTTGCCCTAAACAGCCCACACAGCGTGAGAGAAACCTAGAAGGGTGACGAGAAAAAATTATTAAGGAACAGAAAGGGGAATCAAGTAAATGGGAGTTAGAATTTCCTTATCCCACTTAGTCAAAGCTGTCTAGATGAGTTCCCAAAAGATAGCATAAGACCCTAACCTCACACCCAGCGCGAGGAAAGCCGAGGGGAATAAAGATAAAAAGTAATTGCTGAACTAACGAGGGGTTAAGTGTAGTAACGGGCAGTGTCCCAGGATCCACTGGAAGGGACGTTTTAGAATTACGATCCTATAACCAAACCGAAAATATCGAATTAGCGGAGAGGAAACTGATAACGGAGGAGTTAAATTCACCAAAGGTAGAGCGCTTACTCAAAAGCTCAGGGAAGCAGTGAGACTATGAACTTGCTTTGAATAGGTCAGGAGATCTGCTCAAGGACTCGCCAACTAAAGGTAATTAGAGCATCGAAAACGAGATTGGGTGTCAGAAAGACCATCAGCAGAAAGTGAAATGTTTGTTGTGCCTGAAGGGGCAAAAATTAATGTACTGGCTCACAATGAACTTGGGGTGTTGCTATGTTTTGGAGATAGTAGATGCTTGCTACCAACGATAACCCTTTAGTGTGTCTGTCCTGAAATGGCTCCGAATGGGATCAGTGCCAACACACGTTCGTGGACGATTCTATTTTGGACCGCAGGTAGGTCGGTAGATACTAAACTCGTGAAAAGTGAATCGATTCTTCAATTCGATTAACTATCGTAACTTGTTTCTACATTATTACAACTACGATTATTTACTTGCTCTGGTAGTCTTTTACGCGTCTTCAATGATTTTGAAGTAGATTTCTTGTTCAAAATGTAATTCGATTTCCATAACAAGTTATCTACCTGCGGTCCAAAATAGAATCGTCCACGAACATGCGTTGGCTCGGATTCCATTCGGAGCCACTTCAGGAAAGACACGCTAGTGGCAGTTGGGCCATTTGGAATTCTTAATTTGAACTAGTATTCTAGAATCGGCATTGAGCTGAGAGGTGTAATTTGTTTTTATGCTCGTTGTGTAGCGATAAAATTAGTAATCCTTGTAGTGATTATTGTTAGATCCTGTATTGGAGTTAAATATCTCAACAGAGGCTTTACGATTTTAATAATTTTTTAAAATAGTAACAAGATACTAAGGCTATTAATAGCACTTGAGTAAACGACAAAAAAAAGCTTAACAAACAGCAAATGTACTGAATCAAAATAACATTTATTGGTAAATCATGAAACAAATTTTTAGATAGAGTTTTAAATCCTCAGTTCAAATGATATACACTACCCTAAAATAAAGGACCGGACGCCATCGGATTTGCATAAAATCCGACTACTTGTTTGGGGTGTTTTTCGTGGTATGACCTGGGACCTTTGCATGTTCCTGGTAAATTGAACGCCGAAGCCTGCATGAACATTTCGGACAATCAGATTCTTCCTACGCTCCGGCAATTTTATGGAATGGATGAATGTTACTTTTAGAACGACAACGCTCTATGTCATGTTGCAGCCTCTGTCAAGCAGTGGTGTCAAAATATGGTTGTAAAACGTCTTCCCTGGCCCTGCTCAGGGTCCCGACCTCAACCACATAGAACATTTGTGGGATGCGTTAGAGCGACGCTTACGGACCAGGGAACCACGTCCGAAATCTCCAGCTGAGCTGGCGACATTCTTGCAGCAGGAATGGACACAAATACCCATAGCTGTGTATCAAAACCTTGTTGACAGTATGCCCAGATGGGTTGCTAGTGTAATTGCAGACGTGAGGGACCATCCCCTTATTAAAGCATGTATTCTTTATTTTATACCATTACATATTTCTGTCCGGTCCACTATTGTAGGGTAGTGTATTTTGTAATTAAAAGTGGAAAATCATACATTACTTAATCTATTTGTTATGGTATAGTTTAAGCAATGACAAAAAAAAATCCATATAATCTGCATTTTTGAAATTGAAGCAAAGTGTAATCAAATGATAATCAGAAAAGGATTTGGTACTTAAATAAAATACTCTATGTTCACGATAGTCATTTTTACTACTGCGCATAATTTGTGTTTATGTATTGCCTTTCTTTATCACGGTATCGACATGAGTTTGTAAACCAAACTTTGAATAAATGCCCAAATTTCGAATAAATTTTCTCTGCGAATAGTGTCTGGCTATGTGTAATGATTAAATCAATTGCATTAACTTTAGGTATTTCAGCCAATAGAGTGTTTATCACATTGGACCAACCATGATCAAAACAAGTGATTGTATTTTCATAAATATCTAAAATGTTTGCAACCTGAACAAAATAAATAATTTTTAAACTATCTTCAAAAATACGAATAACATCAGAAATCAATCATAAACCGGGTACTGTAAAATGCATATTTTAAGTTTTTAAAAATAAATATGCTATTGAAGGAATGTCAGACGTAAAATTGAACTTGGTAATGCATTAAAATCTAAGGAAACTAGGAATTCAGTACTCAATTTTAAAGAGAAACTTACAACCTGCTTCCAAGAAATCAAGAATGTGATCGCTTTTTAGAAAATCGATTTTCTTCTGTAATCGACAGTTAAATGTTTTACTTCGGGTGTCCTACACTAAATTTACTATACGGGTGAGTCATATCTGTTTTATCAAGATAAATGAAGCAATAAATAGAGCAGCTGTACAATGTTAGTTCCTGAGAAAGTTTCCAAATTTAGTGGGTTTTATATCTCAGAGTAAGCGCGTCCTATGTCAACGTGGGTGTATGGATACCTTTGGAAAGTAACCAACTTCAACCAAGAACACAGCAGTATATTTTAAGTATCTTGGTAGAGGAAGATGGAGGTTTGAGTTGATAGGTTTGATATATTGGTTATCGGTCTTCTGAGCAACGAGCAGAAATTGGGTCACAATATTTATGGCAAAGGATACGATTGGTATCGCGATTATACAGCACGTGCTAAATTCACTGTAGTCTGATTCCCCTTCGTATGGCAGAAAATGACCTCATAGCATCAAACCACACTATTTCACTTACGAATCTCTATTAATATTGCGTTCTTTCCTTGAACCCTTAACACTCCAAGTGCTTTCGACGAGATAACTCGTCGAAACCACTTGAAGGGTTAAGCCCTGGTGAACACATCCGGTTTTTCAACGTGCGGAGCCGCTGTGTCAACGAAGCCCAACTATGCACACATAACCGTGAAATGTCGCAAGTACTCATTTAGCGCCATTTGCAATAAATATTCTATCCAAGAAAACATGTTTATTTCGCTTACTTGGTGTACAAAAAAGGATATTTTGAAACAAAATAGACGTTACTGGATACAACCATTTATTAATTATTATTTATATTCTATATGTTTATGAAAATAAGGTACTTCAGAACGAAGACACGTGTACGGCGAGCTGCGGCGCCGTGGGGAACTGCGGTACAAATTGCACTAAAGTTGGACGTATGTCGCCGCAGCGGAGCCGGATACATGTGTGCACTATTCCATTGGATCTAATGTATCTCATGCCGCACTTGCGTTGCGGAAGCGGCGCCGCACGTTGAAAAACCGGATATGTGCACATGGCCTAAGGATTCAAAGATTTATCGAGAAGTTCGAGGTTAAATTCGGTGTTTTCTCATCGAAGGTTTCGACGAGCTATCTCATTGAAGTTGTCAATTCTGCAAACGACGAGATATTTCGTCGAGACAAAACTGCCCTTTTACACCAAGGGGAGTGAAGAACATTTTGGAACCGGTTTTTGCATTATTGGCTGAATGACAGGGCACTTTTAGACGCGATGATAAACCACCAGAAGCGATAAATACATTTAATTTCCATACGTCTTTTCTTTTTCAACATTCGTTTGAAAAGAGGGTAGGCCTTGGTAAAGAAACCCGTCTCGTCGCTGCGTGTGGAATGTCACACGAAATATTGTCTAAAGACGTGTCAGTTTGGAAATTTAAAAAGAGGTACATGCCAATAATCCCAATGTAATAGCACATTTAAAGAGGTAAGCATATTCCAACAATTCCAAGACAATGCCATATATTTTCACATTAAAATTTCTTTTCCATGTCTTAGGCCATTTTACCCGTTATATTCCACCTACAGTAAATGGAGGCTTTTCTGTGGCCCATCCAAACTAACCTCACGTTTTCGAACCTCTAGGCGTCACGAGATTTCCGGGTAGTGCATTGCAGCTTTTACCCCACAATCCACACTATGTCTAAACGCCATATCTATTGGTTAAAGAATCCCTTGTAAGGTTTTGTTTTCCAAGGTCAAACCTAGTTGGGGTAGTTAATTAACATCGCACTAAATCAACTCAATGGTCTTTTGGCGACGTCCGGGATCCATTCCCAAGAGAAAGATCCCAGGACAAAACCACGTAACTTTAAACCACGGTCAGATGACGAGACAACACCTGAGCTGGCACCCTACTCTACAAACTTCCACATCAACCCAACATGAGGACTTTCGGCCACTACAGATTTGGTAATTGGTAATTTTTAATTAACGACCTACTAGAGAAACACAACGGGCTATTGACGACGGTCCGGGATCAATCCCCCAAGGAAAGGGTTCGAGGACAACATCACATAATTTTGAACCACGGTCAGATGACGAGGCAACACCTGAGCTGGCACCCTACTCTACAAACTTCCACCCCAACCCAACATCCGGACTTTCGATCACTACAGATTTAATAATTGGTAATTTTTAATTAACGACCTACTAGAGAAACACAACGGGCTATTGACGACGGTCCGGGATCAATCCCCCAAGGAAAGGGTTCGAGGACAACATCACATAATTTTGAACCACGGTCAGATGACGAGGTAACACCTGAGCTGGCACCCTACTCTACAAACTTCCACACCAACCCAACACGAGGACTTTCGGCCACTACAGATTTGGTAATTGGTAATTTTTAATTAACGACCTACTAGAGAAACACAACGGGCTATTGACGACGGTCCGGGATCAATCCCCCAAGGAAAGGGTTCGAGGACAACATCATATAATTTTGAACCACGGTCAGATGACGAGGTAACACCTGAGCTGGCACCCTACTCTACAAACTTCCATGCCAACCCAACGTGAAGACTTTCGGCCACGACACATTTAAGGTGCACCAGCCGCCTCTACACCATACGTTTACAAACATCCATGCCCGGACCCGTATTCGAACCAGGAACCTTCCGATCTAGAGGCTAACACCTTAACCACTATACCGGTTGGTCGGCAACGACGACGACGGTCCGGGATCAATCCCTTAAGGGAAAGAACCTAGGACAACACCACGTAATTTTGAACCACGGTCAGATGACGAGTTGGCACACCCCTTTCCAAGCTTCCATGCCATCAATGTGAGGACATTTGAGGCCGCTACAGATTTAACACGAATGGGCCCTCTTTTTACACGACGGTGTTTGGTCGGATTCGAACTCCCAACCCTCCGATTACTAGTGACTCGACTTCATTTATTCAAGTCATGACTATCAGTCAGTTCGTCATACTGAAACCTAAACTCATCAAATAGTTTCGACAAGATATCTCGTCCATCGAGATCTGACCAATTTCGCTAGTTAGCAGAGAATATTCTTCCAGAACGAGAATATTCTGAGAATATTTTCCAAACATTAAAATTGGGAGGTATTTTTGTAATTTTATTTAACGTAGTACTACAGCCACACAACGGGCTACTGACGACGATCCGGAAACAATCATCTTCACTGACAGATCATAGGACAATGCTACGCAATTTTGAACCTAGGTGAGATGACGAGGCAACATCTGAGCTGGCACCCCACTCTCCAAACTTCCACACCGACCCCCACGTGAGGACTTTCGGCCACTACAGATTTAAGGTGCACCAGCCGCCTCTACACCATACGCTTACCTACAATCCATACAATGATTTGATCCAGGTCCTTTCTTGTATTTTGAGTAGTAAAAACAACGGGTAAATGATAAGCAACATTTAAATTTTGAAAAACAAAACAAGCGTTCGTTTTGAAAATAAGGTAAACGATTGAAAAAATCAATAAATAACCACACTTAGAAATCCAATTTGTGCATTTGTGAATGGCGATTCTATCGAAGATAGGTTTAAAATTAGTTAAAAAGATTTTCAGCCATTGCAATGGAGATCAATGTACTTTTCCGCAAAGAAAAAAAAAGGAAAGAAAAAATTCACAATCCTTAAAAGGAGGAGGTGAGATCATTTTATTTGTTCCACTTGTTTTTTGAGTAACGTTATTCGATACCCATCCAAGCGGCAATAGCGAAACACGATACATATCAGGAAAAAAACGGTTGTTAATGTGTTCCATGATGCGTTACGATTCAAGTTTCACCAACGACACAAATCATTAGTAGGAGATACCGAATTCTCTTCGCCAACTAGAAGGTGCGTTTCTAACGAGCGAACACGACAAATAACTTCAAATGACATCTGCTGTCTTTAAACACCTTTCCTTAAAACAGACAGTCCTTATCTTAGGCAGCCGACCAACCGGTATAGTGGTTAAGGTGTTAGCCTCTAGATCGGAAGGTTCCTGGTTCGAATCCGGGTCCGGGCATGGATATTTGTAAACGTATGGTGTAGAGGCGGCTGGTGCACCTTAAATCTGTCTTGGCCGAAAGTCCTCACGTTGGGTTGGCGTGGAAGTTTGGAGAGTGGGGTGCCAGCTCAGGTGTTGCTTCGTCATCTGACCGTGGTTCAAAATTACGAGGTGTTGTCCTCGGATCTTTCCCTTAAGGGATTGATCCCGGACCGTCGTCAATAGCCCGTTGTGTTGCTCAAGTACGACGTTAACTAAAATTACCAATATCAAATCACCTAGTGATTGGAGTATTTGAACACAAAAGTACTCTTGTACACTCGATACTTAAATGTATTCGTTGTACTCGATTCTTTTCCAAAGTATTCGGATTATTCAACGGAGTTCTGGTCGTGTTCTGGGAGATTTCTACAGAGTCAACAAAAGGGGTGTGTACCTTTTCTATAACCTTGTATTCGATTGCTTTTGACCTTTAACGTAGTGTATTAAATCGTGTAGGGATTGAAATGTTTACTTCTCTTGATGTCCTCATAGTTAAATGTTTTTATTTGTATAGTGTTTTGAATTATATTGGTTGCTGCATTAGTGTTCCTTAAAATAAGGAATAAGAAATAGTGTTCTTATTTTAAGTATGACATTTTTAAGAAAGGGGAAGAAAGAAGATTTGTAGGAGGGTTTACTGGAGATTGCAATTATTAGTAGGATTAAAAAGGAGGAAACGGGAAGGGAATGCACAAAGAGAGAGAGAATGGGAAAGAAAAAGGATAGCTTTGGAAAAGGAAAGATAAAGTGAAGACAGAATATGGTAAGCATTGGAAAATAAAAGCTGCAACCTGGACGTATAAAAGATTTGGAAATATTAAGAATTGAAACCATGGGTCATGGTAGTAGAGAATTTCCACCCCCTAACTTAGCTAACGCTGTCCAGGAGCGTTCTCAAATGGAAGGAGTTGCCCTAAACAGCCCACACAGCGTGAGAGAAACCTAGAAGGGTGACGAGAAAAAATTATTAAGGAACAGAAAGGGGAATCAAGTAAATGGGAGTTAGAATTTCCTTATCCCACTTAGTCAAAGCTGTCTAGATGAGTTCCCAAAAGATAGCATAAGACCCTAACCTCACACCCAGCGCGAGGAAAGCCGAGGGGAATAAAGATAAAAAGTAATTGCTGAACTAACGAGGGGTTAAGTGTAGTAACGGGCAGTGTCCCAGGATCCACTGGAAGGGACGTTTTAGAATTACGATCCTATAACCAAACCGAAAATATCGAATTAGCGGAGAGGAAACTGATAACGGAGGAGTTAAATTCACCAAAGGTAGAGCGCTTACTCAAAAGCTCAGGGAAGCAGTGAGACTATGAACTTGCTTTGAATAGGTCAGGAGATCTGCTCAAGGACTCGCCAACTAAAGGTAATTAGAGCATCGAAAACGAGATTGGGTGTCAGAAAGACCATCAGCAGAAAGTGAAATGTTTGTTGTGCCTGAAGGGGCAAAAATTAATGTACTGGCTCACAATGAACTTGGGGTGTTGCTATGTTTTGGAGATAGTAGATGCTTGCTACCAACGATAACCCTTTAGTGTGTCTGTCCTGAAATGGCTCCGAATGGGATCAGTGCCAACACACGTTCGTGGACGATTCTATTTTGGACCGCAGGTAGGTCGGTAGATACTAAACTCGTGAAAAGTGAATCGATTCTTCAATTCGATTAACTATCGTAACTTGTTTCTACATTATTACAACTACGATTATTTACTTGCTCTGGTAGTCTTTTACGCGTCTTCAATGATTTTGAAGTAGATTTCTTGTTCAAAATGTAATTCGATTTCCATAACAAGTTATCTACCTGCGGTCCAAAATAGAATCGTCCACGAACATGCGTTGGCTCGGATTCCATTCGGAGCCACTTCAGGAAAGACACGCTAGTGGCAGTTGGGCCATTTGGTGGCGCATAGACCAGTAGAGACGGGAGCTTTCTCGACTCGTCCTCTTCGGTGTTTGATTCTTGGTCCAAGGCCAGGCACTGATACAGGTGGGCAGCAGCCATGACGCCCAGATCGCACAGTGGGCATTATGAGGGGGACCACATGTGTATTCTGTGCAGGTGGGCAGCAAGGTAGTCGTGCCAAGTTGTCAACCGGAACAGCGCCACGCCGACTGCAAATCGGACCACTATGGCCCGGTGCACACATCCGGTTTTTCAACGTGCGGCGCCGCTGCGGCAACGAAAGTGCAGTCTGAGATACATTTGATCCAATGGAATAGTGCACACATGCCTCCGGCGGCGTTGCGGGGCGACGCACGTCCAACTTGCGTGCAATTTGTACCGCAGTTCCCCACGGCGCCGCTGCTCGCCGCAAACGCTTCTTTGTTCTGAAGTACCTTGTTTTCATATATAAATGGAATATAAATAATAATTAAAAAATGGTTGTATCCAGTAACGTCTATTTTGTTTCAAAATATACTTTTTTGTACACCAAGTAAGCGAAATAAACACGTTTTTTTCGATAGAATTTTTATCGCAAATGGTGCGAAATGAGTTCTTGCGTCATTTTACGGTTATGTGTGCATAGTTGGGCTTCGGTGCCGCAGCGGCGCCGCACGTTGAAAAACCAAATGTGTGCACCGGGCCTAAGTGTGAAGACATTTTATCTGTCCAGATCGCTATGAGGCCCGGTGCACACATCCGGTTTTTCAACGAGCGGAGCCGCTGCGGCAACACAAGTGCGATCTGAGATACATTAGATCCAATGGAGTAGTGCACACATGCCTCCGGCGCGGCTGCGGCGACGCACGTCCAGCTTGCGTGCAATTTATACCGCAATTCACCACGGCGCCGCAACTCGCCGCACATGCGTCTCCTGTCTGAAGTACCTTGTTTTCATAAATAAATGAAATATAAATAAAAGTTAATAAATGGTTGTACCCAGTAACGTCTATTTTGTTTCAAAATATACTTTTATTAAACCTATAAGCGAAATAAACACGTTTTCTACGATAGAATATTTATCGCAAATGGCGCAAAATGAGTACTTGCGTCATTTCACGGTCATGTGTGCATAGTTGGACTTCGGTGCCGTCAACAAGAAAGGAAAAAAACGTCAAATTGGAGCCTCAAGTGGGACAAAAAGTCTAAACAAGTATCCAAGGAAGAAACGGACATCTTCGACTATTGCAAAGGTACGTTGTTTAATGTTAAAAGAAAATCCCCCTAGTCAAAAGACAGTTGCAAAATCATTAAAATGCTCGTTGTCCACTGTAAACAAAATGATAAACGTTGATTTAAATCTTAAGAAAGCGAAAAAACGCAATGTGCATCGTCTTTCTCCAAAGCATATATCGCTGAACGCAGGACACGCTGCCGAATTCTATATGAAAAACACTTATCCAAAGAAAAATGGAAAAAAATTGTCACAATAGATTAATCATGGGTGTATTTAAATGATTGCAGCAAAAAAACAAAAGCCATCTATTATCATAAAAGAGTGAGAAAAATTAAAGTACATGGTTCACAGAATCGAAAGAAAATTTTTCTAAGGGATTCATGATTGTTGCTGGTTTTTCATATAACGGCAAGTTAAAATTAAAGAGAGTGGAAAAAAATGTCAAGATTAACTCCAAATACTATCAGAAGCATATTTTATCGCCAATTTTTCTGAATGAAATACCATCGCTTTACCCACAGTGCCATCAATCTGTGGAACTCCATCAAGACAAAGCTAGCAGTCACATATCAAAATTCACTGTAAATTTCCTAAAAGAATGGAACAAAAAAACCGGTATCAAGGCCCTACCCTTCACTGATATCCCTACTAAATCTTCCGATGTATCACCTATGGATTTTTGTGCTTTCGGACTTTTAAAATCTGCATTATCCAAACGTCGTCCCACAACCCTTACAGGACTCTGGAAAGCTGTTCAGGAGGAATGGAATAGAATACTTCTTCTGACACTTCAAAAGGCATTATTATCCTGGAAATTACGGTGTCGAAAGATAGTTCAGAATAAGGGCTATCAAATAGAACATTTAAAACACAAGAATTTTATGTAATTTAGTTTTGTGAGTACAATATACATTGTCTAAAAAATGTGTGAACAGCCTCTGTATAAATAGAACACTTCTGCTCAGTTTGAGTTCTGCAAAAATTCTCGTATGTCGTCTCACCAATTCACTCGAATGCAGGGGAGCGTAGTGCCCCCCCCCCTCCCTAAAAGATCGTCTGGACGGGAAAAAGACCCCCCCCCCCCACGAGACACCATCCCGATAGGAATCATTTACCCCGAGTCGTTGCTATGGACGAGTACAAAGAAGTGTGGACATCGTGAAATCGTGTCTGAAAGTAAATTTAGACGGAGGAAATGAAGCGTCAATTGTAAATGCATGACGAGGCTTCAGTTATGCGAATTAAAGATGGGTTCAGAGGTGACTTTCTTTTCTCGTCGCATAGAAGTGGTAATTCAACACTTGGGTTCAATTCAGCAACACGTTAATTCAATGAAGCCATGTAAAGCCACCTGGCGATTCATCAATTGAATCGCTTATTTTCCACAGATGATGTTTTCAGAGTTCTCTTACGTTTTTAGCAGCTACAAGGAACATTTCTTGCCATGTGTGTAGTTATTAAAATAACGTAGAATTATGTATTCAATACAATGCCATACTTGCCAACTTTTACGGATAATCCATAATTTTTGCGGATTTCCACTTAATTTTACGGTTGGATCTGCCTTTTTTTTTACAGATTTTTAATTCCTCGATCGAGCATTCGAAATATTACATTCTGTGGAACCATCCACTAAATTTATAAAAAAAACCAAACATTGTTTCGAGCAGAAATTCATTGCCGAATTATTTTTGAAGACCAAAGAGCTACTACAGCTTCATTTAATTTTCTGCTACCCTCTCTTCTGGTGATAAAACACTAAATGCGACAACTTTGTAAATAGAACATCGATTTTTTATCGCTTTCATCTACTTGTAAATAAGTTTTATGAACACCAATGATGTGTAATCCTGACGCAAGTTTAAATCGTACGTAACATACAGTTTGGGATGCAATGTGTAGGTAAATCATAAAGTGAATACTTTTCTTTACAGTGGATGTGTTCAGTTTGGTATAAAAAAACTACTGCTTTGCAAGGTTTCTGCAGTTGATAAAAATGTGAATTTTTACTTATGAATTAAAAAAAAAAAATAATACTAGTTATTGTGACTTACGGAAATTCCTAATACACATTAATCCGTGTATTTATGTTGTGTTTTAGCAGCGGTAGCTCAGTCAGTAGAGCGTCGGGCTTGCAACAGAAGGGTTGTGGGTTCTATCCCCTGCGGAGCCTACAATTCTGATGATTGCGAGATCGGCGCTTCAACCTGGCTAAAGACCTTCGTGTTCACTAATGGTGACTGGGGCACGTTAAATAGGTCGTGGTCACAAAGTCCTCCATGTTCCCATACCAAATCAATACCTCTGGGGGTACCTGATCAGGGGGTTATCGTCCTCTGATTGGGATCTAAATTACGATATATGTGAGTGAATGGATGTATGAAAGGGACCTTCCTGTAAAACGGATGTGTCATGTATGTCGAGCAAAGTCGAACTTCCTCCCAATGGGGCTCAATAACATGGAAGGCGCACCGCCTCTTGCCGTCTTCGACGGGCCTGGCACTCCTCTGGTCTCCCAGTGTAGGCATGAGAAACAACGACAATGTTGTATGTAATGGTAAGGATCATTCGGGTGCAAAAGTTTTACTGATGCACAGTTTTCAAAGTTGACAAGTATGCAATGCAATTTTGGAATAAACATATTATTCATGCATATTTTGAAACAAACTAAAATAAACTGAAAAATGGTTGTTAGGGTTTTCATGGCACAAGATCCAAGTGCGGACTAACGCAAGATTCATCCTCCAAGTGGCTTAAACGAGGTATCTCGTCCATCAAGATCTGGTCAATTTTTCTAATGACGAGATAACTCGTCATCAAGATATTGCCGATTTAATTGTGATGACGAAATCCAGGTATGGATAGTTTTCTTGTTTTGTGACGAAATATCTCGTTCATCAAGATCTGGTCAGGTTTTTTCATTATGACAAAATATATCTCGTAAACAGATACATTTTCATTTTAGCGAAGGAGAGCAAAAAAATAAAAACATTTTGACTGGGATTGTTTAGTTCTTTTTTAGTAAAATCGGAATCGTTAAAGAGAGATTGAAAATTTCAACAGATTTGAAATCTGCGGAAAATTTTACACCAGATAAAAACCAAACATCACCATGGGCACGGGCAACTCCGGGCTAACCACGCAGTGGCTAGTTTAGACTGATTTGACGATGTAGAATCTGATAAAGGAATCAAAACGCGGTGTTGCCATTGGAAATTTCTAGTTTATATGCAAAATGTTATATGAAAACGGATCTTTCGACAATGTGTTTTCATTTAAATTTGAAGAGGAACGCTATTCTCCCCATTGAGTGATATCTTTGAATATGCTCTGCTATGAACAGTATACGAATTAAAGAGGGGTTGTTTCTTTTTCAATATATTTTCTACTACATACACAATATGAAAAACAAAATACAAATTTATACATAAATACGAAACATAATAAGTATAGTAAAACATGACACCCAAAAAAGAATTTTATGGACTGGTGACCGGTAAAGACATGAGAATGAAACACATTAACAAGCAATAAAAGAACAATTTAAAGCTTAAAAGAACAATTTAAAGCTTAAAAGAACAATTTAAAGCTTAAACGAAAAATGTAAAGCTTCAAAGAACAATTTAAAGCTTCAAAGAACAATTTTAAGCTTAAAAGAACAATTTTAAGCTTAAAAGAACAATTGTAAGCTTAAAAGAACAATTGTAAGCTTAAAAGAACAATTTTAAGCTTAAAAGAACAATTTTAAGCTTAAAAGAAAAATTTAAAGCTCAAACGAAAAATTTAAAGCTTAAACGAAAATTTTAAAGCTTAAACGAAAAATTTAAAGTTTAAACGAAAAATTTAAAGCATAAATGAAAAATTTAAAGCTTCAAAGAAAAATTTAAAGCTTTAAAGAAAAATTTAAAGCTTCAAAAAAAATTTAAAGCGTCAAAGAAAAATTTAAAGCTTCAAAAAACAATTTAAAGCTTTAAAGAACAATTAAAAGGTTAAAAGAACAATTTAAGGTTGAAAAGAACAATTCAAAACTTAAAAGAACAATTTAAAGTTTCAAAGAATTCAATTATGAAACAGAATTTAAAACACTAAAAAATATAGAAATTAAATTAAGAAACCGGGTTGCGAGTTCGAAACTAGTTCCAGCCGTGGAATTGAGTAATGATGCGCGTTAAATCTGCAGTGGCTTCCTTCATGTTGGCGTAGTATGGAGGTTTGGAGAGTGCGATGACAGCTCAGGTGTTGACCTCGTCGTCTGACCGTGATAAAAACTACGCTGCTTTATCCTTGATTCCTTCACTTCAGGATTAATCCCGGACTGTCTCCAATAGCCCGTTGTCTTGCTCAAGTGTGACGTTAATTAACTACCTACCGGTTGCTAATCGGTTCCTCGTAGTACTTCACTACCGCAGATCCCAGGATGGTTGAAATGAGTTGGATCTTTTGCAGTCACTGTAGATAGCTGAATTAACGTCGAACTGGAACAACATCATAACGTCCGGGATCAATCTCGAAGGGAAAGATCTGAGGACAAAACCTCCTCCTTTTGATTTCGCGCGCCGGTATGGTAGTAATTACATATTTTAATTAACGTCTTACTGGAGCAACACAATGAGTTATTGGTCCGAGGTCAACACCACGTATCGGATCTTTCCAGTCGGGATTGATCCAGGACCGTCGTCAAAAGCCCATTGTGTTGCTCCAGTACGACGTTAATTAAAATACCTACCTACAACACCACGTGCCGACCAACCGGTATAGTGGTTAAGGTGTTAGCCTCTAGATCGGAAGGTTCCTGGTTCGAATCCGGGTCCGGGCATGGATGTTTGTAAACGTATGGTGTAGAGGCCGCTGGTGCACCTTAAATCTGTCGTGGCCGAAAGTCCTCACGTTGGGTTGGCGTGGAAGTTTGGAGAGTGGGGTGCCAGCTCAGGTGTTGCTTCGTCATCTGACCGTGGTTCAAAATTACGAGGTGTTGTACTCGAATCTTTCCCTTAAGGGACTGATTCCGGACCGTCGTCAGTGGCCCGTTGTGTTGCTCTAGTACGACGTTAACTAAAATTACCATTACCTACTTACCGAAAATCCTCACGTTGGGTTGGTGTGGAAGTTTGGAGAGTGGGGTGCCAGCTCAGGTGTTGCTTCGTCATCTGACCGTGGTTCAAAATTACAAGGTTGTTGTCCTCGGATCTCTCCCTTAAGGGACTGATCACGGACCGTCGTCAATAGCCCGTTGTGTTGCTCTAGTACGACGTTAACTAAAATTACCATCACCATTACAACACCACGTAATTCTGAACCACGATGAGATGACACGGTCACATCTGAGCTGGTACCCCACTCTTCGCCAACGTGAGAAAATTTGAAGTCAATGACAGATTTAGCATGCATCATCCCCCTTTGTACACGACGGTCTTTGGTTGAATTCGAACTCGCAAACTTCCGGTTGCCAGTCCGTTACCCATCCAACTGGGCTACCGCAGCCCATAGGGTGCGGGAAGTCGAGACGCACTCGTGAAATGTTCCTCATCCTCGGTCTAGGTCCTTTCGAATCCTGTAGTACCTTTCGATCCATCCCTAGCACAAGTGTACAGATTCTTTCACGTTGCGTAATCTGTTTTGAACGCATGATCCCAGCTTCCTGTTAACTTCCAGAGCGAGTGGACGACAGTCGAAACGTAACTTACGATTATGTATCCTGCTGGACCATTCGGATGCTTATTGGTCATTGTCTTCGCGCCCTTTGCAACCGCGCCTTTGAAGAAAATATATTGTGTTCGAGAAAATAAAGATGATTTAGGGTCGAGAGGCTGACCGTTTTGTTTTCCCGAAAGTGCGGCATTTTTATGAGCGATCGAGTTGAACGATTCTGTGGGAACAATCATTGCTTCCAAAACGAATGCTCGCATCGATTTCGGCGCCATTGTTCCTATTGTTTGACTGTTGCAGATGGTATATTTTGCATGCATGTGTCGACATTTTATATCGGTAGACAGGCAAATCCTTTTCGAACTGGAGCAACACAACGGGCTATTGGTGACGGTTCGGGATGAATCCCGAAGGGAAAGATCAAGGGCAACCATGGTTCGGAGTTTGAACCACTATCATATGACATGGACATGAGATGGCACTGCACTCTCGAGTCTTCCACACCACACTAATGTGAGGACGCATGAGACCACCACAGATTTATCGTACACAAGCTCCCACATACATGGTCTTTGGTTGGATAGAGTTTCGAACTCACAACTCTCCTGTTGCAAACCCGCTAGACTCCCATCCGGGCTACTGGCGACCAACCGGTATAGTGGTTACGGTGTTAGCCTCTAGATCGGAAGGTTCCTGGTTCGAATCCGGGTCTGGGCATGGATGTTTGTAAACGTATGGTGTAGAGGCGGCTGGTGCACCTTAAATCTGTCGTGGCCGAAAGTCCTCACGTTGGGTTGGCGTGGAAGTTTGGAGAGTGGGGTGCCAGCTCAGGTGTTGCTTCGTCATCTGACGGTGGTTCAAAATTACTAGGTGTTGTCCTCGAATCTTTCCCTTAAGTAACTGATTCCGGACAGTCGTCAATAGCCCGTTGTGTTGCTCTAGTACGACGTTAACTAAAATTACCATTACCATTACCCATCCGGGCTACCGCGGTTCGTGTTAACTGTTAAAGAGCAGCATTTATTCCTCACATTGCGATTAAAATATACTAGGGGCTCGCCACCGCTCGCGAACACCCCGTAGGATTGATTTGCAATCCTCATTGGATCGTTGCGCGAACCTCGCTCCCATCAATGAAGACATTGTTTACAAAATATGATATTCCAAAAAATATTTTTCGAATGTAAATTTGTTGCATGCAGAAAAATTAAACAGTACCTGTGGAATCAGAACTCGAACAATTTGTAAATCAATTTAAGGGAACTGGAAAGTCACAATTCTTCAAAAAATCGAATTTTTGATTTCAATTGCATTTAATAGAGGGCACCAATACGAATCGATTGATGTATCACTTATTATGTAAAATGTATTTTAAGTTACTAGCGCCGACCAACCGGTATAGTGGTTAAGGTGTTAGCCTCTAGATCGGAAGGTTCCTGGTTCGAATCCGGGTCCGGGCATGGATGTTTGTAAACGTATGGTGTAGAGGCGGCTGGTGCACCTTAAATCTGTCGTGGCCGAAAGTCCTCACGTTGGGTTGGCGTGGAAGTTTGGAGAGTGGGGTTCCAGCTCAGGTGTTGCTTCGTCATCTGACCGTGGTTCAAAATTACGAGGTGTTGTCCTCGGATCTTTCCATTAAGGGACTGATCCCGGACCGTCGTCAATAGCCCGTTGTGTTGCTCTAGTACGACGTTAACTAAAATTACCATTACCATTACCATAAGTTACTAGCATTTAATTTTGAAATAATCCTTTTTGGTTTCGGTAAAAGGTTTGAATTTTCGTTTTTTTAAATATTTTTAGTATATTTTTGTACAAATATACATTTTAATCGATTGGTAACAGGTTTAACTGAGACTGTTATTAGATTTAACCGCAAATTTTGTTTACTTGTGCTTTGGAAAGTTCTTATCGATAAGGTAAGGAGATGCTATTTTGTAGTTTTTCGTCGTTTTCTCAAAATGATAAATTTTTATCTTCAGGTGCGCTCTGTGAAAAAACTATCAAAGCTATCAGTCTGAAATTTTGTATACACATGTATTTCTATTAGGCAATTATGTTAAAATATAAACTATTGAGGAAATATGAACAGAATTTTTTTTAAATGGGTGATTAGTAGGTATAAAATCACAACATTTTCATGAGCTGATTTAAATTGTGTCTAAAAAAAATTTTTCAAGGTTATTTTCAACAAAAAATAATTTTATGAAATCAAGAAACATTTCTAGTGATAGTGAAAAAAAAAGTTGCTAGTCAATATATATTAAAATTTTTTTACAGAGTGCACCCAAAGTGAACTCACTGTATTCAAGAAACATTTCTAGTGATAGTGAAAAAAAAGTTGCTAGTCAATATATATTAAAATTTTTTTACAGAGTGCACCCAAAGTGAACTCACTGTATTCAAGAAACATTTCTAGTGATAGTGAAAAAAAAGTTGCTAGTCAATATATATTAAAATTTTTTTACAGAGTGCACCCAAAGTGAACTCACTGTATTCAAGAAACATTTCTAGTGATAGTGAAAAAAAAGTTGCTAGTCAATATATATTAAAATTTTTTTTACAGAGTGCACCCAAAGTGAACTCACTGTATTCAAGAAACATTTCTAGTGATAGTGAAAAAAAAAGTTGCTAGTCAATATATATTAAAATTTTTTTACAGAGTGCACCCAAAGTGAACTCACTGTATTCAAGAAACATTTCTAGTGATAGTGAAAAAAAAGTTGCTAGTCAATATATATTAAAATTTTTTTACAGAGTGCACCCAAAGTGAACTCACTGTATTCAAGAAACATTTCTAGTGATAGTGAAAAAAAAGTTGCTAGTCAATATATATTAAAATTTTTTTACAGAGTGCACCCAAAGTGAACTCACTGTATTCAAGAAACATTTCTAGTGATAGTGAAAAAAAAGTTGCTAGTCAATATATATTAAAATTTTTTTACAGAGTGCACCCAAAGTGAACTCACTGTATTCAAGAAACATTTCTAGTGATAGTGAAAAAAAAGTTGCTAGTCAATATATATTAAAATTTTTTTACAGAGTGCACCCAAAGTGAACTCACTGTATTCAAGAAACATTTCTAGTGATAGTGAAAAAAAAGTTGCTAGTCAATATATATTAAAATTTTTTTACAGAGTGCACCCAAAGTGAACTCACTGTATTCAAGAAACATTTCTAGTGATAGTGAAAAAAAAGTTGCTAGTCAATATATATTAAAATTTTTTTACAGAGTGCACCCAAAGTGAACTCACTGTATTCAAGAAACATTTCTAGTGATAGTGAAAAAAAAGTTGCTAGTCAATATATATTAAAATTTTTTTACAGAGTGCACCCAAAGTGAACTCACTGTATTCAAGAAACATTTCTAATGATAGTGAAAAAAAAGTTGCTAGTCAATATATATTAAAATTTTTTTACAGAGTGCACCCAAAGTGAACTCACTGTATTCAAGAAACATTTCTAGTAATAGTGAAAAAAAAGTTGCTAGTCAATATATATTAAAATTTTTTTACAGAGTGCACCCAAAGTGAACTCACTGTATTCAAGAAACATTTCTAGTGATAGTGAAAAAAAAGTTGCTAGTCAATATATATTAAAATTTTTTTACAGAGTGCACCCAAAGTGAACTCACTGTATTCAAGAAACATTTCTAGTGATAGTGAAAAAAAAGTTGCTAGTCAATATATATTAAAATTTTTTTACAGAGTGCACCCAAAGTGAACTCACTGTATTCAAGAAACATTTCTAGTGATAGTGAAAAAAAAGTTGCTAGTCAATATATATTAAAATTTTTTTACAGAGTGCACCCAAAGTGAACTCACTGTATTCAAGAAACATTTCTAGTGATAGTGAAAAAAAAGTTGCTAGTCAATATATATTAAAATTTTTTTACAGAGTGCACCCAAAGTGAACTCACTGTATTCAAGAAACATTTCTAGTGATAGTGAAAAAAAAGTTGCTAGTCAATATATATTAAAATTTTTTTACAGAGTGCACCCAAAGTGAACTCACTGTATTCAAGAAACATTTCTAGTGATAGTGAAAAAAAAGTTGCTAGTCAATATATATTAAAATTTTTTTACAGAGTGCACCCAAAGTGAACTCACTGTATTCAAGAAACATTTCTAGTGATAGTGAAAAAAAAGTTGCTAGTCAATATATATTAAAATTTTTTTACAGAGTGCACCCAAAGTGAACTCACTGTATTCAAGAAACATTTCTAGTGATAGTGAAAAAAAAGTTGCTAGTCAATATATATTAAAATTTTTTTACAGAGTGCACCCAAAGTGAACTCACTGTATTCAAGAAACATTTCTAGTGATAGTGAAAAAAAAGTTGCTAGTCAATATATATTAAAATTTTTTTACAGAGTGCACCCAAAGTGAACTCACTGTATTCAAGAAACATTTCTAGTGATAGTGAAAAAAAAGTTGCTAGTCAATATATATTAAAATTTTTTTACAGAGTGCACCCAAAGTGAACTCACTGTATTCAAGAAACATTTCTAGTGATAGTGAAAAAAAAGTTGCTAGTCAATATATATTAAAATTTTTTTACAGAGTGCACCCAAAGTGAACTCACTGTATTCAAGAAACATTTCTAGTGATAGTGAAAAAAAAGTTGCTAGTCAATATATATTAAAATTTTTTTACAGAGTGCACCCAAAGTGAACTCACTGTATTCAAGAAACATTTCTAGTGATAGTGAAAAAAAAGTTGCTAGTCAATATATATTAAAATTTTTTTACAGAGTGCACCCAAAGTGAACTCACTGTATTCAAGAAACATTTCTAGTGATAGTGAAAAAAAAGTTGCTAGTCAATATATATTAAAATTTTTTTACAGAGTGCACCCAAAGTGAACTCACTGTATTCAAGAAACATTTCTAGTGATAGTGAAAAAAAAGTTGCTAGTCAATATATATTAAAATTTTTTTACAGAGTGCACCCAAAGTGAACTCACTGTATTCAAGAAACATTTCTAGTGATAGTGAAAAAAAAGTTGCTAGTCAATATATATTAAAATTTTTTTACAGAGTGCACCCAAAGTGAACTCACTGTATTGAATTTTTTTTCACCGAGTTCTATATAAATGCTCTCTACAAAATATTTTTACTTTAAAATTTTTTATTTTTAGCTTGAATTAGTTTTAAAATGCATTACAAACATGTGTACAAAAATTTATACTGATACTTATAATAACTTAAATTTTATATGCATTCGAATATTGGTCACATTTTCATGATTTCTGGCCTTTGATGACTTTCCTGTGCCCTTAAAACTTTGAGCAAATTTCGATTCGAAATGTGAGCGTTGCTTTGGAAATCGAATACCCAGCATGTCGTTTGTAAGCTGCTCGACCAATATATATATATTTTTTCAATAGAAGTTTAGCCGATAACGCTATAAATTCAATTGAGGCGCAAGGCTTCGTGATGGTATACAAACAATCGTACAGTATTGCTAAAACGCGGTAACAAATAACGCCTTTTTTACGTGCCTCGTAAAAGAATTATATGTATAGATTATTTGATTGTTTTTTTGGAGTTTTGTGGCGTAAGGGCTGTATTTGGTCATTATGTGCCAGACACAAGACACACTATCAAGTAGACACTGACGTTTTCCATTTTCCCAATATTATTTATCTCTAATATTATAAAAGAAAGTGTTTGTTTGTCTTTTTTGGGGCCGCAAAATCCCTACAATTCTATGGCATTTACAGCAATGACATTTGGAACACATGTAGTCCGAATTATTTGCACTTTTTGGGTAGCGGCGAATTTTAAAATTCAATCTAGAAGATTTTTAAATGAATTTCATAGTTTTATTCTCCATCGGTTTTTCAAACGCAGAGAACTTTTTCTACTCATGCGACCTTGCAGGTTTGAAATCACGCCAAGTTCTTTTCATCCTCAAAATGCGGAGAAAATTATTATTTTTTGCTTCCGCTTTGATTTTGTGCGATTGATTTCCCAGCCAGACGATAAATCTTAACGGAAGTCAAAGTTCTTTTTTATTATTATCTCCGAGACGGTTAAAGATAGAGTAAAAATTTCAACGGATTTGAAATCTGCGGAAAATTTCAGTTTAGATTGCTACCTAAAAATATGAGTTTCTTTAAATAAATAATTTTTTAATTGAATATATCTTCAACGGATTTGAAATCTGCGGACAATTTTACACCAGCTTAATACATTACACCCAGTTTAACACCACGGGCACGGGCAACGCCGGGCTAGCCACGCAGGGGCTAGTATAATATAAACCACATTTGGTCTGTTCTGGCGTGAATGGTTTTAACAAAACGTGGTCGAAACAGCCTAGTAAAATAAAAAATTGTGCAATGGTCCGTTCAGGCGCTCAACGCCTATTATCAAGATTTATTTAACGGATGGTGCATTTACCAACGAAACCCGGGAGCACAAATAAATGAGACACTACTGCATTTTAGACCGAAAAGTTTGAAAAATTTAATAACCTTATACCACTAGAAAAATAAAAGCACCCTATCAACTGTTAGTTGAACATTTTTATTGTTATCAGATGTAATATTTCTTATATTTATGTTTATAGCATGTGGCTTTCGTCAAACGAAGATATTCCAGCTTGGAGATTGTCGTTTTGACATCCACGGCCCCAGAAATATCCACTTTTTCCCGAAATTTCTACTGCGGATTTCTGGAGCATTTGAGTGGATTATAATATACTGCTGTTTGTCCACCTCGAGAACTGCTCCCGGTACCATCACTGGGTGGTGACGGTCGCTATGGAAACGTTCATTTTAACTCTCGCGATGGCTTAATTTTATTGTTTTTCGCGCATGCTGGCGGCGGAAAGGGACAGTTTATTGGTATAGATGTTCTCGGCGACAAGTAAAAATCTTAACAAGCATATTTGCAATTTGTCATCAAATACGCCAGTGTGGGATTCCTATGGGAAATAGGGTAACGTCCGTTCCCATGGCAACAGATAGGGTCAGGCTTTATGTCTAGAGCAGATCTTGTAGTAGTCAGCTGGATGTTCGTTCGTTAATGTTGCAATGGAGCAACATAACGGGTTATTGGCGACGGGACCAAAACTTGGTGCTCAGTTGATTAGTCGTTTTGTTTTCACGTCTTATGGCGCAAGGGCCATATTTGGCCAAACTGCGCCAAACACAAGACAACACGAAGCAAAAAGAATTTGAAAGCGAAGGTATGAAAGTTGAAAAAGATAGCTTGGTTATCATGATAGCGCGACCTCCGTGTTTACTAGACAGTAAATCCTTACGAATGGAGAAGTTCACTAGAGCAGGGGTTCCCAACCTTTTAGGAACTGCGTACCACTTGAAATTTTTAGAAACTTTTGGCGTACCACCTGTCCTAAATGTTTTAGGAACATATAACTAATGTCAGAAAAGTGCCCAATGGCTTGTTCTATTTTAATTAAAATAATAAGAAAGCTTCATATATTATGATTAATGCACTTGTATTTCGTATTAATGTTTTAATAAAGGAAAAATTAAAACGATTATTGAAAATTATAGTTTTAATTTTTACTCATAGGTCTAAAAACAAATAATTTTAAATAATTAGTACAAACTAAGCAAACAAAGACTAAAATAATTAAAAATCAATTTTTAGTGCGAAACTTGTTGTTTGTCTTCTATTAAAATAGCAATATCAGGAGCAATGGAGCTTGACTCCACTCTTAAGTCCTCTTCAACACTTACTCTGTTTCTATATTTATTTTTGATACACAAAAGTTCAGAAAAACCACTCTCACACAAGTAACTAGTAACAAATGGCATAAGACAGGGAGAGATATCAACTTAATTTCGCCGAGATAGCCCTTGAATAGAAATAGATAATCAGCAACAAAGTTTCTCTTTAAATAATGTGCTACTTTTAGCGTTATTTATTACAATATAATAAAAACGTTAATCCCAAATTGATTTCATATAGTCCCATTTTTCCTATAACGTGGTTGTACATACTAAAAAATCGAACAAACTTCGTATAATATTTCGGTCGCTCGTATCATCCTTACGTACCGCCTGAAACATTGCCGCGTACCACCAGTGGTATGCGTACCACAGATTGGGAATCCCTGCACTAGAGTACTTCCGAGTCAATGAAGCCAATACACACTCAAAGGAGATGTGCCTCTGAGGGTCGATTGGGTTGGGTTTTTTGGCGCATTCACCATCAATATGTATAAATAAACATTATTTTTAGAATTGACAAATTTTTATTTGATAATAAATGTTCAGGGAAGTTTTTCGTAATGAAAAGAATTGACGTGTTCGTGGAGATTGATGCACGTTAATTTTTTTTGTTTTATTTCTGTATAAATAAAACACATTTGTAGTATTGACAAATTTTTATTTGATAAAGGTTCACGGGACCGCTGAAGACGCCCATCAATCATCTGATTGTTTCATTGATTGATTAGATAGTAGAAGACAAGCGATTTCAATCTCGTCACTCTTTAGAAATGCGTATTCACACACATACCCTGTCATAAGATTCTATAGCGCCAAACAAGGCGATAAGATGCCAAATCGGTCAACCAACTCAACGTTTCCCAGAGCAACCACGTGACTACTAGTCGGCACGCTTTTTGAAGCTCCTCTCAACAACAATGTTCAGTGGGCTTTCATTTCACGTCTATGTTTCAACTCGTATTGACCCCCTAAGCCAACCCAGATGGGGTGGGTGTGCCTGAACCATGTTGGCTACGTCACTTACAACATTTCATTGGAATTAAAATGGCCTATCTATCTCTCTCTCTCTCTCTCTCTTTCAAAAAAAAAAAAAAAAATATATATATATATATATATATATATATATATAATTCTCTTACGTGGCACGCAAAGAAGACGTTATTTGTTATCGCGTTTTGGCAACACTGTACGATTGTTTGTTTACCACGAAGCCTCGCGCCTCAATTGAATTTATAGCATTATTGGATACAGTTTTATTGAAAAAAAAATATATTAATCGAATCTGTTGCAGCTTACAAACGCGATGTTGGGTAATCGGTTTTCAAAGCAGCGCTCACATTTCGAGTCAAAATTTGCTCAAAGTTTTCATTTGAATTCCAAATTGTTCGAGTTCTGATTCCCGAGGTACAGATAATTTTTCTGCAGTACAACAAATTTATATTTAAATATATTTTTTTGGAATATCATATTTTGTAAACAATGTCTTCATTGATGCGAACGAAGCGAGCAAGGTTCGTGCAGCGAACCAATGAGGATTGCAAAGCAATCCTCCGGGGGTTGGCGAGCGTAAGCGAGCAGGGGGCGCGCATCCTAGTACCATAATAATGCTGACAACTTTTGCTTGAGCTAAAACTTGCCACGGCCTTCAAGCAAAACGACTTTCGTACAAAACACGCCGAAGGAAGTGCTAGACATCTCATTAAAAGACAATAAATTGTAGAGATAACTATACGGGAGTGAATTAATTCCCTTTAAAATGCAGCTTCCAATAATAACGGCACTTTTACCACAAGATTCAATAATGGCCGACGGGCAGGTTGACGCCACCAGACAGAGACGTCTTCCAATCGGAAACGCATAAAAATTCGACTAAGCAGGCATTTTCAGAAACCATTATCATAAACGGCAACTTTAAGTATGGCATTGATATTCCATGGAAATGCTTCCGGCTATTAAAGCCTTTTATCTCGACGTTTACCCTCGTCTATTTAAGAAACGGTTTCCGAACCGTTGAAGTCGTCACGTTTGTCCATCCATCGGCAAATGCTTGTGCTGCGTGCCGTAATCAAAGAAAATAGGTCTTCGCTAACTATTACTCGTACTGGCTGTGATAGTTATGGGAGAATTAATGATTAGCTGTCTGAAAACTAAACATGATTTATTGATTGTCTGTGCCCGGAAATGGAAAATTTGACTGAGTGTAGATGGCCGTGGGCCATTCGAAAGTTTGGGATCTCATGCGTGTTGTAAAATTGAAAAATTGCAATTTCGGGTATCAATTTAGAAACCACAGAAATATATTTTACGCACTGAAAAAAATTAACACGTACGGGGAGATTGATGCACGTTAATATTTTATGTTTTATTTCTATATAAATAAAACATATTTTTAGTTGTGACAAATTTTTATTAGAAAACCATATCCATAAAACCCAGGGTAGGAAGGTGGGTACACACAGTACTAATCAACATCGCACTAGGGCAACACAACTGGCTATTGGCGACGGTGCGGGTTCAATACCGAAAGGAAAGATTCAAAGACAACGCCAAGTCATTTCGAACCATGGTCAGATGGCGAGTCAACACTTGAGCTGGCACTCCACTCTCCAAACTTCCACACCAACCCCCCAAAGAAAACGACTAGTTTTTTGGATTTCCTGAAAAATGCAGATTTAAAATAAACGACATTTCGCACTTTGAGTGATGATATGCTCGTCTCTATAAGGACCGATAGTTTTTGTAATCTGCAAAGTGATGTCTATAGAAATAACTAAAACGTTTTATTGAGGTATGAAGCTTGTGACCCAGGTTACTTTCCCCAAAAGCTGTTATAGTCGCTGGCTTTCGACTTCTTACGGGACATGACTGTCTACAAAAACACCTGCGTCACATTGGAGGGTAGTTGAATTAACGTCGAACTGGAACAGCACAATGTGCTATTTGGGACGGTTCATGATCATTCCGGTTCCGTGTCCCGGTATCAGAGTTCGAAGAGCAACGGATTAGCAACCTGAGGGTTATGAATTCGAAACTCGGTTTACCCAACTATCGTCTTGGTGGGGGCTGGAAGTGTATGTTGAATCTGTCCCGTGGCATCAGATATCCTCAAGTTGGCGTGGTGAGGAAGTTTCAGAGTGGGGTGCCATCAGCTCAGGAATCGTCATGTGACTTTAGTTCAAAATTACGAGGTGTTGTCTTCGAATCATTGCTTTCGGGATGGATCCTGGGCCACAGTCAACAATGTGTTGTTCCATTGCGATATTAGGCCGCTTTATCCCGGTAGGAAGAGAAACAGACTAGCAACCGGAACTAGGGAAAAAAACTAGCAACCGGATTGTTGCGAGTTCGAATTCAACCCAAGATCGTCTTGTTCAAAGGGAGCTGATGCATATTAAATCTATCATAGCCTCAAATTTCCTCATGTTGGCGTGGTGTAGAAGCTTCGAGAGTGGAATGCCAGCTCAGGTGTGACCTCGGGATCTGACCGTGTTTCAAAATTACGCGATGTTGGAACTCTCTCTTCGGGGATTGATCCCGGACCGTCGCCAATAGTTCGATGCGTTTCTCCAGAGTGCGACGTTATAATTAAAACACCTACCTACCAGTGTGCGATATTAAGTCAACTATCTACCTATTATCCTTTCCCAGAGCTGCTTTAATAATTTTGATTCGATTTCTTTCAGGATATGACTACCTACAAAGACACCCATATCGTGTTGAATTAGCGACATCAGCTGTCTAACGTCCTAGCGAACTGGGTGTAATGACGAGAGGTCACCTCAAGGGCTGCCCTAAAATTCTCAACGCTAATGCTGTAAGGACTGTATATGTGTTTCTAAAACATGTCTTACTATTGAAGACTTCTTTTGAACTGCTCGTCTACTGGTGACCAAAAATGCCTAGGGCGAAAAAACGTTTGATCTGAAAATCATTTTTATATCTTTACCCCTCCAAGTGGCTTCAACGTGGTATCTAATCCATCAGGATCTTGCCAATTTTGCAAATGACGAGGTACCATGCGATCAAGATTTTTTTTCGATGATAACGAGACGAGATCTGTCCACTGTTCCTCTGATGAGGAGAGACGACAAGGTTATGATGGACGAGATAACGTCTTCACCAGATCTTGAAGGACGAGATAACGTCTTCACCAGATCTTGCTGGACGAGATAACGTCTTCACCAGATCTTGATGGACGAGATAACGTCTTCACCAGATCTGGAAGGACGAGATAACGTCTTCACCAGATCTTGAAGGACGAGATAACGTCTTCACCAGATCTTGATGGACGAGATAACGTCTTCACCAGATCTTGATGGACGATATAACGTCTTCACCAGATCTTGATGGACGAGATAACGTCTTCACCAGATCTTGATGGACGAGATAACGTCTTCACCAGATCTTGATGGACGAGATAACGTCTTCACCAGATCTTGATGGACGAGATAACGTCTTCACCAGATCTTGATGGACGATATAACGTCTTCACCAGATCTTGATGGACGAGATAACGTCTTCACCAGATCTTGATGGACGAGATAACGTCTTCACCAGATCTTGATGGACGAGATAACGTCTTCACCAGATCTTGATGGACGAGATAACGTCTTCACCAGATCTTGATGGACGAGTTGTCTCGTCCATCGATATCTTATGAAATTTACAACTGACGAGAAACCACGTCATTACGATGTGTTTATTTTTTATGATGACGAGATAATACGAGATCTTGATGTATCAGATATTTTGACCTAACCAAACCTCGATGGACGAAATGAGTCGCTCATCAAGATCTGACAAAATTTACAACTTACGAGGTATCAAGTTTTCAATATTATTATTTTTTTATAATGACAAGATAAAGATCTGGTCAGTGTTCTTTTAATGACGTGTAACGAGGAGATCTGGTTAGTTGTGTTAATCCTCATGATGGTTGTCTCGACGAAACATCTCGTAACAAGAGGAAAACTGACTAGACTTTGCACACGTCATTATAAACAGTAATTTTTGTAATTTTAATTAACTTCGTACTATAGCAACACAACGGGCTATTGGTGACCGTCCGGGATCAATCCCCTAAGGGAGGACAATATCACGTCATTTTGAACCACGGTCAGATGACGAGGCTACACCTGAGCTGGCACCCCACTCTCCAAACTTCCACACCAACCCAACTTTCGGACACGACTAATATAAGGTGCATCAGCCGCCTCTACACCATACGTTTACAAACAGCTATGCACTGACCCGAATTCAAACCAGGTACCTTCCGATCTAGAGGCTAACACCTTAACCACCATACCGATTGGAAGAGTGTGGGGTGCCAGCTCAGGTGTTGCTTCGTGGTTCAAAATTACGAGTTATTACAAAATTACAAAATTATTACTGACCGTGTTTCAAAATTACGAGGTGTTGTCCTCGGATCTTTCCCTTAAGGGACTAATCCCGGACCGTCGTCAATAGCCCGTTGTGTAGCTCTAGTACGACGTTAACTAAAATTACCAATTACCGATTGGAAGCGTAACGGACTAGAAACCGGAGGGTTGCGAGTTCAAATCAAATCAAAGTTCTAGGTATGCAAGGGGGCTGGTGCACGTTGAATCTGTTGTGACTTCAAATGTCCTCACGTTTGCGTGGTGTGGATGTTTGCAGAGTTGGGTGCCAGGTCAGGTGTGACCTCAACATCTGACCGTGTTTCGAAATGACGTGTTACTGTCATGGGATCTTTCCCTTGGGGTTTGATCTCTGGCCGTCCCCAATAGCCCGTACTTTGTTCAAGTGAGATTCATTGAATTACCTATAAGCCATCTCTTTTAAAATTGAAGGTTATGTAGGTGCATATTTAGTTAACGTCGCACTAGAACAACACAATGGGCTATTGGCGACGGTCCAGGATCCATTCCGACGGGAAATATCCTAAGGACAACGCCTTGTCAATGAGAACCACGGTTGAGATGACGAGGACACATCTGAATATCATTATAAAAAGAGATAGGATATATCTCAATGATGCGATGTCTTGCCATCAACAATATTGATCATATCCCGATGGACGAGATATCTCGTCGTCACTGGAAGGGCTAATGACGTCATTCTTCATCGAGACAAACACCAGAAGGGTTAAAACTGTTGGAGACACCAAAAAAACTCACAAGCGTGGTATGAACTTCCATTTATTTAAGAATATCCTGATCATATATATATCGACTTATACATTTAGTCTAAAGTAGTGAGAGATCTGTTTTCTTTCCGAGTTTCTCTTGTTGGGGGGTTGTACGATGAGGTTTTCTCCGAAGACAGCAGGATGTAGAGTATTGTTACACATTTTACACTCGTCGTTTGAGATTAGACATTTTACATTAGCGAGACACATATGTTAGCATTCACACTAGTATAGAGATAGCATCGACATGAAACTGCAAAATTAAACATCAAGTATCGTGGAGTTGCAAGAACGCTTGGGGATGTGGTATTGCTCGTGGTGTTTGTTGTATTTGGCTTGTTCCGAGATTTGAAGTGTGACGAGCATGCAAAATTTGTGAGATGGGATTTTTGATCGTGGACCTTTTGAATATTTGCACTCTAAAATTGGATTCGTCTGGTACTAGAGGCTTGTGGAATGACGAAGAGAAAACGTTATAGTTGTACGTATACAATCCATCTAAAGATACACACAGACATTTTACAAAAGAAATGTCGGTTGGATTTTATGGCCATATTTCGCCAAGCTACGCTAAGCACATGACCAACAACATCAAGTTATTTCGCCATTTTGGAATGACAAGTATTAAATGCTGTGTATATAAGAAAATGGCATTTAGCAATGCTAGATAACACTGTCATCACAACTAATCATAGTTAGTATTTAAGTTTTCTAGCGTTATGAGGTAACGCATATACATACACCTCACATCGTGTAGGTAGCGTTTAACAATAATTTTTTTTAAACTAACCAAACAAGGATATATTATTTTTTTTCGAGGTGAGAGCATGGCGGTATATTATAATTAATTCTCTAATAATGCATAGAGGATATATAATTTAACTTTTAATTGAATCTCGGGCTTTGGAGACATGCTATGAACAATACCATTCATGTCTATATCAATGAAAAAAATCATTTTAAGTTTTCCAATCCATGGATTCTGTGAATGATTAAAATCACCAATTACGTAGAACGTGTCAGAACGCATGCGTTATTGATCATAACTTTATTCCAAACTTAATTGATTGCCATCTTGGTAACTTCATGGATGAGCGGCAATTAGGACCTAATTATCAAATGATCTCCGGGGTAAATGAGCATATAATTGGACTCCTCAGGAGTTGAAAGATGAGAAATTGTGTCACCTAATTACGTCCTAGAGAAATGATCAATTTTTCAGTGAAGTTATGTCATGTTAAGCGAGTGCGATGCAGTGTGATATATCATTTTAAATTGCTAATTAACTGTTTGACCCAACTTTAATTTTTTACCTTAGTTTCTTAAACTGGTAGACGCATTTAGGATCTGTAGTTTTTGTAGTAAGATAATATAGTAGTGTCTATATTTTTCTTAGTGCCAAACTGTGCAACAATGGTTTGTCCAAACTAAAATTTTCACCTGTTACAAAAGCTGGTAGACATGCAATACAACGTGATATTTCATTTCAAATTGCAAATTAATGGTTTTCCCAAACTAAAATTGTTACTCTAGTTACCTAATCTGATAAATACGCATATTATTTGTAGTTTAAGTCATATATTAAACGACTTTAATACACACAGTACCTGTTACTTAATTTCAAACTGAGAATGACCGGCTTGCCTCGACAAAAAATTACCGTTGTTTATTAAGCTGGTAGAAGCACATGCGATATATAGTTTGACACAAATCAGTAAGCGAATACAATCTGTGTCTATATTTAATGCCAAACTATAAATCAACAGTTTGCCTAAACTAAGATTTTTACCCTAGTTTCTCAAACTGGTAGAAAAGCATAGTATAAGTAGTTTAAGTCATGCTAAGTGAATGCAATACAATGTAATAATTTATTTCAAATTGAAAATTAATGGCTTTTCCCAACTAAACATTTTAACATAATTTCGTAAGATGGTAGACGTGTAAAGGAGTTGTAGTTTACGTCATCATTTATTAAGAGAATACAATACTTCGTTGTCTGATATTTAATATCAAACTGGTAACTAACATTTAGCCCCGACTGAAATTTTACATTAGTTTATTCATCAAGTAGACGTACAGATGATCTGTTGTTTATGTGTACTATAAAGTGCCAAATTCTTAGCAAAATACAGGATTGGTATTAAATACAATAGACTAATGGAATAAATAAGGTGTAGTATAAATTTACCAGTAAAACATTATATTTTCAAAATTAGGGGAAGTATCAATTTTGAAATGGAATAGTCATGCTTTTTATTAGATTATTGGTAACTTCATCCTCGAATTCGCCATTGTTGCCGTTTCAAAGCTAATAATATGTAACACAGATTTCGCCTTTAGTACTGGATTATTCTATTATTTAAATTTGTTTTAAATATATGTAATGAAATCAATGAGGGAAGTTTAAATTATTTTTGTAACTTATTCAATAACATAGTTCGTCCCTAAATGAAATTTAAAATTAACAGACACGAAATAATTGTGATTTAATTAGTATTCACCAGAAAATGTCATGTATATTCATGCTATGCGTGTAGCAAGTATAGTAAGGCAATGTTAATAATACAGATTTCTAACTGGGTGGGTACTGTAGTAATACTGTAGTAATTTATATATATTTCATTCCATACATTTAGAAGACACATTTAAATTGTATTGCAATTTATAACAGTTGTCGAAACACAATAGTTTGTCAATAACTTGTCAGTAACTACAATTTTGCATACTCGTCACTTACAGTTGAGAACTTACAGTCGAATTAAAACAAAAAAACTATTTAAAAACTCACATATATGTTATGTTACACCTGACACACAGTTGAGGATAAAATATGGATGTATCTTTAAAGGTCAAATCATCACACAAGTTACTGAATGAACTTCTGTATGAATACTTTTGACAGTATGTTTCATAAAAATCATCTTTCTGACCATTTTAACTTTAGTATTTACCTCATACATATAAATGCCAATTTTATGATTAAGATTGTATTTCTAACGATTTATTTCAACTATCAAGTCCATAATTACTTAGGTTCCAATAAGTATATGTACATAATGAGATATCGTGAGTTTAAAATCATGCTGATTTATGACATGGCTTTTGAACACTTGGCTATTTTCTGTATTTTTCTTGAAAAGGATATTTATATTTTATTTTTTTTATGTATTTTAAAGAGTCTGTTTAGGTTTTCTTTTACTCTAATCTCTATTGATTTATAATTACAACCAATTAATTTTCATAGCACTCTTCTATGTTCTAGAATGCAAAAGCATATTTTGCCGAGTTCAAATGTTAAAACTGATTTGATAAGAATTACTCATGTGGAAATGTGTGATTTTCTTAATAAGTCAGATTTAAACTAAAAGGTTTTAAAAGCACAGCTGTGAGCTTTGATAGTCAGAAATAATTTAAATTCATAGTATGTTATTGTTTTAGTAACATCTATAATCTGAATTTTATTTAAGGGATCATACAATAGTTTATTCATTCTTGATTTTAATTCGAATTAGCAAAGATAGGTTAAAAATAAAAATTAAATATATCGATTTTCGAGTTTTTGTATTTTATTATTTGCTACAGATATTAATTGAATTACTCAGCTAATGCTAATTTATTTCTGAGCTGTGCGTATATAATGAAAGTAATTAATAAGTCTTCTAATTGCTATTCATTTATTGCTTGGAGGGGGTGTACAACATACAGTGTGGTTCAAAAGTTAGAATATAGAACATTTGCATATGAGGAGTGTAAAAATTGAAAATTCGAATCATGTCTCAAAAATTAATAGAATAATAGTAAACATAAAATGAAGTGTAGAATTTTCCCCAGATTTTATTCCACAAAATAACATAACGAAAAAAGAACGTGAGAATGATAGCCCTCAAGGTAGGGAATACAATGTTATATTCCTCTATCTGCATTTTGATAGCACATTTTCTAAAAGAGGCTTTTTACAACTTTAATTTTCTCTAAACTAAGTGTATGCAGTTGTGTTGGGTTTATGTCATAAGGGCCATATTTGGCCAAACTAAGCCAAATACAAAGCAGACAACTGCAAATAATGGACATACACATACAAGGAAATTTCAATAACGCAGAAGAGAGAAATGAACACAGGATAAGTTACAATAATCTAACCTGCGTCGCATACAACTAGCATGTTGCTAGAGCAGTGAATAAATCCATGCCGGCCCCGAATGTTTTCAATAGTTTCATTAGTTGTCTGCAATATGGCGTCCGTCAGTTATTGGAGACTATTATTGAAGGTAGCGGATTGAGTGAGGTATCTTACCTATATACTAGAATTTAACTACTAATTGGTTAAAATGAACTGTAACTACGCAAAGGATTCAAATGATCTAAGACGGCGATTCCCAAAGTATGCCACAAAGTTATCCTTGCAAAAATAGAGAGAAAACTTTCAAAGAAAAAATAAAACATTCCATAATTTTCTCCGATTGTTAAGTCCCGAAAAACGCTGTTATGTTCCGCAAAAGGATTATTACAAATTTTCACGTGTTCTAAAAATGAGCAAGTGAGATTGCAGCTAAACTTTTCAGTGACTGAGGGAAAATACTCCCTGCAATATCTCCATTACTCAAGAAAAGCAATCTGTTTGCAAATACATGCTTCTGCATGCTTCAAAACTGAATTTCAACAAGAGTCTAGAGTTGTGGCAATTGTAATTTAGTTATAATTTAGAATAATAATTTAGGTAATTTAGAATAATAATTTAGATGATTTAGAATAATATATATATATATATATATATATATATATATATATATATATATATATATATATATATATATATATATATATATATATATATATATATATATATATATAATTTAGAATAATAATTTAGATAACTTAGAATAATAATTTAGATAATTAGCAATAATAATTTAATAATAACCATTAATAATTTAGAGCTGACTTAAAACATAGATCTAAATACTTTACTGCCTATTTGGAGGTGAAAATTTGGATTGTTATATGGTTGTATGCAGATCTATATACGCCATATTTAATTTTACAATCTCTAGGGTGCGGCGAAAAATTTCATTTTTCTAAGGGTTCCTTGGACTGAGAAGTTTGAGAATCACTGATCTTGGAAGGTTGATGTATACACTCGTGATCGTTGAAAGCAAATGTGTAGATAATTTTCATAAAGTTGCATAATTTTTATAAAGTTGCATTGCAACGATTTGAAATATCTCAATTTTTGTTACTTAAAATATAGTTTATCATTGGATTGCATTTATATGCATATCCTAACTTCGGGACCATACTGTATTTCATAGATAAATAGTTTAAAATGTCATTTCAATTATCGATGGGGACACCTTGTTTGTCTAAGACATTATTCTACATATTATTATACATTACACAAGACTAGTTCAATGAACTGAATAAAATATTACACAACTCATACACATAAGAAATGTAAAGAGGATTCAAAAGGAAATTATGATTGCAGTAAAGCATTCAATTTTACCTATTTTTTTTATCTATAGAGATTTATTCACTTTAGATTAATCAAGGCTGTGTGTTAAATCATTAATTATAATTATTATAGTTCGAAATTTCACTAGCATGTAAGGTTTATTTAAATTATGAACTAAACGGAAATACAACGAGCATAAAATATCTTATTACAATGAATACAATGCATCAATAGCATTATAAATGAGTGCTGGTATTTCAATATTTACTTTGGGATTCGGTTTTCAAAATTAGTTGTTTTGAATCTAAACAAATCATAGAAAATATAGATTAATTTTGCATTGCATACATGTATGTTGTATAATAGTATCTCAATTTAGTAACAGGTTTGAATTAAAAAAAGTCATATTTATAAAGAAAAAGTTTCATAATATTAAGATATATGAACATTAAGAACAACTATGATAAAATGTAAGTGAATACTCTCTAAATTTGAGATTTCTAAATAATAGGGTACATTTTTCAGAAGACATTTGTTATTTTTAACATTATTATTGGAGTACTTTATGTTCTCTTGTCGATTAAAATTGGAAGAATTTAGATAAATATTCTAGCCTTGACTCCTAAAACATAAATACATCTCCGTTTTCATCTGAAAAGGTAAACAACACACGACAGAAAAATGATACATTAACAAACAACTCATAACACAAATCGTTCACGAAAATACGTAACTACTTATGATTCAACATATAATCTGTGTAGTTTCATTGAGCATGACTCATAAGTGTGACGTTTACAGAACAAACCGAAGATTCAATTCAAATAGTACAACAACAAACGAGATTGGAAGACTCATAAAAGGCTTATCCACAGAGATATGTAACCGACAAAATAGAATACACATTCACACTAAGAGGTCACACCGAAATTTAATAAAACACGGATCATTTGATTACTTGGCATATTCGCTTCCATTTGAAGCGCCATCTTTGTGAGTCGATTCTTCCAAATTTAACATCTATATCCATACAAAAGATGGAAAACAATTTGTACATGGAACTACACTTAAGATTCGAAGCATAAATGATTGTTATTGCCGCTAATGTTCATGCTCGCATTTCCATCACTAGGTTCTTGCACAACATTTATTTTGCTATGAATTCTTGTTCAACTGCCTTCTCTTCGCTGAAAGGAGCACCAAGTATTCTATGGTACAATATACTAGTCACAAAGAAGGCTTTGGATAGGTGATGCTACGATAGGCTTGTCACTACATGGTAAGACTTGTATATTTCATGATTTGCTGCTTAGGGCCTGATTTATACATGAAAAGGCACAGGTGCAGAGCAATCAAAAATCTAATAATACGTATCATATATAGGAAAATATATTTATCGATAATGTTCCAGATAATTTGAAATAATATCTGAAATCAAATGCATTACAAGAGGACAATCAGAATTTTCATAAATGTACTCAACTTAGCTTAGTTAATGAAATAATGGACGTTTACAAAAATAACTAAACCGCAATTTCTTTATATCGATTTATTTGTCTTCAATCGATCTGTTTCAATGTGATGTAATAGCTTTCAAGATTGATTCTAAGGGTCATTTGTTTTATGATAACCCTTCAAGTAGTTTCGACGAGATATCTCGCACACCAAGATCTGTCATTTTTCTAACGACGAGATATACCATACATCAAGATCTGGTTAGCTTCGCTAATGACGAAATACCTTGTCTCAACAACTACCTGGAGGGTTAAAACCTAAAATCCAATTTATACTCTTTGTAATTAAAGTCTCAAACAGAATTTATCAAGCATTAGAGAACTTATAATTCCTCATGCAGTATAAATCAAGCCCAGGTACTGTCCTTGAAAATAGTAGCTTTCTTTGATCGATAACGGTTTTTCTCTGACTATGATTAAACGTCTGATTTAAGTGTAGATAGTTTTCACTCTTGGATAACAGGATGTTGGATTTTTTTCATGCAAAAATCACTACCATTGCTAAGCATTGTGTATTGCTATGCAGAGTAGAGGTTATTTAGAATTAAGTGCATTATAATTATTTTATAATCAATCAATATAAGCGTAAGAATCTTTTCCAGTTCTAGTAGGCTTAAATGGGGTTAATTAACTTTAAACTTTTGCAAAGTATCTATTCACGAATTTGGAAGCAAGAACTTTAAGAAGAATGCAAATGTAATGTAATGTAATTAAATACTTTTACTTATCGTGTGCTTTTTTTATGTAATAATTTATAGACAATTTGAGCCATTCGTTTGATAGGAATATAAAGATAGATTTCTATAATATGTGAAGAATATTCGTGTGTCGTAATGCTGACTTCAAAGAACCGAAACACAATATAACTTTAATTAAATTCTTTTACACATCTTTAAAGAAAAACTTTTATTTCTATATTTCAGTGATATTTTCAGAGTTTTTTAACGCATTTAAAACTCTGGTTCTTTTTTACATTTCATGGATATTTTCAGAGACCTTTCACATATTTTAGAACTTTTTATTATTTTTATGTTTCACTGATATTTTCATAGTTCTTTTCACTCGCTTAATAGTTTTAGAATCAAATTTTTAGCAAATGAATAAAAATCGTTCGTAAAATAAGATGACATTGTTTGTTCAGATTTTCTAATCTTGTCAATGTTTTTTCCCAAACACCTTTTTAGAAATTTACTAACTATGAAGTATTTCAAGCACCAAAATTAGACCATAACAGTTGTAGTGAAATGAACATACAGAATGATATAGTTCTATAATAAACAATACGAATTGATAAAGTAGTACTGCAATAAGCAATACAAAATGGTAAAGCAGTACTATTATAAAAAAAGGAATGATAAAGTAGTACTACAGTAATCAATACAAAATGATAAAAAGTAGTACTATAATAAACAACTTTTAGTATAATGATAAAAATACGAAATTACATAAAGCATTTATTCGATCACAGATAAGCCCCTTCCATGTACTACTAAACTTTTCAACTAGCAAAAGCTTTTCAAGCAACAAATTATTTACTATAATCTTCTGTTCACACAGAGTATAATGTAACTTTTTGAATTCAGACAACGCAACACATCAACAAATAATTGTCACAATAATCACAATTGCATTCTAAAGGTGCGTATGCATGTATATACAGAGACATATAGATGTTTCATAAATAGATACGTTTTATCACAACACAAAAAGTAAGCATAGAACAAAATCAAAAGAATGCGTGGTCCCAAAAATACTTTCAATAGATTGGTGAGCTATCGATCGAAAATTATACTTACCCAAAATACATTTTAAGTGGTTTCATAAATCACAATTCTAAATAATCTATTAGCGTAATTTCTCTTAAGCTTCGAAGCCAATTAAAGAGTGTCTCTACATATTTTACACTGTGAGAATTGCGAAATTTTTATTTTCTAGCATTATCAGGTATATCGGGGTTAAAGGTAACTAGTAGGTAGGTACACCATCTATTCACATATTTGTTTTTCCCTGAATGTTGGATCTTGCGGGCCGAAAAAAATTCGTGCGTTTTTCTTATCAATCCACATACAAAAGGAAACATTGAAATGTTCTACTGAAAATAAACTTCCGTCAAATAGAATCGCTCGGGCTTCTGATTTTCCCTAGGAACCTCCTCGGAGATCTTGTGTAGTGGTTGATTTGTGTCTAGTATTCTGCCCAGGACCGCTAAGTCCCGGGATTTGGAACGAATTAGAAGCTTAAAACAGTGGCTATGAACCATACGCAGCTGAACCTAATGTACTGCAGGCGACCGAGAGATTTACCATCCTACTTTTGAATTTAACTCTGAAAAGCCAATGGTGGATTGAAACATTTACTTACACATTTGGGTTTAACTCTCCAATGGTTTCGACGAGATATATCGTGCCAGATCTTGTCAATTTAACTAATAACCCGATATCTCATCGAGACAAAATCAACTTATTACTCTAAGGGAAACGAAATTCCATGTAGGAAAAACAAATCGTTCTTTGTCTAGTACTGGTAACAGTTTGCAACATGTTTGTGCATCAGAGGTTGGCAATAGGGTCGTTTTCGACATGAAGCTAAACCACCAGCATGGTTAAAGGACGATACTGGATTAAGACAACTATTATATAGGGTTTGAAAACTGCCAATGAATTACCAATTTTAGAGACTGGTGATAAGTACCATCACGGAAAGTTATGTTTCTTAGATATGATATTTTATTATACCTACTATATTGCTGTCGATACAGTTGGTGAGTGATTTAGTATTCTGCTTATGAATTTAACTTTGAAAGGCCAATAGTGTATTGAAATAATTACTTATCACATGCAGTGTTTAAAAAACTGACAGTGAATTTTGAATTTTAGAGAGAGGTAATAAGTGCCATTAGCGAAACATCCTTATTTGTTTTATTAGCTATGATATTTTAGCTTTAAGATCCTATTTCGAGGATCAATTTATCTGACGGAAGTAGTTGTAAATGCTGTGATATGCCAGTAGTGGTGTGATTTTCGATATCCAAATGTGGTTCACCGCTCTGTAGGTTTAGGGATCTTTTGTTTATAATTCGTTTTGGTATCTTCTGTTGGATGTAAACACTGATTGTTTCCTTGTTTCAAGAATGATTTTTGGAAGGAAATAAATTAATCTTTGAAAAATGTTTACATGTTAACAGAAAGTTGTGAAAAAATGCTTTGATCCCAACTGTGATAGCTGTCACATCGGAAACGTGCTTTAAAACATCTCGCTAATTTAAAAACTAACTTAAATCTGGTATTGGGCATTTCTGTTAATAAGAATGGAGGTAATGTGCAAACACTATAGTGAAGATTTAATGCATTTTCCTTTTAATATACTGTATTGCTAGTCAAGAAGACATTTTCTCTATAAATCTGGTAAACTAAAAAACTGTAACTTAAATACGGTACTGAGAGAATAATAAAAATGCCGGTAATGTGCGAACACTTTTATAAAGCTTTAACGTATTGTTTTTTAATTTTCTATCTTCCTCATGAAGAAGACACTATCTCTAAGTCTAGCAGGTCAAATATGGCGCCATAAAAACCCCAAACCAACCAAGTTTGATCATTTGGGTTTATAATTGTTGCATATTGCGCAGATAAAAAAAAAGTATCCGATAGTTACGATCATAGAAAACAATATGTTCTCTCAACTAACTGTGGATGAAGATTCTTATAATTTTTTAGCTTTATGAGATGTCAGATACATTACTCTGCTTGTAATAGCAGCTAACTCAAAGGAGATAATAATGTTTTCTTAACTAGCATGACATTATAAAGGTCACTGAATTTTATATATCATACTAATGTTTGAAAATCACATTGAAGAACATTTTTAATGTTTGATATTAAATTGCCTTTCTATTGAAATATACTTTGCAACCTTAATTCGGATTTTCGTGAGCTATATGATGGACAATGTTCTGAAGCCTGTGAACTATGTCATCAGAAATTCCATCACGTTTTAATTCAGTTTAAATAAAATTTTCGTCTAGCTTATCGGCCTGAGAATCATTAAAATTTTCGATACTATTTGCATAATTTAAATGAGTAGCAACTATAGTAATTTACTTACACCATGCAACTGATGTAATAATCGTGTAACTGATGTAATAATCATGTAACAGAGCAGTCGAAGTATATGTTTTGAATAAACTTGCTCAAACATTGACATCTTAAACCCAGTTCTAACCCCGATTTAAAATTTTTCGTTTTGTTAAATTTCAACCTTACTATGGTAAGACGAATTTTACTATTCATTCGCTGTGACTGCATTGAAAAATATGTTGCGCTCACTCTTGGTCTAGTTCTGCAGTTAGCCAACAAGGTGGCAACTTTAAGTTAAGCATAACTTGGTCACGTAGTAGCCACTGTTTTAAGGCTTTAAAGTTTATTAACACTATTGGAGGACACACTATGCAATCTAACATTCTAACCAGTTCTAATTTTCACAGCATTCTAACAGCAGCTTTTAAAATTCCGGATATGTCTTACAATATTGCATGTAATTCTACTTCTTGACAAAAACCCAAAGCTTAGGGTTGTATGGATTGCTCTTACACTTAAGAATGTATGAGGGATTTGTCATATATTCACTTATTTGATGCATAATTTCATGTTTTACATTTAACTTTGCCAGATTTCATTGTTCTGAAGTTGTAATGATATCTAGATGTATAATTTTTTCCATTTGTGTGTCTGACAGCATCAGAACTCATGATTCGAATTATTTTTAGCAAAGAAACATAAAAAGGTAGTTTTAATTACTACATTTTAGCATCACAATATTTTACATATTTAATTTCTGCAATTTAAACAAGTATCAATAAATATACAAAGATTATTGCTTCTTGTGAATGACATTTTTTCGAGTGAATGGAAGTATACTAGGAGAAAATAGTCACCGCTATATGACATAAAATAAATTATATACATAATATTAAACACATATATATGTATATATATGCATGTAACATTTATGCATATATTTGTATACATAATTTCTTTTGAGAATCTACATCTTTCTCACTTCTAAATACATCTGTTACAATAAATGTGCTCTGTTAATATACACGGGGTTATGAGATGGTATTTCTCTGAAAGTTTCGAAGAGGGCAACAGTTAGTTTTTGGGGATACAATATATCAACAATTCTTCTCAATCATGAAACATTATTTCTGGGCTCCGTATTGTTTGTTTATGAAGTCAGCCTTCTACCTGCTAACGTGCTTCATAGTAAAGGAAAATTTAAAATAAGCCGTCGAACACGAGTTTGAAAATAAGACCTTTCGAATTTGCTAATTGTGCTCAACCTATCACGATTGTGAAGAAAAAGAATTGGATTAGAGCAAGTTCAGCTTTTTTTTTTTTTTTAACTTCGTAAACTCGGAACTAAAAATTGCAATAAAACTCGCTTCTATGAGGGCGAAAATTTCCTCCCTAAAACCAAGCAATGAATGAATTGCAACCGAATATTTCCTTTGAACGCTCGATGCCTGCTAGCATCAGGAGTCAATACACACAGGTAATAGTTTCAACTATCGCTAATAGATGGCGGCACAGAACTAAGTAACGAAAACGATTAAGAAATATATATCGCTATTAGATTACTATAAAGCTTCTCTCTTTCCGTGATCACATGATTAACACGAATAAGTAACGCTCTCGAAGATACGGGATACATAATATCCTACACAACACATAAAGCTTGTTCATGCAGAATGCTGCGATGCCACGTACTGTTACCATCTTCTATTTGGCAATTTTTTTAAACGAATTCTAAATTATTGTCCTCAGGTTATCCTTTTGTTGAGGAGGTTTGCCGGACTTTTCCGATGAGCACGTTATTGTAACATGCAGACCGTCTTTTTACTTTCTGCAATTTTTGGTCTTCTTCCAAATTACTTGGGGGAAGTAGGTTAAGTTGCCGAAGTTCACGAACATCAGCAACCTAGAGAAAGAGTAGAAATGAGTAAGCGACATTCTGGTACAAACATTTGAAGACAATCGAACGATCAGTAACAGAAATTTACAGAAACTGAATTAATCGTAGCGAGATTTCCAAGTTAATGATTATATAACCACATCTTTAACTAATTGAATAATCAAAAACACATAAATCGATTTACATAATCACATCTAACATAATCTTACTACAGGTTGAATGAATACATGGATTCTTTCAACAAATACATTGATTCTTTCAGCCTTGGAACAGAATCTTTTGGAAATATTCTATTGGTCAAGAATGTCAAAATTTTTTAAAAGTCATAGAACGCAATGTAACGCGTCCTTGGAACGATTCTATTTGTTCTTTCCTAGGAATAAAATCCTTTTATGGATTATTCTTCATCGAAGTGGTTCAGTGATTTTAAAATACATGGGCAGTAAATAATTTGAGCAGGAGCAGGTTTAAATTTCTAATATTTTAATGAGTACTATAATTACTTATTTACAATCGAAAATGATAGGTAAGAGTAAGGGGATATCTCCTAAATTCAGCACGTAGCTGATCGTTATCAAATCAATCATACAATTTCAAATACTAAAATCGTTCTAAAGATTTCAGATAAGAGGAGACAACAAGCAGCGCCATCTGCGTGTTTTGATTGGTTACTCATGTTTCACAACTTCCTTAGAACGATTCTATTGGTCCTTTCCTGAAACAGAATTCTTTGAAAAAATTATATGGGTCCATTATGTAGAAAATAATCTTTTGGAAAATTTGTATTGATACTTTTTCCTCCAATTAGAATACTTTAGAATCTAGAATAGAATCCTTTGAAATAAGAGCGATTCGATTCATTGCTCCTTTCCATAAAAAAAATACTTTGGAAATATTCTAGTGCACCTCTTTTTAGAATAGAATCAGTTGGAAAGACTCCAATATATCTTTATTTAGAATATAATCATTTAAAGCGGTTTCATTTGTTAAAAAGGTCAAAATTGGTTAGAATTCACCCAGAGATGACTGCAGGTTGAAAGTTCGAATTATGCGTGTTTATTCTTCATAGGGTTAATAATATAATATAAGGTGTAACATCTTTAAATAAGCATTCCCGTCCAGATTATTCATGCAATGGAATTTATTGAGAAAGTGGTAAATCGAACATCACTAGCTTGTTAACAATAATAGTTTTGGTGTTTTTTGTAATGTCCAAATAACAGTCACAGAGCATTAGTTCTAGTTATACACAATAATTATCATAAATGTTTTTATTTTATTTTTTTTATTTTTTTTTTTATTTTTTTTTGCAGTTCTGTATTTGGAATATTTTACACTCTAAATAAATTTAAATGGCCAATGTTTTACACTAAATAAATTGCCAATGTTTTATACTAAATAAATTTTAATTGCCAATGTTTTACACTAAATAAATTGCTAATGTTTTATACTAAATACATTTCAATTATGAATATTTTACACTAAATAAATTTTAATTGCCAATGTTTTACACTAAATAAATTCCAATTGCCAATGTTTTACACTAAATAAATTTCAATTGCCAATGTTTTACACTAAATAAATTGCCAATGTTTTACACTAAATAAATTGCCAATGTTTTACACTAAATAAATTGCCAATGTTTTATACTAAATACATTTCAATTATGAATATTTTACACTAAATAAATTTCAATGGCCAATGTTTTACACTGAATAAATTTCAATTGCCAATGTTTTACACTAAATGAATTTCAATTGCCAATGTTTCACACTAAATAAATTTCAATTACCAATGTTTCACACTAAATAAATTTCAACTGCCAATGTTTTATACTAAATAAATTGCCAATGTTTTATACTAAATACATTTCAATTATGAATATTTTACACTAAATAAATGTTGGATTTGTACAAATATAGTCTTATTGAATTTAGAATTAGTCCACAATCTAGACGAGACACAAGGTTTTGGGGATCAATGACCTCTATTCACCCACATAAATCTTCCAATATGTATAAATAACATTAACCCTCCAAGTGATTTCAACAAGAAATCGCGTCTACAAAAGATTTGACAAATTTTGCTATGAGTGATGGACGACCTACGGAGAACCATAGACGAACTCTCGGATTTGTCTGGGGGTGTCCTGGAGTTTTTGCCAGCGCATTTGGACGGAGGAATCGAAGACGAGAAGATATTCCATTCGAAGAAAACAGCCCTAAATGTGGTGAAGTGGGGAATGGCGGTTCCACCGTCTTGCTCGTCAAGCAGTTTTTGACCGAAAACGGCATGACTTCTTCCCCACGCTAACTATTCACCGAATCTTGCTCGGTGCGATTATTTTTTTGTTCCTGGGGATGAAAAGAACCTTAAAGGAAAACATTTTGTAAACGTGGATGAGGTTAAACAAAAAAAAAAGACACGATCTATGAGAAGCATCTCTTTGACGGAGTTTACGAACTGCTTACAGAAGTGGAAGAATCTTATTGACTCTTGTATTGAGAAAAACGGGGAGTACTTTGAGGGTGACTTAAGTATAAATTTGTAAAAATATATACTTGATGTTTTATAAACTATGTCCGGTTTCTTTTGGGTCCCTCCTCGTATACTAATATCATGATCAATTACGCTAGTAAATTATATGTATATACGCTAATTATACTGGTAAAACATATGATGAGAATAAATGATAAACGAGTATAAAAATGCATAATTCTCAGAATGATTGTTTTTTGACGTACTATCTGGTAACTTCTATTAATACCCATCGAAAGCTTTCTTTATGAGGTGTGGTAAATTGAATCGAAATATTCATTATTATTTGTACACATATATTTTTTGTGAAAGTATTTTTGATTCATATATTTGTGAGATAGTTTTACAAAATTGTGCATTTATATGTATCTTTGAATTAATTTTCATTTTGTTGCTTCAATTAATAATGTAATTCAGTGAACTTAGTGGAAACATAAAAATTATGAATGAAAGTTTCATCCGAACTTTTTGAAAATTTGACGAAAATAGCAAAACGTATTTGTTCTATCTGTACCTAATTTCATAACCATTTTCATTTATTGCATTTTTTTTCTATTGACTAAATAATAAATAAAACCATCACTTTTCATCATTTTCTAACTTTTACTTCAATTAAAATTGAATGTGTATTATTGTCATTAGTGTATTTTATAGGATTAAACATCGTCAATTACCATACCAAATTCACAAATAATGAAAATCATTCTGTGTAAAAAAAGCTAGGTATAATTTAATCAATGGATCGGAACTTGTGCATTTGGTATCATGTCGAACATACTGTCTGTCTACCACGATAATTTTTCTCGACTTGATGGTGGTTATTTTTGTTGGTCTGTTCGGTCATTTTTTTGTGGGGGTGGTTTAAAGGTGACGTTATTTTCTTTTCTTTTTCGGGAATGTTGACTGCTGAAAGAGGTAGTTTCTTAGTGTAGGTTTTCCTAGTGGAAAAAAATTATCTTAACAAATTTATTTTCAAATTGTCATGAAGGACAAGGCCAATGTGACAAAATTGAATACTTTTCTTCAGGCATCACATTTGGAAAATGTATGTGGTCCGTTTTTACGGCAACAGATAATAGGACAAGGCCGGCAAGCAGGATACTTGTCTGTTTCTACGGCCCCCGTCCGTATCTATTTTCATGACAACATACAGGGATAGATTTTGTTTATGGAGCAGTTTTGTGACAAAATTGAATACTTTTCTTCAAGCATCACATTTGGAAAATGTATGTGATCCGTTTTTACGGCAACAGATAATAGGACAAGGCTGGCAAGTAGAATACTTGTCTGTTTCTACGGCCCCCGTCCGTATATATTTTTATGACAACATACAGGGATAGACTTTGTTTCTGGAGCAGTTTTGTGACAAAATTGAATACTTTTCTTCAAGCATCACTTTTGGAAAATGTATGTGGTCCGTTCTTACAGCAACAGATAATAGGACAAGGCCGGCAAGTAGGATACTTGTCTGTTTCTACGGCCCCCGTCTGTATCTATTTTTATGACAACATACAGGGACAGACTTTGTTTATGGAGCAGTTTTGTGACAAAATTGAATACTTTTCTTCAAGCATCACATTTGGAAAATGTATGTGGTCCGTTTTTACGGCAACAGATAATAGGACAAGGCCGGCAAGTAGGAAACTTGTCTGTTTCTACGGCCCCCGTCTGTATCTATTTTTATGACAACATACAGGGATAGACTTTGTTTCTGGAGCAGTTTTGGTGATAGACAGTGGAATGACAGTTTTGAAAAGAATTTCCAAAACTACGGCTCGCAAGGCGAAACCCGTCCCTTGCATTTGATTTACCTGGCCAGCAGTCATACTGATAAAGATAATTAATTACGAGAAACAAAATTTGATAATGAATTAAAAAGAAATAATTTTGCTTGTGACAAATTGTAATACGTGGAATGATTCCAAACATAAAAAAATATTATCTTTTAGTTTGGGGTTATTATCATTTTTATTAGTTTTGATTTGATGATTTCATAGTTGAAACAGAGGTTAAAATTTTAAAATACGAAAATTACAATGAATTTTGACCGACTCGAATTGCTTAGTACATGAAGAAATTGAAGCTGTTTTTAATATTTACGTGATTTCAGTGTTCGTTATTAGCTCTATAAGTTTATATGATTAACGTATATTTTTATTTTCAATGTGCTGACATTTTTCTTGTGCACATCTGTTGTAGCGGCATGGTCTGCAGCTGAGCGTCATGGGATACCGACCCTTATATTGGGTTTACGGTAAACAAAATTTCCCATAACGTTCCATTCCATTTAGGCCCGGTGCACACATCCGGTTTTTCAACGTGTGGAGCCGCTGCCGCAACGCAAGTGCGGCCTGAGATACATTTGATCCAATGGAGTAGTGCAGTGCTCCCCAACCTTTTTATCGCCGCGGACCGAATCAACGTTTGATAATTTTAAAACGGCGGGCTGGGGGGGGGAGATACGTTGATTGTTTATATTTTAGATTGTTTTGATTTAATAATTTTAATTTAATTGGATTTAAACATGCCTTCAAAATAAAATACAGTTACACCAAAAAGTGAATATAATGTGATTTAACATTTTAACTCACTAGAACGCTAAATCAATAAAATAGTTTCCCAACCACAAAAAAAACCCACAAAGCGCTCGAACTCTTTTAAAAGCAAATACAGGTGATCGTGCACCAATTAGGAGAATGAATGTTTAGGCTCAGTCTTGCCTAAAATCCCCGCTAATGCCTGAAACATGTCCAAAATGCCTCTGTTCACGCGCCGTCCCCACAACTTCAGTTTGGATTTAAATGTAGCTACTTTGTCTGTTAACTTGAAAACAGCTGTCACATTTGTCAAAAATAGAAAATAGAGACATACAGAATTCAGAAATCACAATTGAAGCTCTAGTAACAGAACAAATTTCAAGTTCTGATTTACCGCCTCCTAATTTGAGTGGACATTTCATAGATAAGAACCACACAAACCCGAGATAAATACACCAAAGTAAATAAAATGGAAATAATTTAATATTTATTGGACGGCCCGGTACTATTTGATCCACGGACCGGTACCGGTCCGCGGCCCGGGGGTTGGGGACCACTGGAGTAGTGCACACATGCCTCCGGCGCAGCTGCGGAGACGCACGTCCAACTTGCGTGTAATTTGTACCGCAGTTCCCCACGGCGCCGCAGCTCGCCGCACACGCGTCTCCGTTCTGAAGTACTTTGTTTTCATAAATAAATGGAATATAAGTAATAATTAATAAATGGTTGAATCCAGTAACGTCTATTTTATTTCAAAATATACTTTTTTTACACCCAGTAAGCGAAATAAACACGTTTTCTTCGATAGAATATTCATCGCAAATGGCGCGAAATGAATACTTGCGTCATTTCACGGTTATGTGTGCATACTTGGGCTTCGGTGCAGCAGCGGCGCCGCACGTTGAAAAACCAGATGTGTGCACCGGGCTTTAATGCATTGAGCAACAGAGACCTCCAAAGACTGAAAGTTATTTTATGGTCCTTTGAAAATGCATCACCATGCCAGAGCGTGACACAAAGACAACATGTTAATGAAATTGAATCTATAACAAAGGACATACGTCACCATTGATGGTTCGATGCTTTCAATACGCAGCGTAGTTGGGCGAGGCGGGCTTCTCTCCTTGAGCAGGTATTCCGTCTCTCCAGGACTTGTATTTGGTGTAGCAATCACTTGCGTACAGAATCGCACCCACGAACCCAAAGAACTGCACAGGAGAAAAAGTCATTTAAATCGTGAACTTTCAAAATACAAACGCGATGCTGAAACAGCGCAGCCATTTCGGGAAAAATTATAAGGCATGGGGGGGATAGTAAGACCACGGTAGTTCCATATTTTTTATTACATAAAAAAAGGAAGAAGTTAGCTTTACACATTTCGCTATCCACATAGTATCCATTATATATTGAGTTGCCCTGCAATAGTAACTGCTCTTTAAACCATCGGTGATAATCTTGAAGAACAGCTTTTCAATAATCAACATCGTCAAAGCCATACAAGATGCACACGGCGAGTTCTAACTCATAAATAGACGCGCCAACAACATATTATCTGCTTTTATGTGAATTTCATCCTTTGTGAGGATGTAGGTAGGTAATGAATTAACGTCGCACTAGAGCAACAGAACGGGTCATTGCGATTGGAGGTAGATGTTTGATTATAAAACTGTTCGGGAACGCATTCGGATCCAAAATTGCCACCCCTATGTTTAGATTCAGCAGCCATAGCGGCCTGTTGAGTCAGGTCAGGCTATCTTTGTTATTTTTTTTATATGTATAACATTCGTTAGTTATTGATTGGTGCATATACTTCTACCATAAGTAGATATTAGCAATTACGAGTATAATGTTTTGTCAGGTCAAGTTATCTTTGCTATTTTTTTATATGAGTAACATTCGTCCCTCGTTGATTGAGGGATATTCTCCCACCATAAGAAGATAGTAGGAATTACGAGTACAATGTTATGTCAGGTCGTTATCTTTGCTATTTTGTTTGCATGAGTAACATTCGTCCCTCATTGATTGGTAATTGGTAATTTTTTAGTTAACGTCGTACTAGAGCAACACAACGGGCTATTGACGACGGTCCGGGATCAGTCCCATAAGGGAAAGATCCGAGGACAACACCTCGTAATTTTGAACCACGGTCAGATGCCGAAGCAACACCTGAGCTGGCACCCCACTCTCCAAACTTCCACGCCAACCCAACGTAGGGACTTTCGGCCACGGCAGATTTAAGGTGCACCAGCCGCCTCTACACCATACGCTTACAAACATCCATGCCCGGACCCGGATTCGAACCAGGAACCTTCCGATCTAGAGGCTAACACCTTAACCACTATACCGGTTGATCGGCCCCTCATTGATTGGGGAACATTCACCCATCATAGTAAGATATTAGGAATTACGAGTATAGTTATGTCAGGTCGTTGTCTTCGCTATCTTTTTACATGAGTAACATTCGTCCCTCGTTGATTGAGAGATATTCTCCTACCATAGGAAGATATTAGGAATAACGAGTATAATGTTATGTCAGGTCAGGTTATCTTTGTTAATATCTTTATATGCGTGATATTCGTCCCTTATTGATCGGGGGATATTTTCCCAACATAGCAAGATAGTTGGAATTGCGAGTATAATGTTATGTCAGGTCAAGTTATGTGTTATTTTCTTTATATGTGTAACATTCGTCCCTCATTCATTGAGGGATATTCTCCCACCATAAGACGATAGTAGGAATTACAAGTATAATATTATGTCACGTCAAGTTATCTGTTAATATCTTTATATGAGTGATATTCGTCCCTTATTGATCGGGGGATATTTTCCCACCATAGCAAGATAGTTGGAATTGCGAGTATAATGTTATATCAGGTCAAGTTATCTTGTATTTTCTTTTTATGTGTAACATTCGTCCCTCATTGATTGAGGAATATTCTCCCACCATAAGACGATAGTAGGAATTACAAGTATAATATTATGTCACGTCAAGTTATCTGTTAATATCTTTATATGAGTGATATTCGTCCCTTATTGATCGGGGGATATTTTCCCACCATAGCAAGATAGTTGGAATTGCGAGTATAATGTTATATCAGGTCAAGTTATCTTGTATTTTCTTTTTATGTGTAACATTCGTCCCTCATTCATTGAGGGATATTCTCCCACCATAAGACGATAGTAGGAATTACGAGTATAATGTTATGTCAGGTCAAGTTATCTTTATTATTTTCTTTATGTTTTATTCTATTTATTTCTATTCCTACACTGATAAGCTCTTAATTAGATAACACCATTCAATCGAATTAGTATTTACTAATTAAAATGTATGGTCTTGAGCAAGTATGTGAATGAAACAGGCATACTTACACCAGCAGCAGCCCATGCGTCGTCTCTCCCTCCTTTGACAGCCACCACTAAAGCTGCAATCATGTAAAATAAGGTCCACGTTGCACAGTACAGCAGTTCCTTGAAGATAACGCAACATTTACTGTTAAGCCACTTAATAATCTAACACATGTTTGATTTACGTGTAATGTTTTGTAGAAATGTTCGTGTAGAAATGTTTGATTTACGCTGTCTTAAGCCTCGTGGTGCTTGTGTCGACAAGAAATCTCGTCATGAGCAAAACTAACCAGATCTTGATGGACGAGATATCTCGTCATAAGAAAAAACTGGCCTGATCGTGATCTCGTTGCCATAAGGAAATCGGCCCTATCTTGATGACGAGGTCTCGTATTATTTGTGAAATTGATCACATCTTAATAGACGAGATATCTCGTCGAAACCACTCAGAGGGCTTATGTTAAAATGACAAGCATAACTTCAAAAGAAGGAAAAATTGTGCTGCATATTTTACTTTAAAAAGGATAATGACACTTCTTATTTTTATATATCAGAAGGGCAACTTTAACAATGGGAAAAGTTGCATTTATCATTCCCTAAAGTTGCATTTATGGAAATAAAGTTTCATTTATTTTTGATACACTAAAATCTAAAATAAATTATTCGTAAAAAATGAAAAAATTCAATATATATTTGTAACAAGTGAACTATAGCGCATCGTCAGCTGCAGAGCTATAATCTCCGAACTAAAAGTGAGAACCAAAACTAAATCTCACCCCTGCTCCGATCAAGGACACCCTAAGGAGGTCAGGGAGTTAATCGGAGGCCTAGAATGAAGACGCGTCGTAGCGTCCGTTATGTCGGGTAGTTATGAAAGGTTCTGTTAATGGTATATGTGTTGTGTCCACGTAATGTAAATTAGATTAATAAATGTTTGTGAGTGTAATGAGAGTTTGTCGCTTGTTCGCCCGCTTCAAGGAGGAATTTCTCAGCACACGGTCACATATTGACAATTTTAGTCGTGTAGACAACAACAGAATTATAATATATCATTAAATACAGAAGAACGTTGAATTTCCTATCCTTGGCTAGTAGTTTCTTTAAGATTGATAAACTGCGCCAGCTGCAGTCTCTGCTGTAACGGGTAGCAGAAGAGCAAAATCCTTTCGCTCAATATTCAGAGATTTTAAAACGTCATTTACAAGACGAACAACATATTGATGATCGACACTCACTTCACAAATTCTGCAGTCGATTATGCAAGTTTCCTCAGGTTTATCAAGAGTGCCAACCAATGTGTTACGGTACTTCTTGCGATTTATTTCACTTTCGTCTGTTAGGACGAACACCTTCTCACCATGAACTTGTTTGATCCGCAATACTTCGGCGTTCGCAAGATCAGACACACGTGATCGAAGGGTTGATTGATAGGACAAAAAATGAAATAGTAATTTTATATTAATTAATTTTAAGCTAAATTTTAAAAAGTTGCAGGTGGTTGCATTTATTCAAAAAGTTGCATTTATGCAGAAAGTTGCATTTATGTTGCGGTTATAAATCACTTATAATACACCCCATGTAGGAGGAATTTTGTTTTTAGTATTATACATGCAGCGTAGAGAGTGTGAAAAAAAGTTGCATTTGTTGCAAAAAGTTGCCCTATTTATCAGTGTCTTAGATTCAAAATGAAATAAATTGTTTGCTAGTTTGGGACTTTTTGCTTGTTTTTCTGATATGCATGCAAACTGTTAATACACAAATGAATTAATTGAATCCAATAACACAATTTTTTTTTCAGGTACTCACTGAAAAATTCCTTCTTTCAAACAACATCAATTCCTTACACGTGTGAAGTAGACAATACTTTTTTCGGAAATAAAAAAAAGCATACTATGTCGAATATTCTCCTTATTTTATTGCCATTTTTAATGCTTAAGGCAATCCAATAACAGAATTTGTTTTCAAATACTCACTGATAATTTCCTTCTTTCAAACAACATCAATACTTTGCACGTGTAAAGTAGGCAATGCTTCGGTTTTAAGATACAATGCCATATAGCACCAAAAACGGGAAACTTTTGCATCCACCCAATATTATAATTATATACCTTGGGTATGAATTTAAATACAGGCAATGCAAAAAACGTTCCAAATGTGATGTAGTTCCGTATTTTCAACGATTTTACACTGGCAGAATCTATCTATCTATCTATATAATAGGATGTGTGTATATACTCTATACAAATCTAGTACACCGATTGACCAATCCACACGAAATTTGGTACATTTATACTTTAGAAACACTGCGAAAAACATAGTATATTTCTTTCTTGTCTTCAGATCAATCTGTAACCATGAAAATTGGCACACAGGTAGTCCTAAAAATGCCCCTCATAGCCAAAATCTAAAGTGTGTTTTCCTGCAATAAAATGACATGGATAAGGAAACACGTTCTACAGGGTTTGTGTGTTTGATTAACGCAGGGAAATGTATCGGTCATATTTTAACTGTCGCAGTCATATTTGAAATCCGAGCAACGCCGGGTAATTCAGCTAGTGTAGAAATAAAATGAAACGTATGGAATTTCCATCTCAATATGCATGTATTGCGAAGGTAGGTAGTTTTGGAGCCCTACTCACAATGGCCAGCCAGGGCACAAACTTGAGCCTCTCGACGATGTGGAAGAAGTAGAAAAGCAGCAGGAAAAACGTGACAGTGAGACCCGTAGAGGCGACGAAGTTGAACCAGTTGCTGTTGGAACACCAGCTGCATTTGGACACCATGATGCACAGGATGCCGACGAGGTTATTGATCTGGAAAACATTCACGACATTAGAATTTTAAATTGCAATCATATGGTTTTACACGATTAAAAACAGACCATGAGCAAACTCTACTCTTCTAAGGGTCACAACATTTAATAGTAGCTTACTATTGCTTTTACCAGATAATACACATAAAACTATTTAATAACCCCGAAATAATCCTGGATATATAAGTAGGTATATATTTTTAATAAAAATCGCACTGGAGCAACAGAACGGGCTATTGGGGACGGTCCGGGATCCATCCCAAGGGACAACACCACGTCGTTTTAAAACATGGTCCAATGACGAGGTCACCACCTGAACTGACACTGCACTCTCCAAACTTCTCCACCATGCCAACGTGAGGACATTGAAAGCCAAATCAGATTTAACGTGAGCCAGTCCCCATGCTAATCGAGGATCTTTCCCTTAGAGGATTGATCCAGGACCGTTGGCAATAGCTCGTTGTGTACGACGGAAATTAAAATTATACTACCCCTGCTAATCGGTAGGGTTAATGACTAAATATAATCTCCAGTATTGGTCCTTGAAAGCATACTGTCAAGAAGGTAAAATCTGATTTGAAGTCCTGCTGAGGAATATGCAGGTTGTAAAACGGATATATGCGTGTGGACCCCTCAGAGGGTTAATGACTAAATAGTACCACGTATAGGTTGAAATAATCCTAGGTATCATTTAATTGGCCTAGAACGTTAATACTGGTGAAATCATGCAGAGAAGACTATAGGTGTCAGAACGGATAATATACCCGTCTGCGCCTCAAAGTTGTCATGAGATCTTTTAGCCTTTTCAGGGGTGGTACGACGTCTGACGTTAAATAAGTCGCTGCCCATCCTGTCTTTTAGTCTTTGCTGTGGAATGTCTGATGTCCTACCGCTATGAAATGGTTGTTATTTGTATAGATATTCTATGTACTGTTAACTGGGGTAACTTTGGCCCTTTCGGGTAACTTTGGCCTAACAAATGAAAAAAGATTGTACATGCTGTATCTAGACAAAGGAGAGTGATTGTTACTTATTTATTGCAAGGGCCACAATAGGTGACAGTACTGCCTTGACCTTCTCTTAGTTTTGTCTTGTAGTTCCTCAATTTACCACTACTACAATGCTGCTCTACTTTGGTATCACTAAAAGTTGTATTGTTGTTGTCTTCCAACTTTTCCTTGTAAATGTATTTGAGTACTTGATTCAGAGCAGGTAAAGGAATCGTCTCAGTTTATTAATACTTATTTCTACTAGTTTCAGTGTCATTATCTTGATTTATTTCGTGGTTTGGAAACTAATGAATATTTATTACACTAGGCCAACTTTATCCCAGGTCTTGGTGTAACTTTGGCCCAACATGGCGGTTGACACTGAGAATGTGTTAGAGTCTGATGGTATAAGTGAAACATTGTCTGAATTTGAAGAATCTGAAGAAGTCAATAACAGTCCAAACGAGCAAGTAAATCCCAAAGACTATGCTGGAGATGATTTTGTTATTGTGAAGTACGATGGTGTTAAATATCCTGGAAATATTTTAAGTTTGTCAGACAACGGACTGATTATGGAAAGAAAACTCAAATGTTGGCCAGAAAACAAGACTGTATAAGTTATGAGGGGTAAGAAGTGTACTGGAAAATCAATCCTCTCCGAAAATTGTGTCAAAGAGGAATCAGTTTAATGTTCCAGAAATGAATTATGTTTCTTTCCAGTATGGACTATAAATTCATCAAAACAAATAAGACTATTAATTTACTGTTTACTTGCTGTTTTACATAGTATTTAAAAAAATTCCACTTGTAATTTAAAAATAAAGTCAGTTTTGCAGAGAAATAAACTTAATTTATTGATTTTTTCCAAATTAAGCTTGAGATTAACTCCGATGAGATAAGATATTATTGATAGGTAAGTTGGAAATACTTGTACATACTCTAACATTGGCCTAAACTATGACAACCATTTAAATGATTGGTTTTTAATTGCTGTTACAAAGTTGCCTCAATTCAAGGTAACAATAGCCCAAAAATTAAAAAATAAATTAAAAATTGTTTAAAGTTTGCATACTTTAACAATGGTTTATATTACAGTTAAATATGTTTGAAATAATATAAACCACTTACCATATCAAATTTGAATTGGTTTACAACTATTTTTTGCTTTTCCTGTGAAACAAACATAAAAAATAGGACACAGTTACCCCAGTTGACGGTACATTAAGACTGTTAAGGAAAACTTTTTTTCTGGTATATTGAGACTACTTAAGTATATGAATGTTCTAGGTACATTAACTCTCTCATCCCCGCATATATACGTTCTGCAACATGTACTTTTCCCTGAATGACCCGATTCGAAGAGTGGGAATTCGCAAAAGTAGGGTTTTGAGTTCGAATCCAACCAAATACCATCGTGTACAAAGGGGATGATACACGTTAAATTTGACGTGGCCTCAAATCTCAGATGTCCTCACGTCGTCGTCGTGTAGAAGTTTGGAGAGTGGGGTGCTAACTCAGGTGTGACCTTAAAAAGTATTTTCCGTACAACTTAAATGATTGCATTTTACTATGTTAGAAAAGTGATTATTCTAATTCACTTTACTATCAACATTTAACCATTTCAACCCGAGCAACGCCGGGTTATTCAGCAAGTGGTATATAAATATCCTAGGTACATTAAAACTGTAAATGTATATAAATATCCTTGGTACATCAAGACTTTTAAGATAAATAAATATTAAAGGTACGTTAACATTGGTAAGGTATATAAATGTTCTAGGTATAAAAAAAGACTAACGTGTAAGAAATTCTTGGTATACTAACACAGGTATATTAATATTTTCTCATTTGTTCTGATACCCAAGAGTTCTATGAATATTCAGTTGAACATTGGTGTCTTTCCTTACGAAAATATAAATGCGTTTATAAAGGTTAATAAATCTTTACTCAATTAGTTGTTTTCCCAAAACCTTTTTGGTATCGTACCCTTTAAAAGGTGTACAGAGATGTGAAGTTTTTACGACACAAAGATCTTATTCAAACATCTACAACTAAGTGACATTCCCGCAAGTCCAGGAGGGGTCGTATAGTGACAGCGCCACCTTGCTCGACTCTAATTGGCCAAGCTACATATGAATTTTCCACAAAAAGTTTAAAAGAAATTTAAAGTAAGTTATGCTTGTTTTCTTTAGGGCATTCTTAATTTTGTAAAGGTACTGTTGATGATTTTTGAAAGCTCACTTCGGACAGTTAGTTAACTGTTTAAAACTGAATTCATTTCCAATTAAAAAAATTTCTATTGTAAAAAAAAATATATATACTTATTTTTTAGTTATTTAACGTTATTTTTCAACTAAAAAAATATCTAGTTACAGACAGCAAAAATATACGATGCAAAAAGAATGATATATGAAGAAAAAAGACGTAATATACAAATGCATTTAAACAATAGATGATACAAAACGCTTCATTCAAGTAGATTACAGATATATATACTTACCATCGAAATTATTTTTAGTACTTGTATATTTTTCTGTTCGATGACAAATTTGTAATTTGTAATTGTAAACTTGTTTGAAAATGTACGAATTTTTGCCTTAGATAGGGTAAAATTGTACAATGTAATTCAATTGCAACTCAAAGGAATTATTTCTCAAGTAGAAGGAATAATTCGCTTAATCCATTCTTAACTAGGAAAATTTGATTTTCATTCTTCAGAAATTATATCCAAGGTTTTACGAAAAACTGTCTAAAAATGAATTATATACTACTTTATATCACGTATTTTACCAAGTACAACTTTGGATTTAAAAAACGTTTCCCCATTAGATTCATTCTAGTTTTAACCCTCCAAGGGGGTTCGACGAGATATCTCGTCCATCAAGATCTGACAAATGTTGCAAATGGCAAGATATGTCTTCAAGATATTGCCAATTGTTTGATGATGATGAGGTCAAGATCTCGTTCTTTTCCCCTAATGACGAGATATCTCGTCCATTAAGATTTGGTCAGTTTTGCTAGCTAGACGAAATACCTCGTTGATGCAACAAACAGAAAGGTTAAGTGCTAAAACAGTTGTATAATTTGAATTTTCGGTCTATAGATTTAGTGACCCTAGATCTAAGAACATTCCGAAACTTACTGCACAATACATGGTACTTGGTTGACAGGAGAACAGAGTGCAACATTCAACCTCTTAGCATTTAATTAGTAACCCACATTCGGTCTATCGATTGGGAAAGGAAATCGATAAGTGAAATATATATCGATTCCCCAACTAAGAGGGAAGGTGAAACATTCTCTGTGATAATAATGTTTGCCGAATATTATTCCTAAACGCTAGCTTATCGGTCGTTAACAGCTATCATTAATATTAGCATCACTAGTTCTCGCTTTGATTCTATCGTCTCCCACGTGGTGTATCGATTAACACTTATCGATGATTGCAGGATTTAAATGAAACCGCAAAAAAATGGCGCTGATACGAAGTTCTGGAAATTCCAAACGGTTACGAAAGTTTACGTTAAGTGAGATATTTATTCCTAACATACGGAGAGAAAATTTCCGAAAAAGTATCAGCCATTTATTTTACAGATTATATTCTTTATCGCTTCGTTTATAGTTGATTTTTTCCCACTGCTTTACGTGCGTTAAATATTTATGGATTCTATTAAACGACATTACAGTTCATAATACGACTTTTAGAAATTTTACAGCGTCGTAATAAAACGCATGGGTTATTTATGACCATCATTTCGAAAGACGTACAGCATTAAAAATTCAAATGCGTATGCTAAGACTATTCTTAATATCTTCGGTATTTGAATTATTTAAATTAAAACACTGAAATTATTCAATTAAAGGCAAAAGGAAAGATTTCACAGCTGAAAGATATGATTAGTTTCAGAACAAAATAATTTTGTCTCAAAGTTTGTGGTATGCATAGGGTAGGTAGATAAATAGTAAATTAACGTCGCACTGGACCAATACAACGGGCTATTGGTGATAGTCAGGGATCAACCCAGTGCAAAATCCTTGGACAACACGACGTATTTTTGAACCACGGTCAGATGACGAGGTCACACCTGAGCTAGCACTCCACTCTTCAAACTTCCACACCACGCCAAAGTGAGGACATTTGAGACCACGTCAGGTTTAACGTGCACCAGCCCCCTTTATGCACTTCTGTCTTTGGTTGGAATCGAACTCGCAACCCTCCGATTGCTAATCCGTTACTCTTCTAACCGGGTTACCGTGGCCCTAAAAAAGTGTCGAAGAACAAATTTGAAAATTGGAGAAATCTTTCATTACATAATGAAACACATGGACGGATTAAAATTACAGTGGTTTAAGTCACTTTTTTAAAGAAAAAGGACGAAGGAATCAGATATAATATAACTAAATTTAGCTAAAAGACTATTATAGATATTATAGAGCTATTATAGAGAGAAGACACAGAAACCAGATCTAGATAATCTGTTAACAGAAAATGTGAAGTAAGTCAGATCTTCATTCAACTGCCTACAGATGGCAGTGGAAGTTCTTTTTTATTGAAAAAGTGACTTACACCACTGTAACTTTAACCTGTCCACATGTTCTTGAAGCCTTGAAACAATTAGAATTCCAGGAACTGAATTCTCAAGGTGGACGGTTATGAATGCCATGATAAATTTCAAATTCACTAGATCACGGCAGTAATGTAGGTTTACTACATTCTGTGGTAACGTCGATATTTCTTGGTTCTTCGAGTATCACCTCATTGAGGTTTTACTCTAGTTGGATAACAGCATTGCCTTCGTAGCCCTCTTGATCGTCGTCTCGTCTAGGTATTTTGGAATTAGTAAAACTGACCAGATCTTGATGAACAATATCTCCCATAACATCTTCTTGATTTTTTATGTCTCCTGGTGCTTCCTGAGGCCATCGTGACTCTGTGGGTATGTCCACTGCGTTTGCAACCGTTGAGTTGTAGATGAAGTAGGTTCGATTCCTTCCGGGTGCCTTACTTCTTTTTTATAGGGTTTTTAAACTCCTCAACGGACACTGGTGATATACACGCTACGAGAAGGGCGTATAGTAAGAGGTACCACTTTTTAGGCCTACCAACTCTACTCAAGCCAGATCTTCCAGGTTTCCCAGACCATTATTAGGTTGGGATAAAAAGTTTTCTATCCGTATCCTTTGCTGTTGACTTTTAATTTCCGTTGCTCGTAACTCATGGTAAGATTCCAAAAACACGTGGTAGTTTTTATGCAGCTTCATGAACAACACTCGCAGGATCAACCTGGTGTCCTTCTCTCTGGTATATATATATATATATATATATATATATATATATATATATATATATATATATATATATATATATATATATATATATATATATATATATATATATATATATATATACAGTAACATAAAACACTCAAATAACAAAAAATTACCAATCAGCCGGGGTGCATTAACCAGAAACCGAAACTCGAAACTACTCATGCAAGCGCGCAGAAGCTGCAGGCATAGCATGATAAGCAATATGTGTAGGGAGTGTATGAGCAATTTATTCAGCCTATTGCTGCTCATATGTAGAAAACATCATTTTATGTTGTCTGGGTCAGGCTCCTCCCTGATGACGCCCTGATCCCCCAACATTTCTTCATTTTTTATCATTTTTTAAGACTTTTGTTGTAATCATTTTGGAAATTCCTGTGTTCTTGAAATTATAGATATATAATTCTCTTACGTGGCATGCAATAAAGACGTTATTTGCTATCGCGTTTTGGCAACACTGTACGATTGTTTGTTAACCACAAAACCTCGCGCCTCAATTGAATTTATAGCGTTGTCGGCTAAAGTTCTATTGAAAAAAAAAATATTTGTCGAGCTGTTGAAGCTTACAAACGACATGCTGTGTATTAATTTTCCTAAGCAGCGGTCACATTTAAAATAAAAATTTGTTCGAATTCTGATTCCAGAGGTACTGTATAATTTTTCTGTAGCACGACAAATTTATATTTGAAAAATATGTTTTTGGAATATCATATTTTGTAAACAATATCTTCATTGATGCGAGCGAACCAATGAGGATTGCAAAGCAATCCTCCGGGGGTTGGCGAGCGTTAGCGAGCAGTGGGCGGGCACCCTAGTTGAATAAATAGTGTAATTGTAATAGTGGCTACGTCATCGTATTTATTGATACACCACTCGGTCCACTACATTACAACTCTCGCATTACTCTTCAAAAATCTTTCTAATTTCCTTGAACTCTGATATAACGGTTGCGTGTCTGTATGGGGGTTGGTTATGGTACCTTCAAGCTATCAATGTGTCTGATAGCAAAACACAATAAATCCATATCCCGAATGCTATTCCCTCTCCTCTGGATTATTACTGCACGGCCCTGTTCAGATAAGGACGCGCCTCGCCCTAGGATCGATACAGAACGAAGTTCAAGTGCAACAGGGGCGGACTTCCTCCCACGCCGGCGTGGTCAAAGGATTCATGAATCCCGAGAGAGGGCGGTCGTCTATTTTACGCCCCACTCGATCGAACGGGCCGTAATTACACTTCTCTGATATGGGGAAGCCCCGGTTCAGTTTTATACCGAGATCTTGTTTCTTGTGTTTGTAGCGTAACTGAGCATGCAAGCGTCGGGCTATGTATAAGGAAAGACTACTGGATCGCTTTTATCCCATCTATATTGTGGCTGCAGTTAAATAAAGTATTATTTAGAATTGCTCACGCTCAATAAATTGTTATTAAATCGTGACATAAGCGTAAAGAAAGAAATACTGCAAGCGATATTTATGATAACAAATAGAAAACGAAAGCGATATTTAAACAGAAACTTGTGTAAATACAAAGTTTAATTTGATAAATTTGGTGATGCCAATCATTGTTTTATATTTTTGTTCCTTTTAGAATATAATTGTGATTTTTATTCTCTTTTTGGCACGGTTTAAGTAAAATAAAATGCCTAAATACTTCACGAGAAACTTCTCACGCACACTAAACAAATATTAAATCGTGAGGTATATGTAAGGAAACGATTAATTCGAAATATATTTAAGATAAAATAGTAATAATAATAATAATAAAAAAATAATAATAGTATAATAATAATAATAGTATAATAATAATAATAATAGCATAATAATAATAATAATAATAATAGTATAATAAATAATAATAAATAATAATAATAAATAATAATAATAATAATAATAGCATAATAATAATAATAATAATAATAGTATAATAAATAATAATAAATAATAATAATAAATAATAATAATAAATAACAATAATAAATAATAATAATAAATAATGATAATAAATAATAATAATAAATAATAATAATAATAATAATAGTAAAGTAAAACGAATGGGATACGTACATATCTGTACCGAAACTTAGTGACAACATGCATTCTATATTACAATTAGTTCTATTAATAAGTATGTAATTTTTCTAGATTTGGTAGCGCTTGTAATAATAGGTTTAATTTCAATAACATTTAGAAATATTGGCGATGTAGTTTTGAGCATGAGTTGAATTGAGTTATAGAGTTCTGTAATATTGAGGTTTTTGGTGAAATTATTACTAACTTATAAGTATTTTTGAGATGTGAGATTTATTACAGGACTTCTGAGTATTTTTATTTTTAGTTGTAAATATTCGTGAAACAATGAATAGTATTAAGAGTAAGTTTCAATGTGCACTCCATTATTCACTCTCTCTCTCTCTCTCTCTCTCTCTCTCTATATATATATATATATATATATATATATATATATATATATATATATATATTGTTCAGCTCTTCAATCTAGAGTTAACCAATTCAAACCGAGTAAGGTCGGGTACTTTGCTAGTCTATGTATAAAAAAGGATGTGTATGTATATTCTTTGTACAAATCTACACCGTTGGTAGACTTATACTTTAAAAAACTGTGGAAAACATAAGCTAACTCTTTATCCCAGTTTTATTTCTTCTAGGGGGTTAAAAACAATTCGATATCGCCATAGAAATAACATTGAACATAACACGATTGCTTTATGCAGCTTAGATTGTTTACCAGTGTTTTTCGAAAAGCAACTTTTTCCGAAGAAATTAAATTGGAATATTTATGTTTGAACTGATTTTTTATTTATTTCCATGATGTAAATAAATTATAGTTTTTTGATTGATGAAGAAAGAGTATTTTAAAATATTTAATTCTGTATAACTTACATTTTGTAGTGGAACACGAAAAACTCATTGATCATAAAAGCGTAATTTTGCTACTCGGTATCTGGCAGTACCATAATTAATGTTTATTTTTTTAGTTTGATTTAGAATTCTATGTTTGCGTATTTGGGTTGACAGCTAGATGTTGCCGTCTTTTTGCAAGGATCGTAATTTCGTTTCTGTTTGTATTTATGCGTATCGATAAATTACCAATTCAGATAATTATTTTGGAGTCATATTTAAATGATTTATTTATTTCCAGCAAAACATCAGATTTGGGTCATTTATGGCGGTATGTGTATATTTCAACCAACTTTTCTCATATTTGATTGAATATCTAATAATTTGCATTTGAGTTGACAGCGAGATTTTGCTGTCATATTTGAAGATTCTCAAGTATTATAAATTATGTGTTCTGTTCAAAAACAAATAATTATTGTCTTTATCAATATTGTTGATAAGGCTTTTATAGAATTGTCTTTCAATGTGTTCACACACACACACACACACACACACACACACACACACACACACAACATGTTTGCAGGTATATTTTTCATAATTCTGCATGTTTTCAATTTTGTTTCTATTTATATTTATGTGTTCTGGTATATTAGCTATTGCAGATAGCATATTATTTAGGAGTTGTATATTAAGAATATAATTATTTCCTGCAAAATATATATCAGACATTTGCGTCACAAACCAACACCATCGGGTACGCTGTTATGGCCTCGTCATTGTCAAATGCGGCCAAATTCGAATTGTGAAGAGATCCAATCGGCGTGACGGCACAATCGCTTGCGAAAGTATAACTATTTAATTGAAAAATTATTTATTTAAAGAAATTCAAAAGTATTTTATCTATTAAGGTATCTATCTATCTGGTGTAAAATTTTCCGCAGATTTCAAATTCGCTAAAATTTTCAATCTATCTTTAACGATCCCGATTTAAAAAAAAAAGAACTAAACAATGCCGTCAAAATTTTTTATTTGGTTTGATTTCCTCCGCTGAAATTGTTTGAGGGCAGCAAATAGAATCTATTGATTTCTCGACAGCGAAGGTCAAATTCGTATGGGAGAAATATAAAAGTTCATTTATTTAAATTTAAAAAGTATTTATTTAAAGAAAATCATATTTTTAGGTATCGATCTAATGTGAAATTTTCCGTAGATTTCAAATCCGTTGAAATTTTTATTCTATCTTTAACGATCTAGGCGAAAATAACTACATAACTCCAGTTAAACTTCATTTCTTTTTTAGTCGGCTGTCATCATTCGTCCGCAAAATCAAACGGAAACGGAAAAAATAAATTTAGACTCTGTCATCTCTTTATTCTGTTGCCATTCTAAGGAAAACAATAATAATTAAATTCCATTAAATTCATGTTAGAATGTTCTAGATTAAATTTTAAAATTCGAGCTCGCACAAAAATTGCAAAAAATTCGGACTACCTGTGCGCCAAATCTCATTATTGTAAGTGCCGTAGATTCGTCAGGACAGTACGTACACGCACACAAACCCACACACACTTCCTTTTATAATAATAAAAATGGGTAATTTCTGGGTGTTATATGTTTATATCGACCAACTTTCCTAATAAATTTAATTAAATACTTCAATGATTTGTAGAATTATGTTTCATACAAATAAATAAAATAGATAAAACAAGCTTTTTAAGTAAGGTGCGTAACTTCTTATTTTAAAATTACCCGAATTTCGTTTGTGTTTGTAGTTATGTTTTCCGGTATTTTTTAAATATTGTACACATATCATTTTCACAGGAGTGGAATTTTGATGAATTATCTATATAAATAAGAATGGTGTGTTTGTTTGTACATTCAATATTTTCGACCCAATTCAAGTTTTCTATCCGTTTTGGACCCTTCTGATACCAAATCTGTCACTTTCGCGTTTGGTGTCTGTCTGTCTGTATGTATGTACTATGTATGTGCCCTATGCACGTCCACACGGTTTAATATATTTTCATGGAAATTTGCATACAGAGAGTACTTATCTTCACTTAGTGTGAGTGGAATTGGTTGCGAAAGTCTGTCTGCCAGTCTTTCTGTTCTATGTTCGATTTTCTGTTTGTGTGTTTGTGCAGGCATCACATAACTTTTGTTTCCGATATTTGATTGCAATGTATTTTATTTTATACATTATTTATTAGTTTAGCGAATGCAATGTTAAACATTTCTTTATTGTTATATTTAGTTGAGTTTCATGCTAAAACACCTGAGTAAGTATACTTAAATCAACCATAATTTGGTAGTTTTGGAAAAATTGGAATGTCAATTGAATTTTTCGATTACTTCGATTGCTTTACCAGTACTGCTAAAAAAGTAATTATTCTTCAAAAAATTATTTTTTTAATGGAATTTCAGCTCTGATATTTCATTTATTTCGAGTCTTATTTTTGTTCTTTGCGCTATGAAAACGATTTCCGAATATTTGGGACAGACGATATTTTTCAACGAACGGGAATGAACAAGATCGTGCGAGCAGTGATATTTTCTGTTTCTTTCGCTCTGAATTAATTTCACATTTCTAAATTTTGTGCACTTTTAGTTGTAAATTGTGGCAACTGTGTGAGATCAAGACATAAAAATGAATCACAAATTAATATCTTTGGAACAATTTTTTCCGACATCTTTCATTTTGTTTTAAATATTTATTATTTTAATAAATGTGTTTTCCTTCTCATCAAACGCAACACCACCACAAAGTATTCAACTTAAAAATGGCAGGTAAGTCAGAATAAATTTTCAGTAAATTTTAAGTGTAGTTATGCCATTATTGAAAAAATAATGCCGTTATTGAAAGAATAATGCCGTTATTTAAAGAATAATGCCGTTATTGAAAGAATAATATCGTTATTCAAAGAATAATGCCATTATTGAAAGAATAATGCCGTTATTGAAAGAATAATAATGTTTAAAAAATCCGAACTAGAACTTTTCAAGCATTAAAAAATTCGTTGTCATGTTCACATGAGAAGATTGCGAAATTTCACAAAGTCACATACCGGATGCAAGAGTGCCACTGGTAAAAAAATATTGTTTTGTTGACTATGAGTGCGAGAGCACTCGCCGTAAATCGTAATTTTTAATAATTGAGTTGAACATGAAAAGAACTTAAAGGGAATTCCAAATCTCCCTCAAAATTGTCTTTTGAAGAAGTAATCTTAATGTCACCTTTCGTCATTTTGTAGCTTTGTCATACAGCAAGGGTGCGATGTATGTGAAATGTATTACATGAATGGATATGCATGTGTAGGATTTGTGTCCAAAGTAAGTTGTAGAAATCATAAAGATGGCGAAAGGTATTCAAATAAATTTTTATTTTACAAAAAACGTAAGTCATTTTATATTTTGATTATCTCTTCAATTTAGAGTAAACCAATTCAAACCGAGTAAGGTCGGTATATGATATACAAAAAAGACATTATTTGCTATCGCGGTATGGCAACAATGTACGATTGTTTGTTTACCACGAAGCCTCGCGCCTCAATTGAATTTATAGCGTTATCGGATAAAATTTTACTGTAAAAAATTGAATATTAGTCAAGTTGTTGCAGCTTACAAACGACATGCTGGGTATTTGATTTCCTTGCTGCGCTCACATTTCGAGTCAAAATTTGCTCAGAGTTTTCATTTGATTTTCAAATTGTTCGAGTTTTGATTCCAGAGGTATTGTATAAATTTTCTGTAGTGCAACAAATTTATATTCGAAAAATATTTTTTTGGAATATCATATTTTGTAAACAGTGTCTTCATTAATGCGAGAAGCGAGCAAGGTTCGCGCAGCGAACCAATGAGGACTACAAAGTAATCCTCCGGGGGTTGGTGAACATTAGCGAGCAGGGGGTGGGACCCTAGTAAGTATTTAATTTACGTTTTATAGGGAAGCAAACTTTTAGTTGACTGTATAAGTATTTCCTACTTTGTATGACATGTGATAATGTACAATTTGGATTAAAGTTCGTCATTATTTTTTAAAGAGTATTATACTTTCCTACGGGTATTATGAATATTTGACTGACGAAAAAATTATAGTTAAAATATTTAATTTTTCTTTACTTACATTATGTAGTGGAAAACGAAATACTCATTAATCATACGAGCGTAATTTTGCTATGAGATCTGGCAAACCAAAATTACTGTTTTATTTTATAAATTTGATTTGGAATTCGGTGTTTGTGTATTTTAGTTATCACAGGGAAATGTTGCGTTTATATTTGAGCATTATTGAATTTCATAAATCATTATAATCCTTACCAATATTTTTCAAATGTCTTTTTTTGAATTGCTCTATTTTAGAATACACTCAGGAAGTCAAAATTTGACACTTTGCACATCTTTCGTTTTTTAGAATTCTGGGTTTTTAATCGGAATTTCGTTTTTGTTAGTATTTATATATTTTTTCTTTTACATATTAAAATATATTATTCAGGAATTAAATGAATAAATTTGCGTCCGAAGTAAATAGTAGAAGTAATAAAAAAGTTACAACGAAGTTAAAAAGTATTTTCGTACATCTTAAATGATTGCATTTTTCTATGAAAGTAAAGTGATTATTCGAATTCACTTTTCAAGCACATTTAACCGTTTCAATCCGAGTAACGCTGGATAATTCAGCTAGGGTTTTATAAAAGTTATTGATTTTATAGCACTTCCCTGTTGTACTGTGGAAATTATTTGAATCTATGATGGCGCTGGCATCGCTGACGTCATGCGCCTGCCTTGCTCTCCCACCGGCAGTATTTGTCAGTTAGAACTTAGAACTTAAATCTTGATTTGAATTCGATTAGAACCTAAGCGTTCTTAATTTGACTGATTCGATTAATATTTTGAACCATATTAATATGTAAACTTTTTCTGTATCTGTAAATAGTGTAAAATAGTAATTAAACTTTAATCTAAGTGAATAATCTCTCCAATCGTTATTTTTGTATTTGTATAAAAATACAACTGAACCAATTGATTATTGAAATTCCGCCATTCTGTATCATCTATTGCATAAGAGAATATATGCACGTAAAACCTACTAATGTAAGCGAATAGGGGAACTCCATCGAACTATTATGTATTTTGCATTGTGTAATCAATTTGTTTATTTTGAAAATTTTGAATGTTCTGGAAAAAAAAATGTCATTTTGGGAGTTTAATCTGCTTACCTTCTTCTCCTTTCAAATCGAAAGGCCGTAATGTCTTATGAAAGTTACGTTGAATATATTTTTTTCTTTTTTATGAAAGACATTAGACTTGGGTTATAACGACCTTGAGAGTGGAACTATATATCAAGGCATGATCTATCAAATGGCTGTAATAACAACCACTATTTTTTTGGAAGGGGATGTCGATTCTTATATGCCTTATAAATTTTTTTCGATTTCAGAAGACAAACATTTCATAGCCTAAGAAATTATACTTAATGAATAACAGTATCAAATAAATTTTAAACTGCTGTGTAGTAAAAATTAAAAAGAAAATGAATGATTAAATTAAACTCTGGTGGTTAAAAATATATGTTTAATTATTGTTCTTTACTATGGTAAGGGGAGTGCTTTTTAGGAGCGTCAAACAGTTTGACAATCTCCGTTTTGGAAAGATATTTCTTATCAACGCTTCAAAGATTTTGTTTCATGTCTCAATGGACAACAGTAACAGGGCTGTAGTGGAGGTTATACGGCGGTATACGGCATATACCCTCTGGTTTTTCCAGTATATTCCGTATACCCTCTGCTTTTTCTTAAAAACTACGTACACCGCTTTGCTTTTCTAGAAAACGTCACGTAAAACGTAGATAGCTGTAGAAGCAAAATAAAAGTTTCTATTTCAAGATATCACATTTGTACATAATTCCAAAATAGTACCTATTAATCAAAACCAATTCATTCAAAGTATTGCCGATAGAATGAAATCCAGACTTTCTTCTGATGTTAATGAAGAAAATTGTCAACTTCTGAAGGCTATATCCATGCTTGATCCAGAAAATATAAATACAGAGGATATTCGCCATGGAGAAATGAAGGTAAAGAGGAGCTGTCGACCTTTTGGTATAGATGAAATGTACATTATACAGGGTTTGAGAAACCAATGAAAACGCCCAAGTTCTTCCAGAAAAATTAAAGCCTCTTGTAAGAACAATTGAAATATTACCACGTTCCACAGCCGAGTGCGAGCGCAAGTTTAGTTTAATAAATAAGATAATGTAATAGATCTGAGATCATTTTTATTGATTTCAAAAGTCTCCAATCTGATGTTTATTAATACAAATGTACCACCTATAGAACACTTTCAACCGGAAGAAATTTGTAAATTCTTAGTTCGCCAACCAGTACTACAAGTTGTAAATTCTTGGTTCGCCAACCAACTCTTCAGTAGACAATAGATCAAGAGTATGCGCAACAAAAAGACACAGAGACGGATTTCTCTCGTCAAGCAGTTTGAAAAATATTTCAATGAAAACGATAGAGGTAGGCCTTAAAATTTGTTAAAAAAAAAACACAATTACATCCTACTTTATATGTGTTTAAAATATTTTTGTCTTAACATTTCCTGTGTAATAATTTTATATCACAGTTAAATATTAATGTAGTGATATTTTCAAATTTGAATATCACTCAATGCTAGTCTGCATATTTTGCTTAGCATAAATACGGTGAACTCCCAATAACTCAAACCTTGTGAACACGAATTTCTGCTTAAGTCGAAGTTTCTTCAAAGTTCAACAATTCCTTTCCTGTAATATAAAATTAATATAGGCTTTTTTCTATCGATAATTTGAACTTCGATTAATTCGAACATATTCCTCGGTCCTTTGAACTTCCCCATGGGCGCCCCGGAGGAGGGGGGCAAGGTTGGCAGTCGAACCCCTAGCTTACGGATTTCCTATATAAATTCATGTATGTGCGTGTGGGTATGTTTTTTGCCCCCCCCCCTCCCTGGAAAGTGTTAGTATATGTTACATGTTTCGCCTCCCCATAAAAAAAATTCTACGTGCGCCCACGTTATACCCTCTGTTTCTTTTACAACTACAGCACTGAACGATAAGTACTTAATCTTGGGTACATTGGTTATATCTAATCTTTGGGGTTCAGGAGGCATCTTAGCTAAGTGGAAACCAGTGGTCTGTCCACTGAAATGGCAAGTAATTGATACGTAAAGAGAAACCCAAGCGAATATATCGAAGCATTTGGCGACTGACGAAAACCGCCAAATTGTGCCTGAATTTATCCTTAAAGAATCAAGAAAAACTTCTAACTGATGGTCGCTGTAACGCCTTTTCAGTGATCGTTATATCGTTCATGCCGACCAACCGGTATAGTGGTTAAGGTTTTAGCCTCTAGATCGGAAGGTCCCCGGTTCGAATCCGGGTTCGGGCATGGATGTTTGTAAACCGTATACCAGCTCAGGTGTTGCTTCGTCATCTGAACATGGTTCAAAAATTACGAAGTAATTGTTAGGGGCAATTATGGCCCTCCCACTGGGTGCTCCTTACAAGTGGCCATCACTTCCGGTCTTGTAGTGCCCAATGACTTCGGTCAAAATGTGCCCGCCATTAGAAAAAAATAAAAAAATATATCGTTCATAAAATAGCATTAAGGCTTTCGGAGAACAACCCAAACTTTCTTAACTGGTCGTTTTGTCACAGCGAGTCGTTAAATAGTGTCGCTATGAAGCGAGTCTGCTGTTCTGCGTGTATTTTACTTGTGATAAACGAAACTTTGAATCGTACTGGAATCTTAAGAGTATTCGCTGTTTTCGATTCTTAAAATAACTCTATGTGCTTTATTCCTATAAATATTCGTAGTATTTGATACTTAAATGCATTCGCTGTACTCGATTGTTAAAAGAATTAATTCTTGGTATTCGATTCTTAAAAAAATTCATTGTACTCGATTCTTAAAAGAATTCGTTTTACTCGATTCTTAAAAGAATTCATTGTACTCAATTCTAAAAAGTATTCGTTGTACTCGATTCTAAAAGTATTCGTTGTACTGGATACTTAAATGTATTCATTGTATTCGATTCTTAAAAGTATTCGTTGTACTAGATTCTTAAAAGAATTCATCGTACTCGGTTCTTAAAAGTATTTGTTGTACTCGATTCTTAAACTCGTATACGAATACAGTGAAATTCATACAAAGTTTTCGAATACATAAGTGTTAAAAAAGTATTCAAATACTTAAGAATTCATCAAAAGTGTTCAAGCACTAAATTATTCATCAAACAGCAGTTTAAATGTAAGTGCAATATTGTTACAAAATAATAGATATGAACTGTTATCGAAAATATTAATAGCTGTTGGTAAATGTTTTTGGGATAGCAAGAATTTAAATTGAAAATTTAAAAAAAAATACATTTATTAAAATAGAAAGTTAAAACTGCATTATTTAAAATCACTTAATCAAATATTTAAACACTTAAAAAATACATTTATTAAAATAGAAAGTTAAAACTGCATTATTTAAAATCACTTAATCAAATATTTAAACACTTAATAAATGCTAAGTTTACCGATAATGTAATTTTCTAACAGTTAACAAATACCGTTAAAAAGAGTAACCGTTAACGTGTTAAACAAAACTATAAACATTGACAACGCGAATTAGTAATAACAATTTACCCGGTTGTCGTAAAAAAACAGTTTCCGTCCAAATCACTCGCTTTCTCTTTCTCTTTTTCAGCCTAAAAATGACCAGCCATCGGTTCTTCTTTCTGGCAACTCCCCAGTTCAAGGGATAAAACACGCTTCTTGGCGTTGCGATGGGGCTTCGAGTTCGAGTTTTGCGGCTTCCCCCAATCCACACATCCATCACAAAAATAGTTGTCTTAATAATTATATTTGCATAAACTGTCGTCTGATAAGTGATGGAAATTAGCAAGTGACGATCATAAAATCAATAGGAAGTTGACAACTTACTATTTCCGCCACTTTTATTTTTCCTGGTGTAGTCTTGAGATAGCTGGGGTCGAACGATATTCTGATGGGAACCTTTCCCTCCGGCGGCATGTTCATGCCTTGTGCTCCCTGAGCGTAACCCGGGGGTGGAGGTGGTATCCCCATCGAGGGGTCTGCTGTCAGCGTCACTTGGAAATTCGGTGAGGCCATCATGGTTGAAACCTGAAATGCAAAGAAACACATTTACTCAATGCTACATGGGAGGGCGTCAATAAATGTGTTGTAATTTACCAAGTTTCTGGAGTATGTTGCATTGTTATTTATCAGGAGGTTGCCTGTTCAAATCACGTCCGGCTCACCATTTGTAACTTTGGGCGTATCTTCTAATTTTGGAAATTAAAATAATGGAGATCCACGACCAAAAAAGCGTAATGAAGTTAGTCTTTATACTACAGCCGGTACTGCTTTTGTACCTCGATCGCGCCAAGAAAGAATATAGACTACGACCAGTACAGTAGTTGTACCTTGAAAGTTATAAGAATCGCGCCAACAAAGAATTTAGACTACGTCTGGTACAGCAGTTGTACCTTGAAAGTTAAAAGAATCGCGCAAAGAAAGAATATAGACTACGACCAGTACAGTAGTTGTACCTTGAAAGTTATAAGAATCGCGCCAACAAAGAATTTAGACTACGTCTGGTACAGCAGTTGTACCTTGAAAGTTAAAAGAATCGCGCAAAGAAAGAATATAGACTACGACCAGTACAGTAGTTGTACCTTGAAAGTTATAAGAATCGCGCCAACAAAGAATTTAGACTACGTCTAGTACAGCAGTTGTACCTTGAAAGTTAAAAGAATCGCGCAAAGAAAGAATTTAGTCTACGTACGGTACATCAATTCTACATTGAAAGTTAAAAGAATCGCGCCAACAAAGAATTTAGACTACGTTCGGTACAGCAGTTGTACCTTGAAAGTTAAAAGAATCCCGCCAAGAAAGAATTTAGACTACGTCCGGTTCAGCAGTTATACCTTGAAAGTTATAAGAATCGCGCCAAGATTAAATTTAGACTATGGCCGGTACAACAGTTGTATCTTGAAAATTATAGGAATCGCGCCAGATATCTATAGCCGTAGTCGAAAGGTTAATCTTGTTAATAATTACATATTGTGAATATTAAGGAGACAAGAAATTTATTCGTATCAATATTTTTAATGGGAAATACAGGGTGTTTAAAAAGTTAAAAGTGTTTATGAAAATATACGGCCAAAGTGTAATGGGTGGTAGAGGAGGCCCAAAATAAAAATAAATTGTCAAAGAATGCGTGTCCAGAAATGCCGAGTTTAAGTAGTAAAGGGCCAGTTTAGTTAGTAAAGGGCCTGTTTAGGTAGTAAAGGGTCAGTTTAGGTCTGTCGATAACCTCGTATCTTTGACGAGGGGCGTCACTCCACTCGGAATTATAACGATAAGATCCGAACTCGTGCAACTTGTTGTTGAAACTCCGGGAGGGGAATGCCGTCTTACACCCCAGAAAGGATATTATCGACTGACCTAAACAGCACCCTTTATCACCTAAACGCAGCATTTCTGACACACATACCTGACACAATTTTTTTTTTTTTTTGGACCCCTTTACCATCTTTTACAATTTGGCCGGATGTTTTCGAAACACCTGTATAGTTATTTTTATTGCGTACTAGTGATGCTGTGCTCAGTAAGCAACACTACTTTACCATACATAGCCCGTTGTGTGGCTCCAGTGCGAAGTTGTTTAAGTACCATTACCGCGCGTTGCCACACTAAAAACGAATTCAACAAAGAAAAATAAATTTAATGCTGCCTTTTCTTTTGGTAATGGTAATGGTAATTTTAGTTAACGTCGTACTAAAGCAACACAACGGGCTATTGACGACGGTCCGGAATCAGTCCCTTAAGCCTTTTCTTTTGGATTTAAAATGGATTTATAAACATACTACTGTGATATCAAAATGTAGCCGGAATGCTTCCTTGAAAACACATATAGTATAGTAGATATCGTCTGCAAACTTTTATCAAATATTTTTAGGACTGATATAAACATGTGGCTACAATCATGGATTTATTTAATCTTATCGTCAGAAAATAAATTTGTCTTCAAAAAAGAGAATAATTTTCACTTCATTGATTTTTCAAAATGTGTCGATTGTAACTGAGCAAAGAACGAGCATTGAATTTTGTTTCCACAATCGAATTTCTGCCACAAACATATTTGAAATGTTGGAAAAAAACTTATACAGACGACTGTTTATAAAAAAGAACAATATTTGATAATACACATACTTTGTACATAACGGTGTTTGTTGGTAATGGTATTTGTTAGTTAACGTCGTACTAGAACAACACAACGGGCTATTGACGACGGTCCGGGATCAATCCCTTAAGGAAAAGATCCGAGGACAAATCCTTGTAATTTTGAGCCACTGTCAGATGGCGAAGCAACACCTGAGCTGCCACCCCATTCTCCAAACTTTCACACCAATCCAACGTGAGGACTTTCGGCCACGACAGATTTAAGGTGCACTAGCCGCCTCTACCCCATACGCTTACAAACATTCATGCCCGGACCCTGATTCGAACCAGGAAAATTTTCGATCTAGAGGGTAACACCGTAACCACTATACCGGTTGGTCGGCGGTGTTTGTTGGATTCAAACTCTCAACCCTCCGGTCTCTAATCCGCGACCCTGACTTGTGTATGGAGTTCAGATACATAAGATACATGGCGATAAATGCCCAAGCTATTTGTCGATATCCTCATCTGGGCATGGCATCAGAGGCTGTCACCACATAAGTCGTAAATCATGTCTGATTGCTGCTTCGTGTTCATGGCATTAATATGTCGCTCGGATGATTCTGCGTGAGCGTTTGGAGCGTACGTTGAATAATCAAGTAGAATCGACAGTATCCTTACGAATACGAATTTAGAAAAATATGTTACTTATTAATATGCATATGTCTCGGATTATTCTGTTTGCATGCTTTGTGGAGCACGATGAATAATAAAGTAGAATTAATAATACCCTTACGAATACGAATTTATATATATGTTAACCAATGGAGGATCAAGTATTGTGTTTGATACATTATTTGTTGTTGGCAATGAAGTTTTCATTAATGAATTAATTGTTGGTTTTTAATTCTGTTTTAATATTTTGGTTGTCTTATAGAACGATTTATAGCAATACATCCTATATCAGCCAAATTTATGATGGAGTGTTCTTATTATTGTGGTATTATTTATTGTTGTCAATGAAATTTTATGATTGACGTCGTTCGTTCTTAGTACTAAATGCACATTTCTTAGGAACTTAGAAATATATTTTAAACTGTTCTTATGGATCGTGGATTATTATTATTGTTTCTATTGAAATTTTCATAATTGACGTACCGACCAACCGGTATAGTGGTTAAGATGTTATCCTCTAGATCGGAAGGTTCCTGGTTCGAATCCGTGTCCGGGCATGGATGTTTGTAAGCGTATGGTGTAGAGGCAGCTGGTGCACCTTAAATTTGTCGTGGCCGAAAGTCCTCACGTTGGGTTAGTGTGGAAGTTTGGAGAGTGGGGTGCCTGCTCAGGTGTTGCTTCGTCATCTGACCGTGGTTCAAAATTACGAGGTGTTGTCCTCGGATCTTTCCCTTAAGGGACTGATCCCGGACCGTCGTCAATAGCCCGCTGTGTTGCTCTAGTACGACGTTAACTAAAATTACCATTACTATAACCATCATAATTGACGTAATTGTTAGTTCTTGATTCTAAATTAACATTTTTGTAGAAACTTAGAAGATTTATAGAAATACTAGGGGGCCCGCCCCTGCTCGCTAACGCTCGCCAACCCCCGGAGGATTGCTTTGCAATCCTCATTTTGGTTCGGTGCGCGAAGCTATGCTCGCTTCGCTCGCATTAATGAAGAAATGTGTCCTAGCAGAAGGGATTGTTTACAAAATATGATATTCCAAAAAAAATATTTTTCAAATCTAAATTTTTTGCTGTTTTTCAGAAAGGATGTATACAGTACCTGTGAAATCAAAATTCAAATGAAAACTTTGAGCAAATTTTGACTGGAAATATGAGCGCTGATTTGAAAATTGAATACCCAGCATATTGTTTGTATGTACATTTACCCTTGCCCTCGAGCCACCCACGATTTTTCATTGAGTTTGTTGTCGAAAGTTGTAGTGCAAGCGTCTTGTTGAACTATAATTATTGGCCCTGAAAAGGACCTTTTTTTAAATGGCCCTGAAGAGATCCTCCACTGACTTCTATTATAAACTGCAACAGCTCGACTAAAATTTCATTTTTTTTTTCAATAAAATTTCATCCGATAACGCTATAAATGCAATTGAAGCGCGAGGCTTCGTGACAAACAAACAATCGTACAATGTTGCCAAAACGCGATAACAAATAACGCCTTTTTTGCGTGCCACGTAAGAGAATTATCTATATGCAGGGTGGTCCCGAATTCATGGTACAAACTTTAATGGTAGGTACAGGACATTGTAACAATGATTTATTGTATAGGAATGTATAGTCGCAAGTGACGCGGTGAGGCGAAAACAGGGGAAATAACGGCCGAAAGGAAAAACAAAGATTTTATTGAAAGCGTTGTTGACAAGTGTCATGTTTACAGTAATTGTTCAAAATTGCGTCCACCAGTATCGATACATGCTTGACAGCGTCGGTGGAGCGATTGGCGTACACGTTCAAAGATGCCTGGTATTTCACGCACACCTGCAGCAGCTACAGATAAGCGAGCGACGAGATCCTCATCTGAGTCAACTGGAGTCTCATAAACAAGATGCTTTAGATGTCCCCATAAAAAGTAATCGAGGCTCGATAAATCGGGAGATCGGGGTGGCCAAGGGACTGGTCCACCACGCCCAATCCATCGAGTACCAAACGTGGCATTCAGGTAATTCCGTACATCAATGCTGAAGTGTGCTGGCGCCCCATCGTGCTGAAACCACATGCGGTTACGAATGGCGATCGGAACATCATGCAGCAGTTGTGGTAACACTTCTTTCAGAAAAATAAGATAGCTTCCGCCAGTGAGCCGCGTGGGTAGTAAGTATGGGCCAATCAAAAAGTCGTTCACAATACCAGCCCACACATTAATACTGAAACGTTGTTGAAACGCATGTCGACGCGTTGCATGTGGATTATCGGTTGCCCACACATGGGAATTGTGCGCATTAAAGACACCCTCGCATGAAAATGTCGCTTCATCTGTAAATAGCACATAATCTACGAAATCCGGCTGCAACGCACATTGCTGCATCACCCACAGGCAGAAGTTCACGCGGCGAGGATAATCTGCCGGATTCAATGCTTGTACTTTCTGAAAATGGAAGGGGTGTAAGCGATTTTCGTTTAACACTCTGCATACAGTCTGATGACTCACACCTACGTCACGCGCAACAGTTCTTGTGCTTGACTCGGGTCTATCAGCCACAATGTTCAAGATGCTTTCTTCCAGCCTTGGAGTGCGTACAGCTCTTACTCGACCAGCGCCATGTCTGTTGACGTCGAACGCACCTGTTTCACAAAGTTGACGATGTAACCGTTGAAAAATTCTATGATCCGGCATTCGTCGATCAGGATACTCCGCGCGATACATTCGTAACGCAGCTCTGCCGTTACCATTTGCACGGCCGTACATGTAATGCATGTCTGCTTTTTCTGCATACGTAAAGTCACCCATCGTCTACGGCAGCACAATTGTGAATGGCGCTTTTCCCTACTGCGATGCATCATGTTCAACAGCGGCTAGACATCTACTGCCCTCTACCGGCAATGATACCAACCGATCACTCCATTTCTCTTTCCTTTTATTTCCCCTGTTTACGCCTCACCGCGTCACTTGCGACTATACATTCCTATACAATAAATAATTGTTACAATGTCCTGTACCTACCATTAAAGTTTGTACCATGAATTCGGGACCACCCTGTAGATATTTGTTAACCAATTTTTATGGATCGACCATTATTATTGTTGCCAATGGAATTTTCAAATCTACGTAATTGCTGGTTCTTTATTGTAAAATACCCCATTTTCGTAAAAACTGAAAATCATGTAAAAATATTCCTTAAAATAAATGTTTAATTTAAATCAGAATTTTAAAAAATTTAACGCTCTTAAGATCATGCCCGCATTATTGCACATTTTGCGACCTACAGGTTTCCTAACTAGACATAGTTCCACGTTAGCACACAGGGGACAATAACGCATTATCAACCGGGAGGTTGAGAGTTAAAATGCCACAAAGACTACCGTGTCCAAAGAGGGCTGTTGCACGTTAAATCTGTCGTGGCCTCAAATGTCCTTAAGTTGGCTTGGTGATGTAGTTTGGAGAGTGGTGCCAGCTAAGGCGTTGACCTAGTTACCATGGTTCAAAATGACGAGGTGTTGTCCTCGGGATTGATTCTGAACCATCGTCAATAGCCCGTTGTGTTGCTCCAGTGAGACATTAATCCAACTACATACCTATTGTTTTCCTTTACAGGTTTTTCAAGGAATTTTTCGAAAGCTTAATATTTTGCAAAACATAACGAAGGCACGGGTTCAAAAGATCATCCAGCAGTCATAACTATGGTCCGCGAAATATGTCGCTTGACGTTCAGACGAAACGCATTCTCTTCTAATGAAAGCACTTTTAATTAAATGAATCTGTAAGTGAAGCAATTAGCGCCACAGGGGTTGCAAGGGGGCAATTTATTATAAAGTGCGTTCGCCACAGCAGTTAAACTTCATTATTAGGAAATGTCACACAAATGGTCACTCGGTTGACCGTTTTAATGAATGTACCCACGCTCTGTGAAATTAATTTCATTCGGAGGAATTTCTTGGAGGGTCAAATTAGATCAATAATTTATCACACTCGTGTCATTGACGAATAATGTTGTGAATATGTCTTATTCCAGAAAGAGTTACGTTTGTAAGTTATGCTTTATGTCAGATGATCTAAAGAATCCTTGTTCTGGATGCTCACGGACATTGAATTCGTGAATTTTAAGTCTTAGCAATTATTATCATACTTTCCTCAGGTGGTTTTAGGTGTGACGTCGCGTAGGCCAAGCTGTGCCAAACACAAGACAGACAATGTCAATAATTGTGAGAAGAAAGGTATGTAGGTACTTTAATTAACGCCACACTGATGCAACACATTGTGCTATTTTCGACGGTCCGGTATCACACCTGAAGGGACAGATTCGAGGACAACCCCCTGTAATTTTATGAAAAGAAAGGACGGAGAGGAGGAAAAGAATATAGGGAAAGATCGCTGGAGTTGTTAGCGATGTCCCTGTTAGGAGTAACGGCAGCTGCCCCGTGGATGCTCCCTCACAATTAACCACCTGTTGTCCCCTTGCAGTGCCAGAAGTCAGTGGTTGGGCTTTAAAATATTCCGCACCAACCAACCGTCCCTATTTGTACAAAAATCGTAGATAGATGCATATCATTATTATCTCCACCAAAATTCTATTGTAATGGATTCACTGCGTAAAACAAACGTAAAATTTATTAAAGTATTATACACATAAAAAAAAACGACTCACCCGATCGCGATTGCACAATTTATATACATCGCAGAACAAATAATGTCTTCTACAAATATCAATATTTAAAATTAGTCTAAGGGGCCGTCTTTATATTAAATTGGGTGCTTGCTCCAAATATTTCAATACGAACCCCCATCTTTTATCACAAATTTGGATTCGACACGCAATTTCAAACGGTAATTTTAAAAAAATTTCATCTATTTTATTGGATTTTTCATCGATTTGTAAGTGTTTGAAAATTAGATCTCCTAATGATAAATTGGTGTTTCACGTTTTTTATTATATTTGCTAAAAACGTTAATTTTCCTTGGAAATTGTTTTTCCATCCTTTGCTACCCAAAAACCCAAACACAATCTATAAACATTTTAACTATCAAACTAAATTTTACTATTTTTTATAAACTATGAAATTAATATTCATAAAAAATTATTAATAGAAACCTGGGCAAATTTTGATTTCCGTGCGATTCAGCTGTTACTGAAACATCGGAATTCCAAATTTCAGCTCATCACGGGCATAATTAGTAGCGCAGTGAGACTTTACAAAATTTGATGATTATTATCGTTATTGGGGATTGTTCACAAAGTGAAAACAGAAATTTCTGCCAACAGATCCTGGGATTCAATCAGAATGGATTCTGACTTTGTCACCATCTTAATGAACTCAATATCAAGGCGCCTGCAACAGGTCATTGACTGCGACGACCACTACACGTCTTTATTAATATTTCTATGATTGAACTCCGAACATATACACGCTCCCTCAATGGTTTTTATGTATTTTCTCGATTAATTTTTTACGCCGTTTTTATTATTTTTTCATCAAATCCGCCTGAAATTGTGTGTAGAATCCAGATCTGTGATAAAAGATGGGGGTTCGTATTGAAATTATCGAAGAAAGCGCCCAATTAAATTTGATGACGGTCCCTTAGACAAATTTTAAGTATTGATATTTGTAGAAAACATTAATCCCTATCGATTGCTACCTTCCGTTTTGTTCTGTGATGTAAATTGTGCAATTGCGATCGGGTGAGTCGTTTTTTTTTGACGGGTATACAGTGCATGAATGCCTAAAACCACACAGACTGCTATAAACTGCATATTAAGGTACCCTCGAAGATTTTGCTTCCTCTACCCAAATGCTACAGCACCGAATGAGGCGAGAGCATTTGGGTTGTGGAAGAAAAATCTTCGATTCCCGTCTGATTTGGGACCGGGATTTGGGATTGTCGCCCGGTTAGAAGAGTTGCAGATTTAGAAACCGGAGGGTTGAAAGTTAGAAACTCAACCCAGCTAAAGACAGTCGTGTACGAGTTGTAACGTCGTGGGTATAGTTTGCGTGGCGAGTGGCTTGAAGATAATTAAAACGACATTTAGAATTACAGCACATTTAATTAATTATAGAAGAGTACATATAAGGTAAAACTATTTCGAGGCTAATAGATATTGTACAAATTAGTGTTTCAGTCCCGAAGCCGCTATCGCCCAAAGAGAAGGGTCATAAATTCCGGTCATAAATTCATGTACCATCATGAAAGCTGTGGTCAGAGGGACCCCCTACGGTAACGCTACAGAGTGGAGCGCACGCTAAACCTGTCATGGTCTCAAATGTCCATACGTTGGCATGGTGTGGAAGTTTGGAGAGTGAAGCGCTAGCTCATATGTTAACTCGTCGTCTATTCTCCCCCCCCCTCGGATCGTAAAAGGTGCTCTAATCCTCTGGGGAGCAGACCCGAGACGGATCTTTAGAAAAAACTCGTCATCTGACCGTGGTTCAAAATTACGTGGTGCTGTCCTCGGATCTTTCCCTTCGGGTTTGATCCCGGATCTATGTCAATAGCGTGTTGTGTTGCTCCATTATGACGTGAACTCCCAACAAACTGAGTTTTAGAATCATTTTTTAAGAACACGAGCTAAAGTTTTTAAAATTTAGGGTTAATTGTTTGGTATGCATTGAAAGTGTTAGTTAAGAATCGGAGGTTAAGATTTTGTAAAAATTTAAAGCAAAAATGATAGATTAAAGTTGTGGAGAGAGGAATTGCGGATTAAAAACCGGAGGGTAACGAGTTCGAAACTCGATCCACCTAATGTCTGTCGTGTACGGGTGCGGTGCACGTTAAATCTACCGTGGCCTCAAATATACTCCTGTTGTGTTGCTCTAGTACGACGTTAACTAAAATTACCATTACCATTATCAAATATACTCCTGTTGACGTGGTGTGGGAGTTTGGAGAGGTGTGGTGTGAGCTCAAGTGTGACCTCGTCATCTGACCGTGGTTCAAAATTACGTGTTTTTCTCGGATCTTTTCCTTTGGGATTGATTCCAGACCGTCGCCAGCAGTACTAGGTGTTTCCCCCTAGTGTTGCTCAAGTGCCACATTAATTCAACTACCAGCCGTTTGGTTTGTGTGGTTGCACTGAAAATATCTCTCACAGTAGGGAAGTAAGAAACATAAAGCCAAAACTATAGTTAAAAGTTCCTTACAACCCAACACTGAACGAGAAAACCATACCTAAAAAGAGAATGATACCGCAAAGAGATGCAGAGGGTTGCGCAGACGTAAAAACAATCCCAATGGACTCTCAAAACATCCCAGTTTATGACGTCAGCACAATGAGTGAACCATCAGAGCTCTTACATCGGAACATAAGCACGTCCAAACATGTAATAAGCTGCTGTAAAGCTGGGTGTTAAGGGGCCCATGAGGCAATGGCGAAGTGTTTTACTGAGCGAAGAAATCGTTACTGTATATGCCAGGATGAGTTTGGTGCTGGAAATTTCCAAAAGAATCACAGAGGAAATATAAATGTAGAACGAGCAACAATAACTTTTTATTTGCCCCGGATCCTGCGACCAAAGCTAGTAGTAATATGATTCTTAGGCTGGTGTCTACTGGCCCGTTTTCCATCTAATTGGTCCACGAGACAGGAGATAACACCCATTCATTGAATCCATATCTGATTGATTCGTGAAATGTAGCTGTAGCCTTTGGCGATTTCACCATTTTTGTCGCCGCTATACAAATATTTTTTTTTAGAATTACGTTGAGGAATGGGTAGTATTGACCATTTCCCTTCGTGCAGCCCAATATAAACTAGCCTTTGAAATATAGTTGTCAAGAGGTAGAACATTAACATTTGAGTTGGACATAGTAGCACAAACTGTCCAGTGGCTAAAATTCATAGTCTCTCCTGTGGAACACAGAGGACAGTCAGGAATGTCTTTCACACCAATCCGGTGGAGAAGTCCTTAGAGATAGTCATGTCCGTTTAAAATTCTGAAGTTTGCCGTAATGATTCACCTGGGGAGATCCATTGGGACCGGAGATAACACCCATTCATTGAATCCATATCTGATTAATTCGTGCAATGTAGCTGTAGACTTTGGCGATTTCACTATTTTTGTCGCCGCTATACAAATATTTTTTTAAAATTACGTTGAGGAATGGGTAGTATTGATTCCCTTCGTGCAGTCCAATATAAACTAGCCTTTGAAATATAGTTGTCAAGAGGCAGAACATTAAAATTTGAGTTGGACATAGTAGCACAAACTGTCCAGTGGCTAAAATTCATAGTCTCGCCTGTGGAACACAGAGGACAGTCAGGAATGTCTTTCACACCAATCCGGTGGAGAAGTCCTTAGAGATAGTCATGTCCGTTTAAAATTCTGAAGTTTGCCGTAATGATTCACCTGGGGAGATCCATTGGGACCGGAGATAACACCCATTCATTGAATCCATATCTGATTAATTCGTGCAATGTAGCTGTAGACTTTGGCGATTTCACTATTTTTGTCGCCGCTATACAAATATTTTTTTAAAATTACGTTGAGGAATGGGTAGTATTGATTCCCTTCGTGCAGTCCAATATAAACTAGCCTTTGAAATATAGTTGTCAAGAGGCAGAACATAAAAATTTGAGTTGGACATAGTAGCACAAACTGTCCAGTGGCTAAAATTCATAGTCTCGCCTGTGGAACACAGAGGACAGTCAGGAATGTCTTTCACACCAATCCGGTGGAGAAGTCCTTAGAGATAGTCATGTCCGTTTAAAATTCTGAAGTTTGCCGTAATGATTCACCTGGGGAGATCCATTGGGACCGGAGATAACACCCATTCATTGAATCCATATCTGATTAATTCGTGCAATGTAGCTGTAGACTTTGGCGATTTCACTATTTTTGTCGCCGCTATACAAATATTTTTTTTAAATTACGTTGAGGAATGGGTAGTATTGATTCCCTTCGTGCAGTCCAATATAAACTAGCCTTTGAAATATAGTTGTCAAGAGGCAGAACATTAAAATTTGAGTTGGACATAGTAGCACAAACTGTCCAGTGGCTAAAATTCATAGTCTCGCCTGTGGAACACAGAGGACAGTCAGGAATGTCTTTCACACCAATCCGGTGGAGAAGTCCTTAGAGATAGTCATGTCCGTTTAAAATTCTGAAGTTGGCCGTAATGATTCACCTGGGGAGATCCATTGGGACCGGAGATAACACCCATTCATTGAATCCATATCTGATTAATTCGTGCAATGTAGCTGTAGACTTTGGCGATTTCACTATTTTTGTCGCCGCTATACAAATATTTTTTTTAAATTACGTTGAGGAATGGGTAGTATTGACCATTTCCCTTCGTGCAGCCCAATATAAACTAGCCTTTGAAATATAGTTGTCAAGAGGTAGAACATTAAAATTTGAGTTGGACATAGTAGCACAAACTGTCCAGTGGCTAAAATTCATAGTCTCACCTGTGGAAGACAGAGGACAGTCAGGAATGTCTTTCACACCAATCCGGTGGAGAAGTCCTTGGAGATAGTCATGTCCGTTTAAAATTCTGAAGTTGGCCGTAATGATTCACCTGGGGAGATCCATTGGGACCGGATCACATAATAGGCTTTCCCATATTTTACCTTTAGCATCAGTCTCTTGAGTTTTGCGTATATATCCTCGCTGATCTTACAACGGTGGAAAATGCCTGGTTGTATGGTAAGGCAATAAGAGGCTGTGGGAGGTTTCAACCCTGTTTAGCCAGCGAGTCTGCCTTCTCGTTACCGGGAATGTCACAATGGCTGGGTATACAAGTATGAATTTACACACTTACCCTGTCATGAGGTGTTATATCGCCTAAGGAGGCTACAAGAGGCCAAATCAGACAACCTAGCCATTCTTTCACACATCAGTCACTTGACTGCTAGGCGTCATGTTGGCCACACTCCTTGAAGCTCTTCTCAGCTGTCAGTATACATATACTTCTCGTCTATGAAACGGATTCTATCCACCCAGTTCCATTGCACCAACTATTAGTGTAATAGTAATGTTTTAAATAGCCTCTTTGGTTCTGGTGACCAACAGATTTCATTCAGCGACACAGCTTGACATTTTAGTTCCTACTCCCCCCAAAATGGCCGTTACCACCCTGTGGGAGCTGAAGAAATCTTGTGGTCACTCCTGGACCCAGGTGTTATAAGGGACGCCAAGGAGAGCGGGCAGTTGGATACTTAACAAATTCGTTGTCTTAAATGTTTAAACAAATACTTATAAACTTGACCGCACAGACACATTAACTACAGTGATGTAAAATCTCGGGATTTTTAACTAAAAAAAGGAACCGATTGCAAGTTATTAGACTGAAAATTTAAGGATACTTGTGATGAAAATTGACTGATATAAGCCAGGCTTTTCCTTCTCATTAATGATTATTTCTAATTTTACTGATTAATTTGGTATCAATTACTAAGTAATAATCTTCTATATATATATAATTCTCTTACGTGGCACGCAAAAAAGACGTTATTTGTAATCGCGTTTTGGCAACACTGTACGATTGTTTGTTTATCGCGAAGTCTCGCGCATCGATTGAATTTATAGCGTTATCGGATGAAATTTTATTGAAAAAAAAAAGGAAATTTTAATGAGCTTTTGCAGTTAGTTTATAATAGAAATCAAAGAAAGCGGAGGATCTTTTCAGGGCCATTTAAAAAACGGGCCTTTTCAGGGCCAACAATTATGGTTCGACAAGACGCTTGCACTACAACTTTCGGCAAGAAACTCAATGAAAGAGTGTGGGTCGTTTGAGTGCTGGGAAAATGTACACGCAAACAACATGCTGGGTATTCAATTTCCAAAGCAACGCTCACATTTCGAGTCAAAATTTGCACAAAGTTTTCATTTGAATTCTGATTTTAGAGATACTGTATATATTTTTTCTGTAATACACAGCAAATTTAGATTTGAAAAACATTTTTTTGGTAACATATTTTGTAAACAATCCCTTCTGCTAGGACACATGTCTTCATTGAGGCGAGCGAAGCTAGTATAGGTTCGCGCAGCGAACCAATGAGGATTGCGAAGCAATCCTCCGGGGGTTGGCGAGCGTTAGCGAGCAGGGGGCAGGCCCCCTAGTTCTTTCTATTATAAAAGAAATTTGTCAGTCTTTTTCAGGTTTATTCGCTTTGTGATTGGTAGATAGCGAGTCACGTGATAGAGAGTCTTGTGGTTCAACGAGCTAATGAATTTGGAGCACGCGCAGACGATAAACACAGTTATATTTTTTAAATTAATTTTTTCATTCATAAAATTTGAGAGTACGCGCTAGAAAGTATGCAATGTTTTCAGAAGAACCGGCAAAATCCATGGAAGTAGGAAAATCCATCCTACTTCCATGGCAAAATCCGGTCGCCGTTTCCATAGCAACAGTCGAATATGAAAATCTTAAAAAGTACTATTACAACTAGAATCCGCTAAAACATTTCAAATTATGATGAGATTTCCTCTGAATTTTAAGAATATGTTAATTATTTAACAATTTCCTTTTTTACGTGGAAATGAGATGTTTTGTTCTTGACATTAAAAAATAAAATTGTTTTTTGTTTACTGTATATCTCCGTGTGTAAGCCAAGAATTTTTGAAACGTTTTCTAAAGCTTAAGTACATGGGTCGGCTTACATACGAATCCGCTAATGTCGCAAAAAAAGTAGGTAATTTTCAGCTACTCGGACGCATGCGATAAATATCGCAACCTTCAATTAACGTCGTACTAGAGTTCCGGGATCAATCCAGCAGCGATCCAAATGGAGATGGATAGTGAAGCAATCCCCTCCCCTTCATTGTTGAAAAGTACAGTTTGCGGAGCGAACTAAATATGATTGCGTAGCAATCATCGGGGGCTGACAAGCGACAGCGAGCAGGGGGCGGAGCCCCTAGTATGTATAAATAGAATAATAAAAAATAGACACAACACACACACAGTTGCACTTGAAAAAGGTTTTAGTTAAAATAATTTTTCCGTGGGGAACTTCGAAGAAAATTGTGTTTGAAAAGCAGATAGGTTGGAAGGTACTTAATTAACGTCGCACTGGAGTAACACAGAGGGCTATTGGCGATGGTCCGGGATCAATATCGGGGAAAAGATCCTAGAACAATACCTCGTAACTTTGAACCATAATCAGATGATAACACCTGAACTGGCACCTCACTCTCCAAATTTCCACATCAGGACAAAGTGTGGATATTTGGTCACGGCAGATTTAACATGCGCCAGCACCCGTGCACACGACGGTATTTGGTGGGATTTGATCTCGTAACCCTCCGGTTGCTAGTCCGCTTCTCTTCCAACCAGGCTGTAAGAGCCCATTTCGATGAGCAGCGTATTAGCAACAGGAGTGCTGCGGACACGGTTCAATCAAAGCTCGGTGCTAGTGCACCTTAAATCTGTCGTGGCTACAAATGCTCTCACGGTGTGGTGTGGAAATTTGAAGAATGGTATGACTGCTCAAGTGTTCAACTCTTCGTCTGACCGTGGTTCAAAATCACGAGGTGTTGTCCTTGTTTCTTTCCCTTCGGGATTGAACCCGGATCGTTGGTAATAGCCCTTTGTGAGCCTTAATTGTGAGCCTCCAGTGAAACGTTAACTGTGTACGTACCAAAAGTTTGCCGTGAAACTTCAAACAGTGTTTAGCCGACCAACCGGTATAGTTGTTAAGGCGTTAGCCTCTAGATCGGAAGGTTCCTGGTTCGAATCCGGGTCAGGGTATGGATGTTTGTATGCGTATGGTGTAGAGGCGGCTGGTGCACCTTAAATCTGTCGTGGCCGAAAGTCCTCACGTTGGGTTGGTGTGGAAGTTTGGAGAGTGGGGTGGCAGCTCAGGTGTTGCTTCGTCATCTGACCGTGGTTCAAAATTACGAGGTGTTGTCCTCGGATCTTTCCCTTAAGGGACTGATCCCGGACCGTCGTCAATAGCCCGTTGTGTTGCTCTAGTACGACGTTAACTAAAAAATTGCCAATTACCTTTAAGATAATGGTCATTTTAATTAGCGTCATACTAGAGCAACACTACGGGCTATTGACGACGGTCCGGGATCAATCCCTTAAGGGAAAGATTCGAGGACAACACCTCGTTATTTTGAACCACAGCCAGATGACGAAGCAACACCTGAGCTGCCACCCCACTCTCCAAACTTCCACAACAACCCAACGTGAGGACTTTCGGCCACGACAGATTTAAGGCGCACCAGCCGCCTCTATACCATACGCTTACAAACGTCCATGCCCTGACCCGGAATTGAACCATGAACCTTCCGATCCAAAGGCTAACACCTTAACCACTATACCGGTTGGTTGGCTTATGAACCTTTAAAGAGCACTTACTTCTTGTAATTTCAAAAGAAAACTGACCCACCCCATGTTTTAAACCCCACTCAACGATAAAAAAACACCAAGCATCCGCTTCACGCGTAAATTATGGCAATAATCAAATTCTAATTCCCACCAAACTGAGGTGGGGGGTCATAAATTAGCCCCCCTCCGAGCCGTTTCTTCTCGCACGCGCGAGATTTATGACGGAAAATTGCATTCCTCGCGGAGCGGAAACTCAAACTCCACTCGAGTTCGACTGCGCCAGGCCGCAAAAATCGATCGCGCAGTCGACATCTGGCGGGCGCGCTAAATGACGCGCAGAGCCCCCTTGCGGAGAGGAACCGCTTCAGGGTAACGTATTCGCCGTAGCCGAGCCGTCCACCGTCTATTCGAAACTAATTTGGGAGCTGAAGAAATTCATGAAGCGGATTTTCAACCGAAACGTTTTGGGTCGTGTCTGTGCGCTGTGGACATTAGGGGGGCTATTTTGTGTTGGGTGTGTGGGAGATTTGGGAGTGCAGACGATGGGGCGTGGATCTCGATTTTGTCTGGGCTTCTTGGGTTGTGGCTTAGTCGTCTGAGCATAGTGATATTTGCAGGTTGCGTAGTGTTGCTTAGTGATTGAATATAACCCCGTCTTCCTAAAGAACCAATGGGTTCTTTCACACTTTTGAAAATTTCTGTTGGTCCTTTTCCTGGAACATAATACATTAGAACGATTCTGTTGGTTTTTTCCTTGGAATGAAACTTTTAGAACGATTCTTTGGAACAGAATTGGAAATTCCACCTAGTCCTTTCTTAGATTAGAATCCTTTTCTAAACATTCTATTGCTCCTTTCCTTAGAGGAATTTTTGTAAACATTCTATTGCTGATTTCCTTTTTATAGAAACCTTTGGAAAGATCTCATTGCTCCTTTATTAGAAATAATTCTATTAGTCCTTTCCTTGGAACAGATTTCTTTTGAACGATTCTATTTAATTTACGGCCCCTTCTATATGATAGAATCCTTTGAAAATTTTCCATTGTTCCCTTTTTAGATTAGAATCCTTTTTAAGAATTCCATTGCTCCCTTTCTTAGAGAAAGGAATTATCTGGAAGCATTCTGATGCTTATTTCTTTGGAATAGAATCCATTGAAAAGATTCTATAGGTGCGTTCCTTGTAACAACATGGCGCTCAGGTAGTGTTGCCAACTTTTTCTGAGACAATTGAAAACAGAAAAAGTTGGCAACACTACCTGAGCGCCATGTTGCTACAAGGAAAGCACCTATAGAATCTTTCCAATGGATTCTAAGATGTATATATATATGTAGTTTCACAATATTCTCCACTGTGAAATCACATAACATACCTAGTTTTCCAAGGAAAGTTTTTTCATGCAAAAAATAATAATACTTATTTTTATGTTTTTAAAATTTTAATTACTATACGAGCCTGATGGTCTTCTCTCTCCCATATACATATTAATAATAATAAATCTAAACCCAACCTCTTGTTACATTGAAACTATTAAAAAAATAAAAGTGGTAGTGTTCGTATACAAAATAGAGATATTGTTCGTGTTTAATTATACAGAACCGGGATTGTGCCGAATTTTATTTTAAGAAAATCGAATTTTCAATTTTGTGTTTGTCTCAGCCCCAATTTTAAAAATAAAATTCAAATACAGTATAATAGAATTGAAGGGCAACTAATACCATTTTTTCACGATGGTCCCGCTATGAACAGACTGACATATATAGTATTGGCTTTGGATAATAGTGAGGGAACGGAAGTTCAATGGATTGACCCGAAGTCAAGGCAATATAAATAACTATTTTGAAGTGTAGGTGACATTGGGATCGATAGCTTTCTCGGAAATTCCGGGGAAATTTGACATTCGACCGGGATTCTGGACAGCAACTTAAATTCCGGGACAATCCCGGTTAATACGGGATGGTTGGCAACCCTATGCTTAGGGCACCCTTATGGCGAGGACAGCTTCAGGATAACATATTTGCCGTAGCCTAGTCGTTCTTGCCCGCCGACTATCTGAAACTAAACTTTTCGGAGCGGTTTCAGAAAAGATATTCATGAAGCGGATATTCAACCGTAACTGTTTGCAGCATGTTTGTGCACTGGGGACGCTAGGGGGCTATTTTGTATTGGAAGTGTATATGAGTGAGACGTTTTGAGATGTAGATGATGGATACTAGGCTTCACTGCCGAGATAAGTTCTTGAGTTGCAGATTCACTCTCTCAGAGTCACCGAGATTTAAGCGTAATGTAGTGGTGCTTTTACCCCCCTGACACATTTAGTGACTGAATAACATCCTCTAGAAGAACTCATGGATTGGATTCTTTTAACTCTGAAATATTCATTGAGATGCTTTCCTTGGAATAGAATCCTTAGAACAATACTATTTTATACAATACAATACTTTCTTTGGAATTGTTGCATCGACCCACAGCAAAATAGAATTCTTTGATAAGACCGTGTCGGTCCTTTTCTTTTATTACAATCATTTGGAAGGATTATATTGCTCACTTAATTATAATAGAATCCATTGGGGAAGGATTATATTGCTCACTTCTTTAGAATGAATATCCTTTCGAAACGATTGTGTTTCTTAATTCCTTAAAATATAATCTTTTGGGTAGATTCTATTGGCCTTTGGAACATAATTTGTTGTGGGCTCAAATGCCCTCACCTTGGCGTGATGTAGAAGTTTGGAGAGTAGGTTGCCAGCTCTGGTGTTGACCTCGTCATTTGACAATGATTTAAAATGACTAGGCGTTGCCCTCGAATCTTTCCCTTAGGGATCGATCCCGAACCTTCGCCAACATCCTGTTGTGTGTGGCGTACTTGTAGGTACTTTAACTAACGTCGCTCTGGAGCAACACAACGTCCTATTGGTAACCATTTGGGATCCATTCAGAATGGAAATATGTGAGGATAACACGTCGTACATCTGATTCACGGTCAGATGAAAAGATAAACACCTGAGATTGTACACTGACCTCCATATTTGCACACCATGTCAATATGGAAATTAGAGACATTCGGTAGGTTTAAAAGTTTCTGTTGATTCATGCTTCTAGATATATAAAAAATGGACATAAAAATTTTCCTGTTTATACTAAATGCACAAACTTACTGTCTTTCCCGGTTTACTTGCTTTCGTGTATCAATTTGGATTCCCATGATCTTTTTGAGAATGATGGTTTTGGACTTCATTAAAACCAGTTAGTTTCATGGGTTTGGTCTAGTATGTTCTAGACCTAGAAGAACTAGATACAACAGATATACGAGAGCAAGTTAAAACTTATCTGCACATTCGCTATAGCACAACTTTCGGTTTGTAACCCTGTCTTCTACACACGCATGCTTAGAGTTTATACTACTGTGGTATTGTATACCGAAGTTTGGTATTAATAGCGTCATTTTTCTTGCTTCTACTTCAGTGTAAACGTGGCCACCCCTCTAGAAGTGTGCACTAAGGAACAATAAAGAGTAGTGATACAATTTCGAGGGCCGGTAGGTGTACCAGGGGCTGATATACATCGGCGGCTTACAAAACAATACGAGGACAGTGCTCTACCATGTAGAAGTGTACATGGAGGGATCGAGATGCTTTAAAGAGGACGGACAAGCGTGATTTACAAGATTCAGCAATTTCGATAAACGGTACTAGAAAACCGACGAGTTAGCATAGACAGTGTAACGTAACTCTCTGCAGGTAAGTCGGACAAAGAAGTACGGTGCATAAATGGTTGGACGACCCACCAAAAACCTTCTTCTTGGAGATAATAAGCAAGTTTGTGGGCCGCTGGACCAAATGCATCAGCAAGGAAGGAGACTATGTATAAAAATCACAAACTTGTTCAACCCCTACAAATGTGTAAATAAATTAAAAAAATAAAATGCGGACAATTTTTTACTTACCCTTGTATAAATATTATACGAGGAAAATATTATAAGTAATCGTATTATACGTAATATATTATACGTACTTCTATAAAATCATATACATATTATACGATTTTATAAAAGCTCCCAGTGGTGGTTCAGAAAGGTGGTCTATTAAAGTAAAAATGTTGAAAACCATACATTTGTCATTCATTAATTTCATATAGTATGAATGTGCAGTTTTCCTGGTTTGACATAAGATTGATGCATGGATATCGCTATCTATTAAATATGAAATGTAAGAAGATTAGTGTATACGAGCAGATATATCTCACGTTTATCTGGGAAGAAGCGTATGCTTTTCAACTCTGTCATATGAATATTCATATAAATGTAATACATTAATATATATGGAATTGTGAGTTAAGATTTATAAAGCTTGATGGAAGAAAGGAAACTTAGCTCTCACGAAAAAACCAACAAAGCAGATCTCTCACAAGTCTTTATTGATGCTGTCACGCGAATGCCTGGATGTTTTTGAAGGACACCGACAAAATACAGATGTAAATATCGAAGCTCTTCATTTGATAGTGGTTTAAAAGATACGATTCTAAGGTACACTTGAATTTTCGATTTTAAAATTTGTCTCGAATACCCGATCCATCAAGATATTGGTTCCAAACTATGTGATTTAACATCACTATCGTGATATCGAATGTTCTATAAAAATGTTCCAATCGAGTGGGTTGGGCTTTAAATTGGTTTTAGAAAGCTCTGTAGGCTCTAGTATTCACCATTATAATCTTCCAATTTGATGGAGTTGTCATGGTTTCTATACTCCTTGTCTAACAACTTCAATATTATGTTATTGGGGAAACTCTTCATTCTTTATTCTATTGGTTTTGTGCTGTAGCTTTTAGAGAACAGTTTCTGAGAACGCCATAGTTTTAAAATCTATTCCAGACACGAGGGTCATTATACTTCACTTTTTCGTTCCAAAGTGACTGATAGACAAGCAATAACCAATGATTCGGAAATAACTTTTTTTGTTGGGGTGCTGCACAAAATTATTATTACTTGCAAATTCGTATATTTTAAATATAATTCGTAACTACTTGGCACCAGTATTTAATGCTCCTAGTGATTTCGACAAGTTATGTCGTCCATCAAGATCTGAATAATTTTGCTAGTGACTAGATATCGTGCAATCAAAATTGTGTAGATTTTGTAAAGATGTAGATATCAAGATCTGGCCATTTTTTTTTCTAATGCCGAGATATCTCGTCCACTAAGACCTGGGTAAAATTTACAAATTACAACATATCTCGACGAGACAACCACCAGGAAGGTTAAATCACAAAATAAAAGGTTTTTACTCTTTTAAATTATAGGGTTAAAACTTAAGAGGTTTTACGTCCATCCAAGATCTGGTTAGTTTTATTAAGGATGAGATAACTCGTGAAGAAAACCAAAAAGGAGGGTTAAGCAGATTGTCTGTGGTCACACAATTTCACTAGGCGCTACAGATGTGTGCCACTTGACAGTTAACCCGCCAAGTGTTTCGACGAGATATCTCGTCCAAGACCTGGTCAATTTTGCTAAGGCTGAGATTTCTCGTTATGGTAAAATTGCTCTATTACTCCTAGGGGAAATCCAGATACAAGTACGAGAAATGAATTGTCCCTTCTCCAGAATTGGTGATAACTTAAAACAGGTTTTTGCTCCAGTGGCTTCACACTACAGGGCAATGTTCGACGCGAAGATAAACCACTAAGAGGGTTAATCATAGTGTCATTCTAAAAGTAATTTCTCTGGATTTTACATGTTGTGATGATTTCTTTATCTCTTCATGTACATGGGGCAGTGGTAGCCCGATTGTCAGGGAAACGAATTAGCAACCGGAGAGTTGCGAGTTCGAATCCAACCAAAGACTGTCTTGAACAAAGGGGCTGATGCTCATGAAATCTGCCGTGTTCTCAATAAGAATGCGACATCAATGTCGATATTAAAAAAAAAACATCAATGTCGATATTAAAAAAAAAAACATCGATGTTTAAAAAAAAAACATCGATGAATTGGAGTCGATGTTTTTGTAACATCGATGTTTATATTTGTCGATGTTTTTACGCTGTCAATGTTTCATTTTTAAATGAAAAAAGTACCGTTATAAAAATTTAAAAATAACCAAGTAGCATAAATTTCATAATCAGCTACTTGAACATACTTTTAGACCAAAGTGGCCAAGGGTGAAGGGTCTGAAAAGTAGGGTTGCGACGTTTGATGCGATGTTGTCGACGATGTCGATGTTTTCAAAACATTGATGTTTTATAAAAAACATCGATGTGTTGGAGCTCATGTCGCATTACTAGTTGCTAAATCAGTTTTAAAAAATGGGGGGAAAAGTTTAAATACACTGAATTTTAAAAACATCGATGGTTTGGGGGCGATGTATTATCAACATCGATGTTTTAATTTTGAACATCGATGTTTTGCTGTCGATGTCACCATCACTAGGTGCAAAACCAGTTTTAAGGAATGGGGAAAAAAGTTTAATAAACACTGAATTTTAAAAAGATCGATGGTTTTGGGGCGATATATTATTAATATCGATATTTTAATTTTAAACATCGAAGTTACAAAACATCGATATTTTGCTGTCGCTGTGGTATCACTAGTTGCTAAGCCAGCTTTAAGAAATTGGTGAAAAAAATTTAAATACACTGAATTTTAAAAACATCGATGGTTTGGGGGCGATGTATTATCAACATCAATGTTTTAATTTTGAACATTGATGTTTTGCTGTCGATGTTGCATCACTAGTTCTCAAATGCCATCACGTTGGCGGGGCGTGGAAGTTTGGAGTGTGTGGTGAAAGCTCAGGCATCCCCTGTCATCTGATGAACAACACGTCAAAAAAAACGTAGTATTCTCCTCGGATCATGTTGTCCTTCCGGTCGACCAGTCGAAAATAGCCAGTAGTGTTTCTCCATTCTGACGTTAATTTAAAATAACTACCGTTATGTGTGTGCATCACACATGGGAAGTTTCATTGCAATCGATCAATCAATGGCTTCGGGTTGTGTCGTTGTAGTTGTTTTTGTCACTGAGTGTATATTAATGAATTAAAATAATATAGTTTTTTAACGTTTCTTGTGGTTGTATAACGAGGAATGTCATCAAAACAACTGGTCATTATCAAAAATGACCAGATCTTGATGGACAAGACACCTCGTAATTTGAAGAAAAAACTGACCAAATCAACTCATCCATAAAAAATATTGGATATATCCTGATACCTCGTCGTAGCAAAATGGGTAGATCTTGATTGTCGAGATATCTCGTTGAAACCACTTGGAGTAGGGTTAATATTTTCCTATGAGTGTCTATACAATTTCAGAATGCTAACATGCTTGACCGATTTTACGTTCAATGCAATTTTTTTATGGAGTGAAATCTTTACAAATTAAAAATTATCACCAAGTATTAATTGCTTTTTTTAATATAGGCTTAGCTTTTTAGAGGTTTTTTCCACAACTGTCCACACATTCTTTCGCCCATTAAGACATGGAAATCTTGAATGCAAGAATCTTTAATTCTGATTACCGTCTCTAATAAAAAATAGAGTATTCAATCGATAATTCCCTCTCCAGCCGAAAGAAAATAACAATCGAAGGAAAAAGATTAATCGATGATGTATAAGTCTGAGCCTCAGCGGGAGGGCGTTTCCAGTTATTGAAAAAACATAATTAAAGTCTGTTGCGTTCGTTCTCTCAAGGCATAGCTTCCGTAAAATTGATTCATTTCTGTTATTGCAGTTTTTAGAAAGTGAATTCTGTCATGAATCGTATTTAATTATGTTGAAAAAAAAAAAGATTCGGAGTTAACTTGATTTAGCTTAAGGGTGAAAAGGAGCTGGAATCATTCAAAAAAATCGAAATGTATGTATATATTAAATATAAATGCATGTTAAATAAAAATAACATCGTCTAGGTCCATTTAATATTCAAATAAATTCCTTATGCGTGCATGCCTTATGCCTTAGGTAAATGTAATGTCAGACTAAATGACTATGCCTAAGGACAACGTTAGCATAATGCAGCTTAATCTGTTCTTCTAACTAATAGAGTTAGTTATTTTTTGGTGATCAGATTATCATTAAGGTTGCATTGTGTATAGTCGTAAAAAATTGAAACTAAAAATGTAATAAATATAAAATTCCTTTCTTTTATTTAAGCTACTTACAAATTTACAAAGGTTTTTTTCGGGCTTAGTGTTGTTGATCTCTCAGCTACTGCGGCGGGTTTTATTTCGTTTTATTTCTACACTTTTTTAGCGTTTTTTTGTTTGTTTTTTAATTGTGTTTTGGGGAGTAAATGATCAATTTTCAGCCTAATGCTGCTCATATGTAGAAAACACTATTTTATGTTGTATGGGTCAGACTCCTCCCTGATGACGACCTGATCCCTATGGGACGTTATGGGAAGGAGATTGCAACCATCCCGGAATGTTGACCATTTAGCCCGACAGTTGGAGACAATTTGGCAAGAAATTCCGCAGGACCCCATCCGGGAATTTTTTCAGTCCATGCCACGCCGGATGACAGCTTGTACCCAGACCAGAGGTGGACCAACGCCTTTTTGACTTCCTCCCTTTGTCAAACTCTGAAATAAATCATTCAATTGTTCTGAAATTTTAATCGTTTGTTTTTCTAGTAATGTTTTTCACATCCACCAATTTGTATCGCAATCGGATCACTACTTCTTGGTGCGTCGATGTTTTTCCTTATATATACACAGATGGAAGACAAAATAATACGAACACCTGTGAAAAAGTATGACGTATTTCACACCTGCAGTACAGCCGCGCCACCTGCAACGGAAGTCTGCCACCTAGTGGGCGTGAAGAGGAAGGTATCAGTCTCTCAACAGCAGTCACCTGCGTCGCATGCGTCTATCGAACTGTCTGTGATAAGTTGAAATGTCAGACCTGTCAGAGTTCCAAAGAGGAATGATTGTTGGAGCGCGTTTAGGTGTCGGTTACGGAAACAGCAAACCTTTTGGGGTTTGGTATCAGTCGTTATGACAGCGTACACGAAAGAGGGTAAGACGACGTCTTCAAAGCACAACAGTGGCCGAAAGTCAAAACTTGCTGATAGGGATAGACGGGTCTTGAAGCGCATAGTAACCCGAAAGTACCAGCAATCATTATCCGAGATAACATCTGAAATGAACAGTCATCTCCAGGACCCCGTTTCAACAAAAACTGTCAAAAGGGACCTTCATGCTGCGAACATTTATGGCAGAGTGGCAATTTGTAAACCCTTGTTGACAGCAACTAATGCTTTCAAGCAACGCCAATGGTGCAGGGATCACAAAAACTGGTCCCCACAGCAGTGGCTACAGGTAATATGGTCAGATGAATCGTCATTCACCCTATTTCAGACGACCGGAAGCGTTTATGTCTGGAGAACGCCCAGAGAAGCGTTTAATCCTGAATGCCTCTTGCCGCCTGTGAAGCATGGGGGTGGCTCTATTATGGTATGGGGTGCGATATCTTGGCGCGGTCTTGGGCCACTTGTTATTCAGCATGGGAGGATCACATCCAATCTCTATCTATGCATTCTAGGGGATCATGTCCATCCTTTTGTCCAGACTGTATTCCCTGGAGAACGACCGCTTTTTCAAGACGACAACGCCCCTATCCACACTGCTAGGTGTGTTCAAGAATGGTTCGAAGAGCATGACGATGAAGTTGAACATCTCGCCTGGCCCCCTCAGTCTCCGGACTTGAATATTATTGCACATTTAAGGGAATATTTGGAGTCCAAACTTCGTTCCCGATTTCCACCTCCATCCAGACTTTCGGAATTAGAGACCGTTCTGCAGGAGGAATGCTTAATATTCCTTTAAATATTGTCCATGACCTTTATGCATCTATCCCACGTCGCATTTAATCTGTACTTCAGTCAAAGGGTGGTCTAACCCTCTATTAATAAAGGTTTTACATTATTTGACAGGTGTTCGTATTATTTTGTCCTCCATCTGTATATGTATATATATATTAATTGGCGTTATATATATATATATATATATATATATATATATATATATATATATATATATATATATATATATATATATATTCGTGGCATGTAAGCAATATATTTTCAAGAACAAAAGAACAAAATATACTTGACTTTGTAGTCTATGGAGCTGTGTAATATTGTTTGATTACGGAGGGCAATGAGAAATCTTGGGGATTGAAACACAGAAAGGAAAATATGAGTGAAAGTATGTTTAACGTCATGAAATGACAAATTGCCGTTTAACAAGGGATCGGAATCTAGTTGTGGTGGACAAGTAAGACTGAAATACGCTTTTGCCATGCATTTTATTCGAAATAAGAATTGACACCAATAACGGAATGGTGTTAGATATTTTTGGTTAACTTTATTTCATTTTGGTATGATCCATTTATCTATATATATAATTCTCTTACGTGGCACGCAAAAAAGACGTTATTTGTAATCGCATTTTGGCAACACTGTACGATTGTTTGTTTATCGCGAAGTCTCGCGCATCGATTGAATTTATAGCGTTATCGGATGAAATTTTATTGAAAAAAAAATGAATTTTAGTCGAGCTGTTGCAGTTTATAATTAGAAATCAAAGAAAGCGGAGGATCTTTTCAGGGCCATTTAAAAAACGGTCGTTTTCAGGGCCAACAATTATAGTTCAACAAGACGTTTGCACTACAACTTTCGGCAACAAACTCAGTGAAAAAGTGTGGGTCGTTTGAGTGCTGGGAAAATGTACACACAAACAATATGTGGCTACTCAATTTCCAAAGCAACGCTCACATTTCGAGTCAAAATTTGCACAAAGTTTTCATTTGAATTCTGATTTTAGAGATACTGTATATATTTTTTCTGTAATACAGCAAATTTAGATTTGAAAATCAATTTTTTGGTAACATATTTTGTAAACAATCCCTTCTGCTAGGACACATGTCTTCATTGAGGCGAGCGAAGCGAGCACAGGTTCGTGCAGCGAACCAATGAGAATTGCGAAGCAATCCTCCGGGGGTTGGCGAGCGTTAGCGAACAGGGGGCAGGCCCCCTAGTGTGAATATATATGTACTATAAATTCATTTATGTGAATATAGCATGCTGTATTTATTTTAAACGGATTGAAATGAAATATGAAGTTTGTGATTTTTCATTTCGACATCAATAGATTTAGCAGTTAATAAAGTTTAGTGCTGATACAATGCTCAGGTATACTAGTTCTTTTTAAATAGCGTTAAAACCTTAGGAACATAACTACATGTTTCACCCCAGTTAGCTTATTGTAACAACATGTTTACATTTTTTGTTTGTTTTAGTCCTAGTTAGTTTTTCTACAAGTTACGAAAAATATTCCTTTCTTAACCAAAATAAATAACTATGTTCTATATAAAATTGGAAGAAGTAAAAAATAGAACAAAGTAAATCATAGAATTCGAGTAACAAAGGGGTCCATTACCGTATATCATATTGCTGAATCGATAGAAATTATTACCATTATTGTTCTCTAATTTCACTATAAAATGCATTTAAGATCCAAAGTCATTTAGTTTACAACCTACGCTGTCAAATATTAAACGTTCCCCCCCCCGTATCGCAGTCTGCAAAATACTTTAAATTAAAAGAAGTTTCATGCTTATTACAAGGATGAAATTGTCCGCTTTTAAATGTATGTATTCAATAGCACACACAGAATACAAAGAGATCTTATTAAAAACTTCAGAGAAATTGAGTTTATCCCATTATCTTTGCGGAGGAATATAATTTGCTTCGCTTGAATGTACTCTAGGAAAATAAACTATCAAATCGAATGCTTAATTAAAAAACCCAAGCGGTTAATTCAGCTTCTCTAAATGAATTCATTAGATAAAAACATTTTAAATGAAACATCATTCAAAGAAATTGCGAAACCAAAAGGAACATCCGTATTACAAAATAAGAAGGTATTCTTTTCGATTAGAAAACGATGGCTTCTTATTTGACTTTCTTCTGAAACAAAATTGTTTTCCTACAAACATTTCTATTGTGTTTTAATTAAAACAGTACATTAAAATTTCATATGTTTGATTTGAGAATTGGTAAGGTGTGATAAATTAATTCACAGTCAATAAAGGAATCTAAAAATTAAACAGCATGACTAAGAGGTATACAATGCATTGAAATATTTAAAATTTCGTAACTTCAAAAGAAAATTATACTGTTTGCCAAGACACAAATTGAATTCGCTATTGATCAAAATACAGTGTGCTTTTATGTGCTATAATTAAATGCTTTTATACACATCGTCGCTTATATTATTTTTTAGTATCCATGACTACCTCTTCATTCTTTAACTTATGAAGATAGAACGGTAATGAATAAATATTAAATAATTGGAAATATTCAACCATTGCCATAAACTAACTTGATTTTTATTTATATTTATACTGTACAGAAGTCTATTCATATTAAGTCTGGTCAAATCCATTTCAATCTTGACTTATAACATATGAAAGTAAAAGTCGTAACCTTTGTGACATTCTACAGTTGATTACATATCATTGAAAGCAATGAAAGCGTCGAAATGTCAAACATTAATTTTTGAGTTGAAAGGGATATAAACAACATCTTTTATTCTTAGAGAAGTGACCGATGTCGCACAATGTGAGTGTAGAACAACTAGGAAATTAAACTTGTATTGAAAACTGCTTTTTGCATTCTAAGCCTATTTTTGTAATTGGTTCTCTTTAAGTAAAATTGAGACTCGTAAAAAATTTACTATAATTGGTAAGCATTTTCTAGGTTCAACAAAATGCTTTAATTCTACTGGCGTTGTCTCGATGTGTTATTCCGTTATTAGGAAACTGACTAAATGGATGCGATACCTCGTTAGTAGGAAAAATTGACCCGATCTTGATGGACGAGATACCTTGTTATTAAGAAAACTGATACGATCTTGATGGACGCGCTACCTCGTTATTAGAAAAAAATTGACCTGATCTTGATGGACGCGATACCTTGTTATTGAGAACACTAACCTGATCTTGATGGACTCAATACCTTGTTATTAAGACACTTGACCCGATCTTGATGGACGCGATACCTCGTTATTAGGAAAAATTGACTGGATCTTGATGGACGCGATACCTTGTTAGTAAGAAAACTGACCCGATCTTGATCGACGCGATACCTCGTTATTAGGAAAAATTTACACGATCTTGATAGTAGTGATTCCTTGTTATTAGGAAAACTGACCCGATCTTGATGGACGCGATTCCTTGTTATTAGGAAAACTGACCCGATCTTGATGGACGCGATACCTTGTTATTAGGAAAATATGACTCGATCTTGATGGATGCGATACCTCGTTATTTTGAAAGCTGACTATATCTTTAAAAATAAGATCTGCAAAAATTCCCTAACATCCTTATGACGAGATATCTAGTCATTAGCAAAATTAGTCAGATCTTGTTGGACGAGATATCTCGTCGAAACCCGGGTTGGGTGAAGACACTAAACACTTGAATGTCAGTTGGTTATCTATACTTTGACATAACAAAATGCAACTTTAGTTATAGTGAATTCCAACACACTATAGAGTCTAGGAAAATGAACAAATGGATTATTAACCACAAAGAGGGTTTATTCTCCTAGCAGCTATCTCAATCTAGTTTGGGGCCGCTGTAACCTGGTTCGAAGAGGAGCGGACCAGCAACCGGAGGGTTTGGAGTTTGAATCCAACCAAAGACCGTCGTGAACATGGGGGCGGGCTAGTGCACATTAAATCCGCCGTGGTTTCATATGTCCTCACGTTAGCGCGGTGTGGAAGTTTGGAGAGTGGGATGTCAGCTCAGTTGTGATCGTATGTAGATTCCAGGCCACGAAAGATTTAATGTACCCTAGTCATATACACTACCCTACAACAATGGACCGAACAGCAAGATGTGATAGTCTAAGGGAAATAATGCATGCGTTAATAAGGGGATGGTCCCCCACGTGTTGCAATTACACTCGAAACCTTTCTGAGCATACTTTCAACAAGGTTTTGATACACAGCTGTGGGTATTTGTGTCCGCTCCCGCTGCAAGAACGTCGCCAGCTCAGCTGTAGATTTCGGACGTGGTTCCCTGGTCCGTAAGCGTCGCTCTAACTCGTCCCACAGATGTTCTATGAGGTTTAGGTCGAGACTCCGAGCATGTCAGGGAAGACGTTTTACATCCATATATTTATACCACTGCTTGACAGAGGCTGCAATGTGACATAGAGCGTTGTCACCCTGGAAGTAACATTCGTCCATTCCATAAAATTGCCAGAGCGTAGGAAGAACCTGATTGTCCAAAATGCTCATGTAGGCGTTGGCATTTAATTGACCAGGAAAAACATGCAAAGGTACCAGGACATACCACTAAAAACACCCCCAAAACAAGTATGCACGTTTTATGCAAATTCGCTTGCGTCCAGTCCATTATTGTAGAGTAGTATACACACGACGGTCTCCGATATTATAGAGTTTTAAACTCTTAACCTTACGGTTTTTAATCCGTTTCTCTTTCAACCGAGCTACCATGGCCCCTACGTGCCATTATAAAGGAATTAATTATCATTGGTACTCAATATGAGATGTAAAATGCTAATTTGTAATGAAAATTTAACTCGAAAGACGTATAGTATATCAAGAAAAATCGAAATTCATTCTGCAATTAAATAGTAATAGCGTTCTTAATCCACCAGGGGTCTTCGAAGAGGTATCTCGTCTACCAAGATCTGACCAATTTTGCTAATGACGAGATATATCGTCATCAAGAGTGACGATTTAATTCCGATAGATAACGATATTGCCATTTTTTGATGATAACGAAATCCAGATGTGGACAATTTTTATAAAAACGAGATATCTCGTGCATTAAGATTTGGTTAGTTTTTCTAATGACGAGATATCTCATGCATCAAGATCTCTGGTCAGTTTTTCTAGTGACGTGTATCAAAATCTGGTCAGGTTTTCTAGTGACGAGATATCTCGTGCATCAAGATCTGGTCAGTGTTTCTAGTGACGAGTATCAAAATCTGGTCAGGGTTTCTAGTGACGAGATATCTCGTGCATCAAGATCTGGTCAGTTTTTCTAATGACGAGTATCAAAATCTGGTCAGGTTTTCTAGTGACGAGATATCTCGTGAATCAAGATCTGGCCAGTTTTTCTAGTGACGAGTATCAAAATCTGGTCAGGTTTTCTAGTGACAAGATATCTCGTGCATCAAGATCTGGTCAGTTTTCCTAGTGACGAGTAACAAAATCTAGTCAGGTTTTCTATTGACGAGATATCTTGTGCATCAAGATCTGGTCAGTGTTTCTAGTGACGAGTATCAAAATCTGGTCAGGTTTTCTAGTGACGAGATATCTCGTGAATCAAGATCTGGCCAGTTTTTCTAGTGACGAGTATCAAAATCTGGTCAGGTTTTCTAGTGACGAGATATCTCGTGCATCAAGTTCTGGTCAGGTTTTCTAGTGACGAGATGTCTCGTTAACCAAGATCTGGTCAGTGTTTCTAGTGACGAGTATCAAAATCTGGTCAGGTTTTCTAGTGACGAGATATCTCGTGCATCAAGTTCTTGTCAGATTTTCTAGTGACGAGATGTCTCGTGAATCAAGATCTGGTCAGTGTTTCTAGTGACGAGTATCAAAATCTGGTCAGATTTTCTAATGACGAGATATCTCGTGCATCAAGATCTGGCTAGTTTTTCTAGTGACGAGTAACAGAATCTGGTCAGGATTTCTAGTGACGAGATATTTCGTGCATCAAGATCTGGTCAGTGTTGTTAGTGACACCTCGTCTTATCAACCACTGGAAGGGTTAAAAGTTATATGATTGCAAAATATTTAAAACAATTGTTGCACGGGGTTAAAATTAAAATACGGAAATTGTAATCAATTCTAAAACATACCTTTTCAGTCGTTTAAATTTATTTGATTACATATCCTGTAAAAGAAATATTTTCCTCGGTTTGGGTCTCTTAAGTCTGGCAAATGTACGTAACGATGGGACAGAATAGATTTTTTGCTTGATTAGATCGCGTTCGGGTTTATGCAGCAACAGCTGCTCAGAGAAGCAGTGATTTAAAATACCTTCTTAGAATTCCTGCGATCGATTAGTATTTCTCTTTTAGGGTTTCCAGTGCAGCTGTTGCCAAGACGCAGACAGAAAAAGATGTCGGTATCGGTAGATTTCAGAGAATATATTAAGAGGAAGCTCTTTTTTAAAAACTGGTGCTGAAACTTTTAACTGAGTTTTAGTACACGTCACTGGGATGTAAGTTTCATTGATTTGACGGAAAGGAAAACTGTCGATCCTTGACAATGTTACCGAAACTTTACCGGAATTCCAAAGAGTAAAGACTTTTTTCAGAGTTCCTTCAAGAATCTATGGTAGTTAATTAGTTAATAACCTCCGAGGGGTTCACTAGTATAAGTCCATCTTGAAATCTGTAGTCTCCCTTGCATGAATTCTAAGCAATTTTGACCTTCTTAACGAGTAAAATATTTCCCTAAGAATTATATTTCAAGGAAAGGACAAATTTGCATGAGCCTTTCCAACGCATTTGATTCTACAGAATGGAACAGTAGAAACTATGGTACTTAATTAGTTAATATTTCTTAACCCCTTCTAAGAGATTCACACCTATAATTACACTTTACAACTATAGTCTTCCCTGAATAACTTCTAATCAATTTTTACCTCATCCAGTTGAATGTTTCCAAAGTATTCTAATCTAAAGAAAGGACCAATACAACTCCTTTCCAAAGGAATCTATTCTACAGAAAATGCCCATAGAATCGTTCCATAGGATTATTTTCTGAGGAAAGGACCAATAGAATATTTTTTAAAGAATTATATGCTATGGAAAGAAGCATGGAATGTTTCAAAAGTATTATAATATAAGAAATGGACCAATAGAACCTTTCACCAAAGGATTATGTTCTACATAATAAACCAATACAATCGTTACAAAGGATTTTTTTTGAGGACAGGACCATTAGAATCTTTTTAAGGAATTAAATGTTAAGGAAAGAAACATAGAACATTTCGAAAGTATTTTAATCCAAGAAAATAATCAATAGAACCTTTCTGAAAGAATTGTTCTCTACATAATGGGACAATAGAATCGTTCCAAAGGATTCCATTCCAAGTAATAGATCAAAAGAATAATTGCAAAGCATTCTATTCTAAAGAAAGAACCAAAAGAATCGTTCCAAGTGATTATGTCCCGTGGAAAAGAACGATAGAATCGTTCCAAAGGATTCTATTTGAAGGAAATGACGAATAGAATCCTTCTAAAGGTTGAGCACACTAACACTTCTCACGATACTCAGAGGTTCACACCTGAGAATTTCTAACCCTACCACATTTTAAGCTTTAGTCTTTGGAAGTACGGCTTTTATATAAGTATTCAGTACTTAACTATAATCACAGCAATGATTCGCAACCCATTCCCACTTGAAAAACAGGGACGAAAAATTTCTTTCTAATGCTACAATTAAAATATTTAAGCAATTCAATGCAGCTTCGTAAAACCGTAGATTGAGAATAAATTTTAGCACACTTTCTGAAAAATGGCTTACTAAATTGATAGGGGCAACATAATTATGCTGACCGATGGATGTAGACAGTAAATTAACGTATTGATGATTCACACTTTTGGGGTTTGTTCGATGCGAAGATAAACCACTAAGAGGGTTAACCATAGTGTCATTCTATAAGTAAATTCTCTAGATTTTACGTTTTATGATGATTTCTTTATCTGTTCATGTACAGCCGTCAAAATAAAAAACGACTCAGCCGATCGCAATTGCACAATTTACATCACAGAACAAGACGGATGGTAGCGATCCATAGGGATTAATGTTTTCTATAACTATCAATGTTTAAATTTAACTAAGGGGTCGTCTTCATATTAAATTGAGTACTTGCTCCGATAATTTCAATACGAACCCCCATATTTTATCACAGATTTGGATTCTACACACAATTTCAGGCGGATTTGAGGAAAAAATAATGTTAAGCAGCCTAAATTGACCGAGAAAATCCATAAAAACCATTGAGGGAGCGTATAAATGTTCGGAGTTCAATCATATTATAAATATTAATAAAGACATGTTGTGGCCCTTCGCAGTCAAGAACCTGTTGCAGGTTTCTTGGTGTGGAGTTCATTAAGATGGTGACAAAGTCAGAATCCATTCTGATCGAATCCCAGGATCTGTTGGCAGAAATTTCTGTTTTCACTTTGTGAACAATCCCCAATAACGATAATAATCATCGAATTTTGCAAACAGTCTCACTGAGCTACTAGTTATGCACGTGATGAGCTGAAAGTCGGAATTCCGATGTTTTAGTAACAGTTGAATCGCATGGAGTCAAAATTTGTCCATGTTTCTATTTTAATAGTCTTTTTTAGTATTAATTTCATAATTGATAAAAAAATAGTATATTTAGTTGGATAATTAAAATGTTTATAGATTTTGTTTGTGTTTTTGGGTAGCACAAGGATGAAAAAACAATTTCGAAGACAAATTTTAAGTATTGATATTTGTAGAAAACATTAATCCCTATCGTTTGCTACCTTCCGTTTTGTTCTGCGATGTAAATTGTGCAATTGCGATTGAGTGAGTCGGTTTTTTTTGACGGGTGTACATTAATTAATTCTTATTAACTGATTTTAAAATACTTCAATTGAATGTCACAAACTAGAAATTTTGTCACTTAACCCTCCTAGTGGTTGAGATAAGGTATCCCGTCTCATTAGCAAAATTTAACTGATCTTGATGGACGAGATATCTCGTCATTAAACGAAAACTGACCAGATCTTGATCGAGTCATCATGAAAAAATCGACAATATCTTTATAACGAAATATCTCACGATTGCAATATTGGTCATATTTTGATGAACGAGATATCTCGTCCTAAAATGTTAGATGCGAGACGATTAAACGAGATATCTCGTCCTAACCACTTCGAGGATTAAATCTTCAAAACTCATAAAAAAAAAACAAGCAATAAAACATAGACGATAAAACTGTTACTCAACTGAAACGTGCGAAAATGAAACATAATCACGAAATCACAATTGTGGCATAGAAATAATAGAGAAACGAAAATTAAATTCCAAATTGGATTGCGCCATTTCACGCACCACCACAAACAGACGCGCGCCCCCTATCGACTGACACTCAAACGAATGCTCATACTTTTCCCTTTTTCTTTCAATCCCTCCTTTCAGTTACCATAAACATCATTAGCCGATTACGGCAGCGGAAAAATGACGTTTAATGAATCTAGAAGGTGTGGGGAAATCTTCCTCTAGTAATTACACTCTACTGTGTGTAAGTATTACTACGTCTTCTCGAATACAATAGATCCCGTTCACGTCAAAACACGGTGTTCGAGGGTTTTCCAGAAGAATAACAAGTAAGGCTATTAATCAACTATTAGAAGCTGCAATCCCAGCAACACTTCGAACAACGCCCGTAGAACTAAGTTTGGAAAGAAATGAGAATTAAATGGCAATCAATCTAATTAGTCGTGAATCTAAATGAGTCATGCGATCACACTGAGCTCCGTTGTTTTAATCTGTATATTAGTTTCTGTTTGAGAGCGCATGCCAAGTAATTTTTGTTCGACGCGCGCATTGATAACTTGGCTGGTGGAGAGCTTTAAGGTCAGTTGGCGTTTCAATTAATTTTGTATTGTTGTTCAAACGACAGTTACGGCATCGGTCTGTTTCAATTTTAATTGATTTTGTTTTATTCTTTAGACGCCTTTTGATGTAACAATCAGTTTGCATTTGAATTAATTTTGCTTTATATTTTAGAAGACAGTTGTGGCATCAGTTTTACATATTGATTGATTTTGTTTTATTCTTTAAACGCCATTCTGACAGCAGTCAGTTTACAATTGAAATAATTTTATTTTAACTAGGGGGCCAGCCCCCTACTCGGGCTAATGCTCACCAATCCCCGGAGCTTTGCTTAGCAATCCTCATTGGTTCGCTGCGAGAACCTTGCTCGCTTCGCTCACATCAATGAAGACATTGTTTACAAAATATGATATTCAAAAAAAAATATTTTTTTCAAATATAAATTTGGTTTACTACAGTTCCTCTGGAATCAGAACTCGAACAATTTGGAATTCAAATGAAAACGTTTAGCAAATTTTGACTCGAAATGTGAGCGATGCTTTGGAAATCGAATACCCATCATATCGTTAGTAAGCTGCAAGCTCTACTAAAATTCGTTTTTTTTTTTCAATAAAAGTTTATCCGATAAAGCTACAAATTCAATTGAGGCGCGAGGTTTCGTGGTAAACAAATAATCGTATGGTGTTGCCAAAACGCGATAACAAATAACGTCTTTTTTGCGTGCCACGTAAGAGAAATATATGAATAGATTTTTTGAAGACAGTTGTGGGAGCAGACAGTTTTACATTTTGTTTGATTTTATATTTATTCTTTAGATGTCATTTGCGGTATCAGTCAGTTTGAAATTTTATTAATTGTGTTTTATATCTTAGAAGACAGTTGGTGACAGCAGACAGTTTTACAATTGATTTTGCGTTATTATTTAGATGCCATTTGTGGCAACAATCAGTTTGAAATTTAATTAATTTGCTTTATGTTTTTGAGGTTAGTCGTGGCAATAGTCTGTTTACATTTCAATATAATTTTTTTCTTTAGGCGCAAGATGTCGCAACATTTAGAAAAATATATTTAGAACTTTTCGACTAGCTTTACATCGACCTCAATGCTTTTTTTTTTCGACCTCAATGCTTTAGCGCAAATTATTTGTACAGACGCATGGAAGCATTATTTTAGAGCCACGGACTCTGTTAGTTCATATAGATTTGTTCTAAGTAAATACATTTTAACTATACATTATAACTCCATTTTTACTTGTACACAGTACATTTCGGAAGAGCTCACACTCATTAAAAAGATTCAACTTGACCAGAGAAGTCTGCAGCAAGCTCAATAATATTTCTTTTGAATGCTTTTGTTTTGCAATTATTATTCCTTTCAGAACTTGCAATGCAATCATATTCGTAACCTTGTATTTTCCTAATTTTTTTTTGTTCTGATCATTTGTATTTTTATTTCAACTTTATTTTGGAATTTAACGTATCAGAACTAAATTAATTTTGTTTTATTCCTTAGTGGTAACAGTAAATTTGTGTTTTAATAAATTTTGTTTGGTCGAGAGTTTTGCATGTAGATTGATTTTGTTGTATTCCTAAGACATCATTTGTGGCAACAGTCAGTTATCTTTCTGACGTTTTTCTGTTGCTGCTACAGGCTGATATTTTAATAGTTCTTGTAAAAAGGCAAATAAATAAATTTATTTAGAATAATTGACTAATATATTTTTGAAGTAATTAAATTTCATAGAAGACTAAACCGCTGCGATGATTATAGTATATGATTATATCAAGATGATTATAGTCATTCTCTTACACCAACAAATATTTGTAAGTACTTTGTATTTATTCTAAACAAGAAGTAATCTATCAATATCCATTTTAAATCACATCACACCACCACCTATAACATGCGCTCAAAAATTTGGTATAGGTTTACATGAACGGATGATAATTTCAAGTCCAAAAAATGTTTTTGATTGCTAAAGAATACTAAAAAATGCAACCATTTTCAAGACTGAAAGCTAGGTGAGATTATCCTATAGGTGACAGTGAAAGACCTAGTTGTAATCAAATTAATGTTGTAAATAATGTCTGGCACAATCTATATGTGAATAAAAGGAAATTTCGACTCAAACAAATTACATTGAAGGCGGCGATTTTACCTCCCGGGTAAAGCTACAGTCTTCGTTTATAGTGGTGGCAACGGCCTTGGCGATTGTTTTTTTGGTGCACTTCTAAAGTCGCCAAGGAAAGAATTATTTCAAAAATCTTTTCTTTTTACCACGGAAAATGAAAGCTTGAAAACACATATCGCTCACTCCTTTCAACAACGTCATATCTCAAAAATCGGCGATTTTTAGTTATGCCTGTTTTCGGAATGCTCTGAAAGAGTAGTATATCCCTTCAAGATCGTCATACCTCACCGCTTAATATTTAGCCGGTACAGAGTATATGTAATATTCAAAAAAATACATTTCAATCTACTTTTAAACTTTAAAATCACTCTCCTGAAAAAATAACGTTTTTAGAGATAAGACGTTGTTGAAAGAAATGAGCGATTTGTGAACGTTTTGAAAATATTTTGCTTGTCCAGACATAAACGAACACAAACCAAACATTAAGCACTCCTTCACTTCCAAACGTTTGCCTTCCAGTAGAAAAACTAAGCTGCGAATGTAGGGTAAGAATACCCTGAAACTGATCAATTACACTAAATACAGTGGGCATATTGAAAAAGTAAAATATTTTAAAAGAAAAAGATCAAGTAATAATACAACCTGATACGTCAAAATTGTGTGTGTGTGTGTGTGTGTTCCGAGAAAAAAATTATTAAAAAAAAAATTCCACAAATGGCAAAAAAAAAAAATATATAAATAAAAAAAAATAAAAAAAATAATGTCATAACTCTACTGTGAAAAATATTATAATAAAATAAATTTCCACAACTGGAGAAAAACTATTAAATGAACCAATGAAATTAAAGAAAATTTTTTTTAAAGGACCAGTGCAATTAAAGGACATTTTAAAATTAAAATAACCAATGGAATCAAAAAAAAAAATTTTTTCAAACGAAAAATGAAATCAAACGACTTTAACGGATTTTGAAAGAACTTTCTAGAATAATCAAAATTAAAATTTAAAGTTTCCGTTTGCCGATGTTGCCATTAAAACCACTATAACTGTAAATACAGATTGGTTGCCTTAACCTACCGTAACTCGCTACTAGAAGTGCGCCTAAAAAAAATCGCCAAGGCTGTTGCCACCGCTATAACCGTAGACTGTAGCTGTACCGTTAAATCTATTTGGCGTTGACTAATATACTCGTATATCAATTAAGAGTTTATACTTTGCAATGTTTATTGGCGAAGTGCTGAACATCGTATTCGAAAAACAAGCCAACTAATAACGTTCATGAAGCACATATCATCTCAAAAATACTACCAACACCTATAGTTGGCTTTCTACAAAAGGGCTCTCATATTACTGTCAAAAGTTGAAACGGAACAAAATTTGATATGCCTCTGTAACAAGTAGAGCACAAAAAAAACAAGATGGGATTAAATTTGAAAAATTCATTTTGTATATGTTTTGTAAATAAGTGCATTATTAGACAGGCTTGGCAATACCAGATTTTCAATGTTTTCAGCAATATATAACACTATTAATTATGAAAATCGACCAGAAGATCGATTTTTTTTATTCCTTCAAAATACTTTTCAACTCCTTAGATTTCAAACGATACCAATATCGTGTAAATATACTGAATATTTTTCTAGTTGCAAGGTTTTTCTTTTTTTAGGGGGTGGAGTGGAGAGGGACATGTACAAACATGTTTCCAAAATTTTAAACTCCATTTATGAATAACTGTTTGTTACAAATGGTCATAAGTGAAGAATGGATTTATCTATTATAATAATTTTGGTATCATTGGAATCGACATAATACAGTGGATGGTTTGACTTTCGATCAGAGTTATTAGTTGAGAAATAAATTTTACTTTATTTTAAATGCTAAAATTCCTGAAAAATCTTGATATTTTATGCTTTTTTGTTGAAAAAAATTGTTAAAAACCTATTCCCTCAAGCAACTTGATTGAGAAACAAAACACGAATCTTCGTAATATTTTTCACACAGTAATTGTCTTCGTGAACAAATTAGATTTTGAGATATCACTGTTCATTAAACATGCTAATTAGCACATAATATCTAACTTAGATAATTAATTATTAGCTAAATCTTGTTTTTTCACAGTGAAATAATTTTAAGCATAAACCAAGGACCTATTGTAAAAATATCGGATTTTAAAGTCAAAATTAAAAAATATATATTTCATCGTTTTAGTGTTATATCTTTACGAAAGTGTTATCACGTTTTTGAAGAAAATAGTTTGCCTATTTTAAGAAACCAAATAAATCCTCAAATTTATACAGAAAGTTTGAAGATTTTGCTGAATTAAAACACAGTTGCACTATTCTGATTTACACATTAAATTGTATGATCTGAATTGATTAATTTTTTACAATACTAGGGAGCTCAGCACCCTGCTCGCTTACGCTCGCCAACAACACAGTTTTCAATCCTGCGAAAACGGCGGCGGCGGTAACTTTTTTTTAATGTAAAGAGATATTTGCAGTGAAAGGCGATTCAGGCCAATTAAAATAGTTTAAACTAATTGTAATGAAGGATAACAAAAGAACAATGTCTTATGAGTAATTATATGAGATAATTAAATTTTTTAAATCTCATTAATGAATACCTTTAAACTGGTCTAATTATACAAAATAATTAAAAAAAGAAATCCTATCGTGCGCTAAAATTGTTTTTCTCATTATTCTATTTCATTCTGAACTTTTTACGGGAAAAATATCATCGCAAATCCTTGATTCTCTAAATTTTTAATGAAATGAGACCAATTAAATGAAAAACGTTGACTTTTTAAATATTTTGTCTTTTTCAATTTTGTTCATTCCTTTTTATCATTCGGCACAACAATAACATCTTTTCATTTAAATATATTTCGTTGGGATAGCTTATAATTTTCTGATTAGCTAGAGCATTTGAGAATTTTTTTGTGATATGTCCTTTTAGTGGATGAAAGTACTCCAGTCAAAATAATGATAATAATTGTAATTATTATTTTTTATTTCAGTTCCCCAATTCCCTATCTATTTGTGCTTGCGTAACAATGAATCCCATGTAACTAAATTGTCGAAATTTAAGAAAGGTAAATAAGGTAAGCTTTAATTTGATCATATTTGAACTAATCATTTTCGTCCTCAAAGTTATTTTTATCGCTAAAACTATATTTGCATACCCATGTATAGAGCTATCGTAATATTTTGAGTACTTCTGTATTTAACTAACTGTAAGAAATTGCATAGTTAATTGACTGTTGAATACTAATAATTATTATCAATGAATTTAATTTTATTACGAGTGGTAGTTGACTGGTGGGTAGTAATTGTTGAAGCAAAATTAATTCTGTATCACATATAAAACTTTAATTTTTTTTTAAAGTATGCAATTTAAAAGTAAAACAATTCTGTGAAGCTAAATATAGATGGCGCAAGTGTTATGCGGTAGTGCGTAGGTTCTGATTCATCTTAGAAGTGACATAAAATGGAAAGTTATTTGGATTTTAATAATTCAGCCATGTCCATATAAATATAAAAAAAAAACTGTTTCAGGGTTTATTAATAAAAATATGCATTATACGGGTATAGCATACGATTGTACTATGAAGTCTGTTTCATACTGTTCCAATGAACATTTGATATAGGAGGAAATTAACATTTAGCGTCGAAGAAACAACGATTAGTTAAATTTGAGAGTAAATTTATTGCAAACAATTATGAAGTTCTTAACCGGTAGTATTTATTCTTCCGATAATTGTTTACTAATAAAACTATCTGATAAGGAACTATATTTAAGTTTTTTTTTATTTTTTTTTTACGAAAACATTAAGATTTGGTGCACCACATCCGATTTTTCAACGTGCGGCACCAAAGCCCAATTACGCACACATAATCGTGAAATAAAGCAAGTACTCATTTCGCGCCATTTGCGATAAATATTCTGTCTAAGAATACGTGTTTATTTCGCTTACTTGGTGTAAAAATAGTATATTTTGAAGCACAAAATAGACGTTACTGGATACATCCATTTATTAATTATTTTTTATACTTAATTTATTTATGAAAACAAGGTACGCATGTGCGGCGATTTGCGGCGCCGTGGGGAACGCGGTAAAAATTGTACGCAAGCGCGTACGTGCGTCACCGCATTGGCGCCGGAGGCATGTGTGCTCTCCTCCATTGTATCTAATGTATCTCAGATCGTATTTGTGTTGCGACAGTGGCGCCGCACGTTGAATAACCGGATGAGCGCACAGGGCCTAACACCTGTCGAAGATTTTGTCAAATTTGCTTATTTATATAACTACGAGAGATTTAACTATTTCCGTCAAGCTGAATGTAGGTGACGGTAGGGTCTCTCTGGTGGAACAATTTTGTTACACGTATTACGAACGTGACGTCACTTTTCTTCTTTTTCGAATTCGACAGCCAATACGAATTCCAACGAATAAATTCCAAATTAAAATAAGTGATACTTTCTTGGTCAACACCAACTAAATAAAACACCAAACGTCACCAAAGCCACTGTATGAAACAATGTATTTTAGGGTAATCCCGATTTAAGGTATCATGAAGAGTAACGGATTAGCAACCGGAGGGTTGTGAGTTCGAAACTCGATCCAATCAAATGGTGTAATGTACGCGATGATTGGTGGGGCACATCAAATCTGTCGTGACCTTAATTGTACTCATTTTGGAGTGGTGTGGAAGTTGATGATTAGAGTGTCATCTGAGGTGGTGAATTCCTCATTTGACCGCAATTAAAAATAACGAAAATATTTAAAATTATGTCTTTGGATCTTTCACTTAGGGATTGATCCCGGAGCACTACAAAGAGTTCGTTGTGTTGCTCCAAAGTGACGTTAACTCAACAAATTAGGATTTAAAAGCATAAAATTTAATTAATTTCTAACTTAACTTTTCTTTTTAACTAAATCTTAACCCACCAACTGATTTCGACGAGATATATCGTCCATCAAGATCTAGGTCAAGCTTACTACGGCAAGATACCTCGTCGAAACAACCCCAGGAGGGTTAAATCACAAAAGAAAAGAGGTTTTATTGTCATTGGACATCGCCTTTGTGTTTCTTTCAAAAGCTTTATTCAATGTTCTTATTTGGCCTCTCAAATTCCTACCAACTCTCGTTTCTATCAAACTACTTAAGAGAATAGGGCAATCGATACATTTCCTTTTTAGCGAATGATTATTTTAATTTTCCCAAAGTCCGGTGGTTGACTCAGCTAATCAGAAGTTACTACTGGATAATTGCAGCCACTTCGTGTCGTCCCCCTCGAAGAAAGTAGAGGAAAATGGCGAAGAAAGGAAAAAAAAGAATCGACTTGGCGAACGAGTTGGTCTGATTGGAGGTCTGTGAAAAGAGTTATCGATTTCTCAGTCGCTTGAAAGTATTTCTTTTGGTCCAAGATCACTGAGAAGTGAAAGTAAAAGAGTGGGAAAGTTTGTGTTTCTTTCCATTTAACGCGTGGTAGAGTTTGGACTAGGTTTAATAAGGAGGACTAATATTTGAAGTTAGAGTAAGACTTTTCCAGCGGTATGGTGCTATTACTGGCACACTTATCTGACGATTTCATTAATTACTATCGAATTAGGATTCCGAATGAGCTGTAAGAAAGTGGTACAGTTTAAGTTATCCCTTCTAGTGGTTATCTTGATCAGGTATCTCGTCAGAAGAGGGAAATTAACATTATCTTGACCTCGTCATCATAAAAAAGTCGTCGATATATTGATGACGATATATCTTGCCATTACCAAAATTGATCATATCTTCATGGACAAGATATCTCGTTAAAACCACTTGGAGGGTTACATGATTGACCGATTTATGTATCAGAGGTTTTGTCTGAAGCTAAATGAAAGTGGCGTTAGTGTTTCTGCAGCAAGACATATTCCCTGTACGAATTCTGAACTCGACGTTCCGTGGTTAGTTTTACAATTTCAGTCCTTCACCAATAAGAATTCCAAAAATTGACGTCATCTGACCGTGGTTCAAAATTACGAGGTGTTGTCCTCGAATCTTTCCCTTAAGGGATTGATCCCGGACCGTCGTCAATAGCCCGTTGTGTTGCTCTAGTACGACGTTAACTAAAATTACCATTACCATTACCAAAAATTGAATTGGAAATTGATATGCGACAGTTTATTGGTCAACACCGCTTCGATTGGGAACGAAACATCACAAAAACGTCCATAAACTACATTTTAAGATAATCCCGATATGTATCATGTGAGAGTAGTTGGATAATGGAAACTGGAATCTTTACTTTCGGTCTGGTTTGTTTATACTTAATGTCTCTCTCATAATCACTCTTCTAACTTATCCTGGGAGTATTTCTCTCACCTGTGTCAGCAAAGCTTTCCTTGTGTGTATGTCCATTACTTGACGTTGGCTGTCTTATTTCTCGCCCAGCGTGTCATTGCGCCATAAAGCCTCCAATTAATCAACCAGCTCTTTAACAATCGCTTTGTATTAAAGTTCACTTCTGTTTTGATTTTTAAAGAATATTATTCATAGATATTGAACGCTTCGAACTCAAAAAGTACACGTTTTTAAACATTAACCTTACGCTGCGGCACTTAGATTTTTATCAATCGTCTCAAAGAACTCGTCCCCTCGTCCCTCTTTCGCCTTGAGCGATAGAGCCTTGAGTGGTATTTACGACTGACGCTTTCCTTTCACAGTATTGCGTGGTGTATCGTTTGACGTGTGATAGATATCACCGAAGCGACCCTCTGCCTTTCCCACAAAGTGTTCACAGCTCACGGTCGACAGGGTAGGGTACCGAACGAAAGAAGAAACCCCCAGAAGGTCAGTCGCTGACAGCTCGTAAAGGGGGATAGATGCCAGTGGTCACTTAAAAGGGGGGATAACATCCATAGTACACAGATCTATACCATGCCGCTGGTGTAAACGAAATTTTAGTGGTAACAATTTTCCATCTGCCGTGCGTAAAGGTCAATTTCAACTTTAAATACTTATAAGACAGACAATACTAGAAAAAAATATTAATTCTCAGCTGTTTTGACCTTCTTGACCAATACAATCTTTTCAATGATTATTTGAACCAATAGACGCCTTTTTTCTGTAGTAGTGTGGGGTAAAAACAACTACATATTCTTCTATGAAATCACGTGACTTTCAGCTTGAGAAATTATGGTAAATGAGAATCTAGAGAAAGTAACATTTTTAAAATAAAGCAATATTACGTAAAATTAAGTGCACAACTTTCATGGAGGTACTTGAACCATGCGAATCCCCTCCTAACTTCCCCTCTATCGTATAGTAATTTATTACACTGTGTCTTATACAGTAGGTCGGTAACACAGGTAATATTTTGCATTAACCCACCAAATGGTTGCAACTTGATATCTCGTCCTTCTCACTAATTTTGCTAATCATGAGATATCTCATCATCAAGATCGTCGATTTTTTATGACAAGATCAAGATCTAGTCATTTTTTTTAAAGACTTTTTCATCTCGTTTATCAAGATCTGATAAAATGTTTTCTAATGGTGAGATATCTCGTCCATCAAGATTTGATCACTTTTGCTAATCAAACGAGGTACCTCGTCAAGGCAATCACCAGGAGAGTTAAAGGACATTAGTTTAAAAATATTTAAAAATTCGGAGATTTTTTATACATATATTAATTCTATATATTCTATAGTTGAACAAAACGAAGCGTTTTGGGTTTTTTGCTGAAACCCTTTCATCAATTAAGGTCTTATCAGTTTTGCTAATGAAAAGATTCCTCATTGAGAAAGGAGGTTAATACCACTAGAGTTTATTTCATTAGATTTTATAATAAATATCAAGTTCAGATGCTAGGAGATATAAAAAGACTGTCATATGGGCGGATAGAAGTTATACTTTCTTGTCGATTTTATGTATTTCTTACACGTCCTAACCTTTGGATCGTGTATTTAGTTTTCCTGGCCTGTCATCGGAAATAAAAAATTTAAACAATATTAGTACTCCTAGTGTATATTCCAAATTTAAAGAACACAGTTAAAATACCTTATTGTATGAAATGACGGATCTACCGGCTTACTTTACAAACCATGTCTACAACTTGCTTTCTACAGACATGGAAAATTCCAACTTTCTATGCGGGAACAGTTGCTTGGCATACAAACACAATCATCGGACGTTCGAAGCAGACTTGGACGACTTTATTTTGATTCGTATTTTGCATTGCCGTTTAGAAATATCAATGGGAATACGTTTCAGTACGCGGCGGAGGGGGAAAAAAGTTATTTGTATTCGAAAGACGCATCGAGAAATAAATTCCTACTTTAGGATGTGAAGGTTATTTGACAGTTTAGAAATGATATATAAGACGAGCGGAATAAGGAATGAGGCATATTTTTGCTGGACGCGAAAAGACTGTCTTTTCTTTACTTTCTGGCATGATGTATGTTTTGAGGCTCCTTTTAAATGACAAATATTCTGATGTAATGTTTCTTTTAGGCATAACCTAAAAAGGTGTTTAATAGATGAACTATATGACAGCTATAAATGTTTTAAAATGACGATGTGGTGCTTTGACTAAGGCATTTAGTCATAACTAGCGCATGGAATGATATTTGTTTTTATTGATCCGTTTCTAAATAATGAGATTGTCACTTAGGGCATAGTTTACCAACCATTTTTGGCTCAATTATCTCTTTCAAACTATAATAATTTGTCGGGACTCAAGCAAAAATACAAACTACAGTGGACTGTAATTATGGCATTGATTGCTGTATAATCCTAAATACACAAAGAAGGGTTCGTGGAACGGAATGCTGGCGACATCGTCTTATCGCGTCAAGAGATCAATCACAAACTGAGAAAGTTGCATTGTTCTTGGCGTTCGCCAAGGACTTGGAAAGTGACGGCAATTATGAAATAGCACCAACTATCATGGAGAAATGCACGGCTCGAACAATACTCTTAGGCGCCACCAAACGCTCTTAATATAAATTTTGTGTAAGTGTAATTGATCCTATAATTTTTGAATTTCAACAAAATATTTATGTAATTATTTAACTTTAGAAGTTTAAAAAGATAGTTTGTAAATAACATGAATTAAAACTGAAATAATGTTTTTATCTGTAAGTCATATTGATCTAGCATTAGCCATAAAAACACTCCTCTTTAAAAAGTCCAAAACCGTCTAAGGATTCTCAAAAAGTTCACAGAAACCAAAGCGACACATGAAAGCATGTGAACTGGGGATACCTGTGAGTTTGTGCATCTAGGGCAAAAAAGAAACTTTAATTTCCATTTTGAAATTTGAGTGTTGGTATGGTCACTTTTGAATCTCGACAAAACCGTCTGTGATCTTCGATGGCCATATACTTATGTGCTACGAAATTTCTTTCTTTTAATGAAAAGTGTAATTCTAAAATCCACATTTCGACATTTGAACTATATTTCTCTAAAATTACTTATTTTTCATACACGGTTCTTAGTTACAGCTGAAGAGAACAGCTGTACACTTTTATAAATCCAAAAATAAGCAATGAATTTTTCGCGAAGCAAGATATTTTCTACATTCTTAAAATGAAGAAAAACGACCACATAACGTCATCTCGACTTCATACATTTCATGTTCAATTCTTCCTGAAATAGTTGTTGTGGTAGATACAACAAATTTATGCCATTTTTAAAATCCAAACATTTGCGCCATTTTTAAATTTTACGAAAATCTAATTTTCTAATTCCATTCTATCAGATCTAATTAAATTATGTATAGATATAATATATGAGAGAGAGAGTGTTAGTATAGTTCTGAATTTCGACAAAGATGACAGTAATTTTTGATAGCGTAACCCCTTCAGAACATAGCCTGGGTGAGTTCCCCTATTCCAATCAAGACTCCATATAATATCACTGCAAATCTTGGACTTAATGAAAATTTAATTGAACGTTAATTGATCCAGTGACGAGAGACCATGACCAGACATGAAAATTATTCCAAGGAACCTTCTTTAGCTATCCCTTCAAAGTTATTTATTAAACGGGAAAATATAATTTGCACATAAACACACTAGATTGCTTCCTGTTGTGCAAATCGCTAAAGAGAGCTAATGGTTTGGTGTGTACCAATTTGTGCAAATGAGGCTATTCTTTCGTTCGAAGCATTTTGAATCTCTACGGGCAATTATTTGCTGCCGGGTCCTCTTTTCAGTTAAGCCATGTGACCATACTAAATACGCATTCAACTAAACAGGATGGCTAAAGAAAGATCTACGATTTCAGACCGCGCAAATACATATATGCTAATACTCTCTTGTTTCGACCTGTAGTCTTGTGTATAGACTGATCAGTTGTAACTTGCATTTTACTAATTTTAATGCTTTCGACAGTGCATTACTGTAATTGTCTGTACGGCCAAGTGAATAAGTTACTTAAAGAATTTTTAGGTGACCAATTTTTTAGTATCTTCTTATTGCTCACTCCTGTTCCTAAATAACTCCTTATTACCCTGAAGTCGGCACTCCTCATAATTAATTGAGCACTAACAAGGGAGCGCAACGATCTACTTTGGGAAACAATGAGCTAGGGTTATAATACAAAGAGAAAATCATAAAAACTGAGAGTGAATTTTTTACGTAGTGGCAACACCGCGAAACTAAAAAATAAAAGTGCAGGCGATTTTTTTCAAACTGTTAACTGTACAATTATAAATATTGTAAACGAAGCAGACGATTTTATTTTCCTAGTCTCGTGCTTGTTGAAAGAACTGTTTTTATTTGCCCTACAAAAATGGAGGTGAGTGATTCAAACTTAAAAAACGAAATGCGTTCTGCCGTAAAATTTTCTATCGCTATCGTTTGGGCAAAACAGCTGCATACATAGTTAAGTTAATGAAAGAAGCTTACAAAGACAAATGTTTTGGCGAGTCTACGATTTTTAGATGGCATGGTGATTTTAGAAAAGGACGTTTGTCTGCAAAACTGGCTCCAAAGCCTGGTCGACCAGAAAGTGTTGTGAATGATCGAAATGGTAACACTGTGAGGGCAATCTTGCAAGAAAATCGGCGAATGACATGCGAGGAGATGAACGAGGACGTCGAAAACGTCGATATTTCGCATTCTACGGAACAATTTACAGCTTCGCCTTGTTTGTTCCAGATGGGTCCTTCATCGCCTTACTAAAGAACAAATGCAAACAAGAATTCACCAATGTTGAACGATGGAACCGCTGCATATCATCTGAGGGAAGGTATTTTGAAAAAGAATGACGTATTTTTTTCTGTAAATATATTTCTTGATTTTTTATGATTTTACTCTCAGTTTTTATGGAACGCCTTTTGTATTTTAGATTTTCGTTTGCAACACAGTCATACGCTTCTTAAACGTTTTTTTTATTTCAATTTGAATCGCATTTGTTCAGTTCAGTTCTTGATATTTATTATCGTCTGCATTAAATAATTAGAGCAACGAGTATTGTACCGACTTTTATATACTTTTACGAAAAGTACCTAACAATGAACTTCACATGTAAACGAAATGTGTTTGACTAATAACTTAATGGCGACAATTACTGGTTCAAAAAACCCTAGGAAAAAGTAATTTGATCAAGAAGATTAAAACTGGTTAGAAGCATACTGGGAAGATGGGAGGTTGTTGAATAGATTAATGTGTGTGACCCTCTCAGAGGGATAAATAGAAAAATATTCCTTAAATCGAAACTTAAAGGGAAGCACTGAAAGAGCACACGTGATTGATAAAAAATGTTTCAGTACAAAATCTCATGCACATTTTATTCAAAATTAAAATAAATGGAATTAATGAATGAATAAAAAGATCTGCTTCCCAATATTTCAAAACCTGTTCGTTAAACCTCCTAGTTGCTGTCTTGACTAGGTATCTTGTCTCATTATAGTAAAACTGACCAGATTGATGGACGAGATATCTCGTCATTAGGAGAAAAGTGGTCAGATCTTGATCTCGTCATCATTTTAGAACTCAGCCATATCTTGATGACGAGATGTCTCGGCAAAAGAAAAATTGGTCAGATATCGATGGACGAGATACCTCGTCATTAAAAGAAAACTGACCAGATATTAATGGATGATATACCTCGTCATTAGAGGAAAACAACCAGATCTTATCATCCTCAAAAACAGCAATATCTTGATGAGATATATCGATATATATCTTGAGATATATCGTCATTAGCAAAATTGGTCAGATCTTGATGGACGAGATATATCGTCATTACCAAAATTTGTCAGATCTTGATGGACGAGATATATCGTCATTAGCAAAATTGATCACATCTTGATAGACGAGATATATCGTCATTAGTAAAATTGGTCAGATGTTGATGGACGAGATATAGCGGCATTAGCAAAATTGGTCAGATCTTGATGGACGAGATATATTGTCATTAGCAAAATTGATTACATCTTGATAGACGAGATATATCGTCATTAGTAAAATTGGTCAGATCTTGATGGACGAGATATAGCGTCATTAGCAAAATTGGTAAGATCTTGATGGACGAGATATATCGTCATTAGCAAAATTGGTCAGATCTTGATGGACGAGATATATCGTCATTAGCAAAATTGATCACATTTTGATAGACGAGATATATCGTCATTAGTAAAATTGGTCAGATCTTGATGGACGAGATATAGCGTCATTAGCAAAATTGGTCAGATCTTGATGGACGAGATATAGCGTCATTAGCAAAATTGGTCAGATCTTGATGGACGAGATATATCGTTGCAACTACTTAGAGGGTTAAAATAATTTTTACATACATTTCAAATTGAACAGAAAAATAACCTTTAGAGCAAAACTGAACTTTGGAAAAGATTGTTTAAATAAAATTGTAAAAATTAAAAACTTTGGCCAAAACGTCTGAAACATTAACAGTAGAATTTTTCTAAATATATACTAAAAATAGTCATCACGGCAAAATAGGATATTTAGAAGAGCAAAAAAATATAACGTTCCACTTATGCAAACAAGAAACGAGTTGTAAAACTTAAATTCCTCCGTAAATTTATTCAGAAATATGGAAAAGTTTAGAGCGAATAAGCTGCATATCCTAGAACACAGATACTTCGAGAACTGCAAGGATCGTAAACTTTCGAAATACTTGGTAACCAACATCCGCCGGAAACCACAATCATAGCAGAGGAAACATCCTGATATTTCTAGCCTAGTTTATGATCGCCTTTTTCGAGATATTGGAAATATAAGACGGGTTTTCCGAAAGACTTCTCGTATATTTTATAGCCCAGACTAACGTGTAAAAGGACACGTTGGTTTTAGAAACTTTTTCAAATGACTTTCCAGGAAAGATGGGGCTAGTTGTTTGCGTATAAAGATTCATTTCAAAAGTTAAAAATATATATATATGCAGTAAGATTTGAAGTAGTCGTATTAAACTGAATTTCTGGATACCAGCCAGGCTGGACCGTCTAGCGCTCGGCGGTTTGTAATAGTGCTTTTTTTTAACTTTTTTTATACACCTTAATTAAACATGTGTTTATTTGTATGTTTTATTTTTATTTTTATGAAGTATAATTCAACAAATCTTTGTGTATTCAATCAAATATTTAAGGAAAGGTCGAAATATAAGTGTACCACTACGAAATTACCCATGTCTAGTGATATTTTGCATTAAATAGACAAATCATTAAAATCTAACTCCTAAATAATATTTCTGCAATAGGTAATATACCGGAACACATAAGCAAACAGAAACAAAATTCCAATCCTTTAAAAAATGCAGAATTCTGAAAAAAACATACACGTATCTATTAAAACGTATTAAATTTCGACTTCCTGAATATATTTTGAAATAGAATAATTCGGCAAATGACTTTTCAACGATATTGATAAAGACAATAATGATTTATCAACAAAAAGAATGTATATTTATAGTTCTTGGGAATCCTCAAATATGACGACAACATCTCGCAGTCAATTCAAATACCCAAACACAGAATTCTAAATCAAATTTAAAAAAGTGCACATTAATTCTGACGTTGCCAGATACCGAGTAGCAAACTTAATCTTTTATGATATAAAAGATTTTTCTATGGGTATTTCATGTTCCATTATAAAATGTGAGTTGTGTAAAATTAAATGCTTTAAATATTCTCTCTTCAATCAAGTACTTATAAATTACTTACAAATACAAATACAAATACAAATATTGACGACCAGCTACAGGCTCAAGCCCAACAAGGCTGGTCCTTTGTTTATGAATTCTCCAATTCCCACTGACTATCCAATTGTGTCTTAAATTCGTACACTCCCTTTGAATTAACTATATTTTCTGGCAACGCGTTCCAACTGTCTATTACCCTATTAAAGTAGTAGTTTTTCCTTAAATCCCGATTAAAATGTGTCTTATTCAATTTATACCCATGGCCCCTTGTTCTGTTATCCCTATTGAAATTTAAGCCCTCTGTGTCCCCTTGTTTTACAAACTTGAAAAGCTGAATCAAATCCCCCCTCCTTCTTCTTCTTTCCAGTGTATACATGTTTAGCTTACTTAAACGTTCATTATAGTCGAAATTTGCTAGCCCCTTTATTATTTTTGTAGCTCTGTGCTGAACCCTTTCAATTGATTCTATGTCCTTTCTCATATATGGAGCCCAGAATTGTACAGCATATTCTAGATGTGGTCTTACTAAACCCTTATATAATGGCAGGATTATATTCTTATCCCTTGAAGTTACAGTCTTTTTAATATACCCCAATAACCTATTAGCCTTTTTACCCGCAGCTGAACATTGGTGACCCATTTTAAAATCCCTGTGAATTATCACCCCAAGATCCTTGACTGTTTCTCCCTCCTTTACCTTTACTCCCTGCAGACAGTACTCGGCTCCACTATTCCTGTAACCCATATGCAGAACTTGACATTTCCCTACATTAAATGACATACCCCATTTTACAGCCCATTCGGATATCTTATCAAAATCCCCTTGTAAATTTTCTATCTGTAACTTGGTATCCACTGTCCCCCATATTTTTAAGTCATCTGCAAATATACTGATTCTATTCTTGATCCCCTGACCTATATCATCTATGAAAATTATAAATAAAAAATTGGTCCCAAAACTGATCCCTGAGGCACCCCACTTATAACTTCTGTCCACTGTGAATAATTTCCTTTTACCTGCACTCTCTGCTTTCTACCCAATAACCAATTATTTATCCATATTAATGTTTTTCCCTGAATCCCCAGCCTTTCCAATTTAAACAGTAATGCCTCATGAGGTACTTTATCAAAAGCCTTTTGAAAATCTATGTACATGATATCCACACTGCTCTTATTATCCAGCTCCTCAGTAATTTTTTCGTAGAACTTCAAAAGGTTTGTAGAGCAGGATCTGCCCTTCCTAAACCCATACTGATTCTCTGATAACAGTCCCCCCTCCTCCAAGTATAGCATTATATGCTTTTTTAACAGAGATTCAAATATTTTGCAAATTACTGATGTTAGGCTTACTGGTCTATAGTTGCCCGGATCACTTTGTATTCCCTTTTTGAAAATTGGAGTTATGTTGGCCAACTTCCAATCCATTGGCACCCAACCTGTGCTATATGTTGAATTAAATATCGTGTGAATTACTTCCCCCAGTTCTTCCGCGCATTCCACTAGTACTCTCGGATAAATATCATCTGGCCCTGGTGCTTTAGATGGCTTAATTCTTTTCAACTGATGTACTATTTCTTCCCTGTTGAATTTGCATTCTTTAATTATACCCCCTGCAAAGGCTCCATCCTTGGGGTCCTTTTTTAAACTATAGTTACCATTGAAAACCCCCAGAAAAAAGTCATTTAACACGTTTGCCATTCCCTCCTCGTCTTGAATTAATTCACCTCCCTTCCCCTCTAACGGTCCCAGTGTAGTGCTAAATTTATTTTTACCACTTGCATATGCAAAAAATTCTTTTGGTTTTATATTTATTTCCCTTGCTAATTTTTCCTCCAAGGACACCTTTTGCTTCCGACTAATAGTTTTAAACTCCTTTCTGGCTTTCTGATATGCCTCCATGTCCCTGTCGTTACCAGTGCTTTTATATATCCTGTATGTTCTTTGTTTTAATTTTAAAGCTTTGTGTGTTTCCCCTGAAAACCACATAGGGAGCAATTTTCTAGATTTTCCTTTTTTCCTGAACGTTACATGTTTTTTTAACACCATGTCTAACTTATTCTTGAATTCCTCCCATTGTTCAGAATGATGCAGTGCTAATAATCCCCCTTTGAATGTTTCCTTTAACTCTTCCCTTATCTTATGAAAATTTACCTTTCTGAAATTTGGAATTATTCTACTATTGATTGTGTATGCTGACTGAAAATTTATACTTAATCTGATACTTCTATGATCACTTTCTCCCAGTGGCTCACCTATAACCAAATCCTGCACCCTATCCTCATCATTGCTTAAAATCAAATCCAATATTGCATTGTCCCTAGTATCCTCATACACCATCTGGTACAAAAAACAATCCTGTATCACTTCCAAAAATTCTGCCCTTTTCCCATTTGTAGCTAGATTGTTTGTCCAGTCAATATTTGGATAGTTATAGTCCCCCATTAAAATTAATTCTCCTTTTTGACATGCTTCGTTTATCAGATTGCACATGCCCTTTTCCTGCTCTTCACTACAAACAGGAGGTCTATATATATTACCCAGAATTAGTCCTTTGCCTTTGTCTGTATTCAGTTTCACCCAGACTGATTCTATACCCTCAGTTTTACTATTTAACTTTATTTCTGTACAGTTTAAGAATTCTCTCACATAAATCAAAACCCCACCCCCTTTCCTATTCTCTCTGTCCTCCCTAAACATTGTGAATCCACTTAATTCTAAAATTTGTGCATCTTCACTGCTTGCCCAACTTTCAGTAATCCCAATGATATCTATATCCTCTGCTTGTGCAATTCCCTTGAGCTCATCCATTTTATTTCTCACACTGCGAGCATTACAATAAAATACTTTTAGCTTATTTTTCACCCTTAGATTGCACTTTCCCCTTGTATTATTTGTTTTGGTATTGTTTTTCTCCCTTACATTGCACTTTCCCTTTGTATTGTTTGTCTCCTGCAATTTAGACCCTGTTAGTTTTCCTAAGCAATTACTGTGTACTGTCAACCCTCTATGTCCTTCCCATCCCTGCTTGTATACTAGTTTTTTGACTCCTACATCAAGGGAAGAAATAAAAAGTCAGTTCAAACATAAATATTATAATTTAATTTGTTTAAGAAAAATTGTTTTTCGATCAATACTGGTAAAACGATCTGAGCTGCCGTTCAGCAATAGCTTATACTTAACAAATAACGTCGATTTTGGGTCCATGTACGTACGTTATTGTTTTATATAAGTAGATTCGAACAAATTGGAAAAGTATTCGTGACGTCAAATTAATTGAGTCTAAACACACCTTTTGCAACACACACTAAACTAATTACATTACTAAGTTTTACACCTTTTGCAACACACACTTAACTAATTATATTACTAAGTTTTACACCTTTTGCAACACAAACTAATTACATTACTAAGTTTTACACCTTTTGCAACAAAAAACTAAAAGTAATACAGCATACTACTAACATTGATGAATACTGTTTACGCATCTTATAATCTTGCAGCAGAAATTTTTTACATAAATAAACTATCTTTACTTATTTCTGCCAATGTTTAGTTCACATAGGACAGAAAGTAGCAGGTGCTTGTAGATAGTTAATGCGGTTTAACCATCCAAATTACTTCGACAAGTTATATAGTCAATCAATATCTGACCGAATTTGCTATTGATATATCTTATCATTAAGATATTGCAGAATGTTTTATGATCCGGTCAATTTTCTTCTAATGACCAAATATCTCAGCCATCAAGATTGGGTCAGTTTTGCAAATGACGAGATACCCTGTCAAGACAATCACCAGAAGAGTTTGGAATTTTCTTCTTGAATTCAAAATTATATATATATAATTTTAAGAACACAGGAATTTCCAAAAAATTACAATAAAGGTGTTTAAAGATGGTAAAAAATGAAGAAATGTTGGTGGATCACGGCGTCATTAGGGAGGAGCCTGACCCAGACAACATAAAATGGTGTTTTCTACATATGAGCAGCATTAGGCTGAAAAAATTGCTCATACACTCCCCAAATACCATCAAAAAGCACAAAAAACAAAAACAAAACACCAAAACAGAGCAGGAACAAAACGAAATCCAACCCGCAGCAGCAGCCGGGAGATCAACAACATCAAGCCTGAAAATTGCCACGAAATGCTACAAATTAAACAGTCCAACTAAATGCTAACACCAAACTTCCGTCGCAACAAGTTCATAAAAATAAAAATAAAGAGAGCAGAAAAATAAAAATAAAATCCCCAGCCCCTATTCAAAAAGATATTCAGAAACAGTAAAATAAAATTGAAAAGCAACTCACATAGCTCTGAGGAAATTACTCATCGGTTGTGTAGATGGTGATATTAATAAATCTTTCAAGAATAGTATTAAAGAATGAAAAAGGGTGTTTATTATTGAGAAGTGTGTTTTTGAGATATTTACATTGTAATAGAAAGTTTGAATCAGTTACAAATTTTTCTAAAACGTACCAATTGACCAGCAATCGTATTTTAGTAGATTCTTTTAGAACTATTGGAGTTCCAAAATATTAATTTAATGACTGGAAATTTAAAATCGTTGCGTTTATCGTAGACATTAATGTCAACTTTGACGCATGAAACAGAAATTTTTAAGTCGAGAAAATCAGCAGTATTGTTATCCAGATTGGTTTTTAACTAAAGAAAGGTCATCTGGATAGATAGATTTCCAAATATTAGAAAAGTTGATACTATTAAAAACAGTTAAATCATCAATAAATCTAAAGGCAGAATTTATCTGAAAGCAAAAGTTTTTTTCAAAATCATGAAAAAATAAATTAGCAAGAATGGAAGAAAAATTCGAACCTTGGGGTATATCCTTAACTTGAGTGTATATATGCTCACCATTAAAAATAAAATTATTAAAAATACAATAATTAACCAAAAACTCCCATTCCTCAAAATCCAGATCAATTAAGTTTTTAAAATCATGATAATAATAGTTTAAAACATCTCTCAATTTGTCCAGAGGTATTCTGGTAAAGAGGTCTTTAAAATCATAGGTCTGAATATCATTAATACTATAGTCAAAAAATTCAAAACCTTATTATTATCACAGATAATACAGGTAAATCCTTCATGAATAATGGCAGCAAGGATAATTTTTAAATTTTTAAAAAGTAGAAAGCCGGGTTTAATCATATAAGATTTGTACCACAGGTGATATAATGGAATTTAATAGAATTTTTATGAAATTTAGGAATAACGGTAATATAAGATAAAATAATGTGGTGATTGGAGATTTTAACTCTTTTATTTGAAGCAATGATTTTTTAATAATGGTATTATACGTAGATTTACAGAATTTATAAGTATCTGAACTCTTAAGTTCGGCATCAAGTAAGTTTAAATATAGTTTTTTACAAATAGAAGCATAGTTACCTGATGCTTTGTCGACTGGTGTAATAATAAATTTATTTTGAAATTCCTTAATGGCTACGTTTTTATTGTCTTATATTTATCAGTATTGTCATAAACAGATTGAATATTATCATTAATAAATGCTTTAAATTCACGGTACAATTTCCATTTCCATTCTGTAAACAAATACATAGGGACATTAAATTTAGAAGAGGTCATAAAACAGAAGTTATCAGTGTCTTTCAGAAAGCTTTAAAGCATACTATTTCTTTGAAATTTATAAATAGTCCTAAATTTAGTACCTTTATACATAACATCCCTTAATTGATCATTTTAAACAATACCAAGATCACCAGTCACAATGTGTCCTAAGTCTTCATTTAAATAGGGTCTGTAATACATGTTGTCTCACAAGGAGAGAAACAGAGTTATCTCTATATAAATCAATCTTAGTGCAAAAATCATTGTAATTAAAAATTTTCCTCCTCCACAATTCTATTAAGATTGAACTTATCAAAAATAGGATGTTTAAAACCTATCCTCATATAAATTGGATTATCTTTACTAATAGTTTTATTCTTATTAACTGTAGAAAGTCTAGCCTTAAATAGATCATGGAGTAAAAGTAAGAAATGAGGATTGAGAGAGTCAATGGTTGTGAGTAATTTCTTAACTTAAGACAAATACCATCATTCAAATAAAAAATGAATTTTTAAGAGTTTAAAATTAAAATTTTCAATAAAGTGTTTTTCAAGAAATTTCAGTTTTTTTTTTATAAAATCAGTAAACTGGTGAATATTATCAGAGGGTTTTTGTTTCCTATTTTCACCGCTTCTTCTACATCCTCTCTTCGTTTTCTCTTTTGTCGTATGGAACAATGCAAAAGTATTGCAGTTACCAACATTAACCCGTGTATTTTTAAACAAATTATTCAAACCATAAGGAGCAAGTGTTTTAAATTTTAAAATGTTAATATTTTCTTTAGCCAGTCTCAATTTTGTATCTTTAACAGTATCAAGTATAGTAATTTTTGCATTGTTAAAATCATGTAATGATGGAATTCCAGGTTAAAAGATTTTTGGATTTTTAATTTTTAATATTAAAACGGTGAAGGAAGGGTTAATGCGCAAGTTCAAAGAGTTACTGGTTTGACCAATATAACCCATTCCACAGAGGCTGCATCTTAAAAGGTAAATGACATTAGAGGCTTTATAGGCGAACGAAGTAGAGTTGTCGATAATGTTAGACTCATCCAACTGAAGGCAAGTCTACAACGTTTATCGCTGCATTTAGAAAATTTAAGTTTATTCGAAGAGTCAAAAGGATCAACGTTAGGGTAACAGGGTTTCAATCCAAGGGGATTCCCAAAATCCCCATGTACCGAGTACAGGACTTACCATTTGAATATAAGTCTTTTTTGTTAGGCGCTAAATTAATATTTGTACTATCCAATAAAATAATATAACATCACACTGATAGAGGAGTGCTCAAAAGCTGCAACTAACTCTGACAGGTAAATAATAATAATATAAAACACACAAAATAATAATAACATCAAACACACAAAAAAATATTAACATAAAACACACAAAATAATAATAACATAAAACACACAAAATAATAATAACACGAAACACACAAAAAAAAAAAGAACCAAACAGCCGTGGAGCAATAAACCAGAAAACGAAACTCAAAACTACCCATGCAAGCGCGCTGAAGCTGCAGACATATAGCATGATAAGCAATATAATTTCAAGAACACAGGAATTTAAAAATAATTACAACAAAAGAGTTAAATAATAATAATATGAAGTATGGTAGAATATATATATATATATATATATATAAATATATATTAATATATATACAAATATATATATATATATATATATATATATATACATACATATACATATATATTATCATTTTTTAACTCTTTTGTTGTAAATATTTTGAAATTCCTGTAAATATTTTTGGGGTCAATTATTTAGAACTATTCGAATTTAAAGATAGATTGCATTAGTGATTTTAATTGCTTCATCGAACAATTAAAATAATAATTCTTACATCATCGATGAGTTTGCTACTAAATATTAATGACAAATTTTACAGAAAACACAGTAAATTCCCAGAACTTTTACAATAATTATGTTAGAATATTAGTCACTTCCAAATAACTCCGTTTTGAAATGACCATAAAAGTAAGAGAGAGTTCATTATAATTCAAGTATTTTAGATTTTTCGGAACTTCGGTACCAACACAATTGTAAAGTTTACTTTCCTGCTCTTGTAATTCTATGACTGAAAAGATACGTTTACAGAAATAACTGTTGATTGCAATCGAATGAATTGAAGTATATTCCGTAATATCCTCTTGCTTGATTGGTTAAAAAAATGCAGTCGTAAATAGAAATTAATGTGCTAAATATGTCCATTAAAACATTTTCACCAGCTCTGAAAGTCGAAATTAATATCGAGTTGATAGCGCTGATTCCATGGATTTCGCAACTTCGCTACTATTTTACAACCTTGACGACTAGGGATATCTTTTTAAGCGAGCTTGTCTAAAAAAACTCAAAATTTTGGCCACTATTTTTGAAAATTCAACAAATTTCAAAGCAAATATAGTCTCTATTTCTTTAATTAACAGCGAACGGAAAAAAATATCTTCCTTTAGGCAGAAAATTTTCCAAGGAACGCCGACTTTCGCAGTTTTGCCGTCAAGCCCTGGTAACTATGAAAGAAAACCATCAGAATCTGTAGCTACTAGCTTATCATACAAACCTTATTAAGAAAATATTCCAATTTTCAATTTTTAAATTTAAGTTTCTTAGCGATACCTTCAGCGTCTGTTTCATATTAAAAAAAAACGCATTTGTAGTTTGGCATATTAATTTTGTATATGACAACTAAAATTGTTACTAAAATAGTGTTGAAGATTAGACTTTCGACTGTTATTAAAAAATTTTGTTACTAATATCACAAGTGTAGGGACTGTGGTAACCCTGCAATTCGTAATTTCTACATTAGTAATGAAATTAACTGGTATTTGAACTAATGGATTTCATTGTCCTCAGATAAAGACGTTTTTATATTTTTTGTTTCATTCATCAATTTATTTTATTTAAAATCAAAATTTAAAGTTTAGTTGTATATATGGGGGGGGGATTATGTGAAATGCATGTTATAATAAAAAATCACTTATGGTAACGAAGGTCGAATTGTTTTAGTACTGGAATTGATTATTTTTCGTCGGTATCTTAATGTGCAGTCTCAGTTCTCCCGAATCTGTGCGTCATTTGATAAGGCAATTCTTTATTCAAAATCAGGGCACATCTTTTGGTCTACATTAATACTCAGCTATTACTTCATTAAATTACAAGGCCCATGTGGCCATTTTCATATAAATGCTCTTGAACACGGTTTGTAAAAATATTTTAATGGGAACTGGTTAGTCCATTCTATTCAATTGATCGAGCTCTGGCATTAGTCACGTGAGATTTACTTTCAACTTGCTCCGTCGGATAAAAGCTTGGCAGACATTCAAACCACTGCGGATGTCTTAAATTTCCTCGAAGACTGATGGTTGTCTTATTTTGTAAACTGCCAGTCTGCAGATTCAGGACCACTCTGCGGCATATCTTCTTTAGGTGTGTACGGGCTTCACGGACCCGGGGTATCTTAGTGATCTATTTTCCCATGAGTTTACAGTTTGTAGTAAACATGGCGGTCGGGCTCGCTGGATAATCAATTGATTTTTCTCTTCCATCCCTCAGTCTCTCAGAGTGTTTGCTTCTCCTACGGCTGAAGAGCAAAAGAATTCGATGACTTCTCTGTTCATTAACAAATCAGTCATGCTCTCCATTACATGATTGAGAGATCTCTATTCCCCAATCTATATATTTTTTCATTTTTGTTACATCTCTTACCTGCCGTTATATGTATTTTGTTTGACCAAATATGTCCTTTGCGTTCTAAAACGCAAAATCAATCAACCATTACCCAAAATCATGCACATGATTAATAGATCTTTGTACTCTAGTGGTATTTTCTATTCCTGTGGTTTTATTGTTTGTAGTAAACACCCGGGTTGTTCTTCTTGGTCTTTCGATCTTTTCCTGCTTTCAGCCCGCTATTCAATTCCCGAATTTCTCTTTTGCGCCCCTTTTGCTACATTTTTACATAGCATTGTGTTATGTTTGACCCAGTTCGATCAAATATGACCCTTTCACCATACAACGCAAAACCAACCATTATCCAAAATCATGCATTTGAGATTGAACCATATCGAATAGTATCTTTGAATTTGCTCTACCCTAAAAGATGATATAGAATGTTTGCTTATACCACGGCTGAACAGCAAAATAATTCGATTATTTTTCTGTTCATTAACAAATCAGTCATGCTCTCCATTAGAACTATAGTAAATAATTTCTATTCAAATACTTATTCCATTCACTTGGTTTAAGGACAGAAATTGTTGTATAGTTACCACCACGTCAAATGCAGCAATCTGCAAAATTGACGTTTCTACAAAAACGTTTTCAAAGTTTTTGATGCTTCGGTAAATATCAATTAACGACTCAAAGGTTGTTTTCTCATGAAAATTGACATTCCCACTAAGAGTCGAAATGATTCGTGGCTTTGTTATACAGCATAAAAAGGTGAATCGAAAAAAAATAATCAGTTAGGTGAAAATCACCAAAATGCAGATTGATGACTTTCGCGTGGAGGTAACGATATTATTCGCATTTCAGCTCCGATCTAAATGTAAAACTCTACTGTTCTTATACCCACTAATTTATCGCTGCACCAAAACCTTTCGCTTTGAAGTGGTCCATTAACATTTTGAAACTGGACCATCACTGAACGATGATCGACGCAACCTCTGCAATTCACATAATGGAAACTTCGATCACTGAGTGTAAGTGCATGCTCAGTTGTCATCTAAATTCTCACACGAACTGATTTGTTAGATGGAAAAATGAAAAATATCTCTGTGCAGAGTAATTTGGAATCTGGTTTCTGGATTTTAGCTATTTGGGAAGTAGCTAAACTCGGGTTGATGTTTTATCAGCTCACATGACGTCGCATAGCTTGTTTTTAGAATACGAATTCAGCACTTCGTCAGTAAAAATTCCGAATAATAAATTTCGAATCTCGAGCGGACCAATCAGATGATGAATGTTTGTTTCCACCCGCCAGACAAAAATAGTCTAAGGATCGCGTTACTGCCAGATTTCGTCACATGATTCCAGGCACATTAAAAGATTTTCCATTGATCACAACTTTTATATTTCTTCTATGGGTTTGTAGCTTTAGTGACATTTTTTTGCTACGAGGGACCTACGACATGAGATTCTAAATCACTAGATCCATGGCTAGGTCGTGTTATTAACCCACAGGCTGTTGGACAACGGGCCCGAGCGCTAACCATTCAGCTACGAGGCTTGACGTGAAGGTGGGTATATATTTAGGCAGTTAACTAATTAGTTAGTATTCTGAAATCAATGGCTTAGTATTAAAAGTTTTTTGATGTGATTCTATTAATTCTGATTGACATACGAGGATTAAGATAGACTCTATTCTTGATATGAATATTCGAAATGTGTAGTATTACCTCTAATAAAAGAAAACGTAATTATTTTTTAGAATTACGACGTTATTACGTTCTGAAGTGTCTGCTATTGCCATTTTAAGCTCTATAGAGGGTTTCGTGTAGTTCATCTAAAGAACCAATTAGCGGTAAATCGCTTAAGACAAATGAGAATTTAAAAAAATCCTGTACAAATCTTTTAAATTAAAGTTCTTTTAAAACAGAAAGTTTCGCCTTTTTGAGTTCAAAAGGGACAGTAAGACTGCTGGATAAAAATCACAGCTTCAATTAGTAACGTAACAGAATTAATTTGTCCTTTTTCAAAAACAGTTAAACTCAATATCCGTAAGCAAACAAATACCGCACTAATTAACTCGCAGTAACTAAGCCTAACAGGGAAAAAAACCAAGCCATTGCCAGCGGAAGGAACGAAACAATTCTTTTAATTGTTCTTTTTACTTTCAGCTCCAAAGTCTGAGCTTATGGAGGAAAATAAAGTTATCTTGCTCTTAGCTCAAATAATAAAAAAAGCACAAAGACAGAATTCAAGAAGTATTCCGGCACATAAGAAATTCCACTAACCTTTCCCACAATTCCCTGCGGTGCAGTAAAACTAAATTGACTCTTTTTGGAGAAAGAAATTCTTTTTAATGATAAAGAAAGGTAGAAAAAATAATATGTACGAACGGAAGCGAACTCTATACAGTAAAATAAACGGAGCACAAAATAAAGAAAATACATACTCCAGGAACCGTCCAGTCCTACAAAGACCAATTTTCGAGGTTCTAAGCGAAGTGAAATGATAAAAAGAAGAATGAATAAAAAATGGCTAACTTGGAGTTAATGTGTCGGACCGCTCACATTTCAGCAAATAGTGCGCCTTTCCGGTTTTGGTTAATGGTTTTAAAGCACGAATTATCTCGGAAGATATTACATAATAGGATGAAGGTCCCAAAAAGGCTCTTATTTAGGCCGTGATCTAAGATTTAATTAAAGTAACTCGACTCTTTTGTATCGACTTCGATTTTCATCATCTCCTTGTTTGTCTCTTTTATTCCTTATCGAGGGAATTTTTTCTCACAAATTTTTCGCTAGCATATCATTAATCCTCCAAGTGGTCTCGACGAGATATCTCGTCCATCCATATCTGACCAATTTTTTTACAACAAAATATCTCGTCCATCACCATCTGACGAATTTTGTTAATGACGAGATATCAGATCCATCAATGGGTACGACCAATTTTCTTAAGGACAAGATATCTAAACCATTACAATTTTACTAATTTTCATAATAAAGAGATATCTTGTACATCGGTATCTGACCAATTCTGTTAACAACTAGATTAAAATATTTCTGATATTGAATGATGACGAGATCAAGATTTGGTCAGTTTTATTTTAATAACGTGTTATCTCTCCCATCAAAATTGGTGAACATTACTAATGACCAGGTACCTCATCGATACTACCAACAAGAGGTTTAAGAGTGATTTCACAATACTCAAAACATGTGATTAATGTCATTGAAATGTAATCAATAATAGAATTAAATATATAAAACGGGTTGTAGCAGTTTATAAATATTGTAAAAGCCAACATTTTTTTAAGGACTTTCAGTGCAAGCAAACAAACCACACTGTCTGCCAAGATTTTACTTTTGCTATTCAATCACTCTCACATGACACATATAGGGGTTAACATAAAATGTAGTTCCTGTTTTGACATTGGAATTTTTCATCTAATTGGTGTTGACCAATTAATCACATAACCATTCGGAATTTATTATTTGGAACTTACAGTTCTGAAATTTTATTCGATAAATAAGCCAAGTCTCGTCACATTCAGAATATGTATAGGAAACATGCATCAACGCAGAAACACTATCGACAGCCTAGATTTAGCTTAACAGAAAAGGCCTCGATACAGGACTTAAAGCTATTTCTTTTCCCAATCGTTTCAGGGGCCTTCATGGAACAGTGGGTTCGCCCACTGCTTTAACAACCTGCTAGTTGTTGGTGGCGTAAGTTCAATTCCTCCCTGAATGTATTTCTCTCTTCTGTGTTAATAAGGCTTTCCTTTTGTGAGCATGTCCATTTATTGATGTCGTCTATTTAATCTTTGGTACAGCATGGACAAATTTGTTACCTTTTGCCATAAAATCAAACCCCATCAACCAACAAGCACAATCGGTTCAGTTTTTGTGGAGAGTATTGTAAAGGTGGGATCAATCTGGAATATTTAAACACTGCAGTGCAACTCAGATTTTCAGTTAGGGAATTCGAATTTTCCAACTATATTGAGAGACGATACATTTAAATTATTATCCTTACACCTCAAAGTAATTTATTTTTTCTTTAAAAATAAATTATTTAAATTATATATTTTTAAAATAATGAACATTTAAAAAACAAAATATATATAACAAATATATATATATATATATATATATATATATATATATATATATATATATATATATATATATATATATATATATATATATATATATATATATATATATATATATATATATATATATATATATATATATATATATATATATATATACACACATTTAATGTAGAATGTGGGACCGCTTACTTTGTCATTTGTCAAGGGGAGTGGAGCAGGTGTCACTTTGAAGAAAAGAAGCAGTTTTTTCTGTCTCTACGTTAGGCTTAGCCAAAGAGAAAAATACAAGTTACCGCTTGAAAACCGAAATATTACCGAAGATTGAATGGAAAGTAGAAAACCATCATCTATCCTTCCATTTAGAAATGCCGCCTAGTCAAACAGTTTTGAGGACTTTTTGCCAAGATTCAAAAAGCATGAAATTATAAAATACAGATAGTATGGTACGGTAGGAAAAATAAGAATTTTTTTTTGTACAAATTGTGAAGAGAAGGGGTATTAAAGAAGGTAATTTTGTAAACAGAAAAAATTAAAAGTGCAATAGGGATGAATTTAAAGGAGGATTGGAACTGTCTTGTGTTTGCCACAGTATTGCCAAATATGACCCTTGCGCCATATATATTATATATATGACTAAAAAAATTCAAACTATCTCATTCACTAGATTTAAAACATTTATTTCGTTGGAGGAACATTGAACTACCTGGATGGTTGTGGTTTCATAGGCGCAAAGGTCATATTTGGCAATGCTGTGCCAAACACAAGCCATACAACTGTTAAGTAATGATTATATGCACACAAGAAAAGTTTTCTGATACAGAAGAGAGGTACACTCGAGGCGGAATCGAACCTGAGCAACCAACAACTCTCAGTTAGCTGGCACTGTGAGCAAATCCACTGAGCCACAACTCTTTTAGTATCGCTGATAAACGAAAGCCATGGTGTATTTCAAATATCATATGATACAGGAGTCCTATAATCTTAAAATTTTGATGTACCAAATTATATACCATTTTTTCGCCATGTTCATATTCCCTTAGTAATATCATTTTATTCAGATGTCTCAATAAAAAAAATTATTAGGTTGGATAAAAATTGAAGAAAATAAATATCAATAAAGTGTATCAAGAAATAATTGTCTTTAATATTGGCGAATGCGGGGGGAGCGATTGTTGTTTCGATTTATTTTCATTTCAATATTTATTGCGCGTGCAAATTTTCCGTACCATTTTGATTTTATCTTTAAATTTTATCTTTTATATTCCTTATCTTTTCGTATATTTTGTGATTGGGATCGAAGATAAAGTTAAGTTTCCATAACAGAGTTTGTCTGTTTAAGAGAATTTGGTGTCATGCATATATGCATTTCTAATAAGTAGCTTGCTTGGTTTTGAATTCCAGCGTCTCTTCTGCATGCACTATTTAGCAATACGGCTCACTTTAGAAATTTTTTATACTCTTGGGTCATTTAGAATGGGTGCATGCAGGATATTAATCTGGGGGGCTAGATTCTTATCGTAAGTATCTATCGAATAGCATTCGAGTGTATTTCCCGCAGAAAAAAGTTTTGAAATGTATTCCCAAGAGATTAGTTTTAGAGTATGTTACCTAGAGACTAATACTGTAGTGTGGTATCTAAAGACTAGATTTAGAGTACATTATCTAAAGACTAGTTTCGGAGTATATTACACTAACTAGTTTTGGAGTGAATTACATTGACTGGTTTTGGAATGTGTTACCACGAAAGACTAGTTTTAGGCTGTATCACCTAGAGACAAGTTTTAGAATATATTACCTAAAGACTAGTTTTGGAGTCTATTACATTAACTAGTTTTGGAGTGTATTACATTGACTGGTTTTGGAGTGTGTTACCACGAAAGACTAGTTTTAGGCTGTATCACCTAGAGACAAGTTTTAGAATATATTATCTAAAGACTAGTTTTGGAGTGTATTACATTAACTAGTTTTGGAGTGTATTACATTGACTGGTTTTGGAGTGTGTTACCACGAAAGACTAGTTTTAGGCTGTGTCATCTAGAGACAAGTTTTAGGTTGTGTTATCCAAAGATTAGTTTAGGAATGTTACCCAGAGATCAGTTTGAGTGTGTTACCTAAAGACTAGTATTGTAGTGTGTTATATAGAGACTCGATTTAGAATATGTTATCTAAATACTAGTTTTGGAGTGTTTTACATTGACTAGTTTTGTAGTATGTTACCACACAAAAGACTAGTTTTAGGTTTTGTTACCTAGAGACTAGTTTTAGGCTGTATTATTCAGAGACTAGTTTAGGAATATGTTACCTAGAGACTAGTTTTAGAGTGCGTTACCCAGTGACTAGTTTTGGAGTGATTATTCCCCTACTTTTCTAATACAAGCTATATTAAAGGGAAAAGGTGCCAACGTTTTAATGAACAATATTAAAAGTCTTCAGTTATTTCATCCAATCCTAGTAAATAAGAAACAGAGCCCTTTTGTTAATGGGATAAAAGCTATGAGAAAAAAGGGTAATTGACTAAAAGAAGAAAATATCAAAACACCTTTATACGCTATTTTTAAAGTAGCAATCACTAAATTGAGCAAGACATGTTTTGCTTTATACTGTCTTAGAAGGGCTTAAGCCACCTTATCCACTTCCATACGTGCTCCCCTATCTTTAAGTATAAACAACGGCGGACAATAAGCATAAAGTTAGCTATCCATAATTAACTAAATTAGATGGAATAAGCCTTCTCAATAATTGAAAGGTTCTGGGTAGCATAGAACCGGATGAAAAAAAAATTAAAAACAAAATATTCAATAGGATCAAAAAAAAATTTCGGTTATTTGGATGACTGCATAATTGTTGAAAGTTGAAGATAACAAGACCTCTTGAATAGTGGGTAAAACCGTTATAACTTGGTAATTTTTTTTAACTTGACACTTGCTCTCCTGTGAAAACATTTGAAAGTGGTTTATCATTATGTAACCCAATAATTGATTATACCATTCTCTGTTTTAAAAGAAAATTCTACTTTCAGAAGATGTCAAAAAATCCCTGTCGCAAAATAAGTGTCACATTTAACACTCATTTTGTTCCGAAATAGTAGACACATTTGTATAAAGGATGGAAACGGAAAAATATTTAATCCTAAACAAAAAGGTTTTTCTTTTCGAACACAGCTAAATACAAAACTTGATACTCTTTCAATGAGATTTACTTTACCATACTATTGATACTTTCAATGAAATTAGGAGCGAGAAAAATAAAGGTCAAATCACGAAACGTATGTTGAAAGGTCAGTGTGAGTAAAATAATAAAAGAGAGAAGTAGAAAAAAAGAGATCAAAATTCAGAAATCACATTAGAAAACCTTTAAACAAAAAATTATTTAAAAAGTAATATTATGGAAAAATGCGATTTTTCAATTTTCTAAAATACACATTGTAACTCTGAAGGAAAACTCAGTAAACATAAAAAATTTGCAACTTTATATAGCCCAAGATGTCTTATACGCCGTAAAATTTTCATCATTTCCATTTGCTTACTTTTTTTTATCGTAATGGTGCTGAAAGTTATGAACTTTGATGATATAAAAATGCGATATCGGAATGAAAATTCTTGTTATTATGGTAATAGTGCAAAATTTCACATTAAATTACTTTGTAAAACCATGTTTTCTTCTTGATTCACAAGAAGTGTTCCATTAGTAAAATAATCATTCAACCATTTTGTCAGAAGTCTTTCGGATTTGTTTAAATATCCTTAGTAAATGTAAAGTTTAAATACGTTTTGTAGATATTTAATACGGTTTTAGATAGTAAATACTCTTACTGTATTTTATTAAATATGGTTTTAGATAGTAAATACTCTTACTTATATACTATTAAATATGGTTTTAGATAGCAAATACTCTTACTTGTATGCTTTTAAATACGATTTTAGATAATAAATACGTTTTGAAAACATTAAATAGTATTACTTGTTAATATTAAATACCTTTTGTAAATATTAATTATTGTTAGGAACATGAGAACAGAAGAATGAATTAATAAAACTTTAAATTTACTTCATATATATGAATGCATTTAAAATAATAGTGCTGGGGAAAATTGGAACTTGGAAGAGCAAAATAAATTGAAAGAGTACAATCCGGTGAAAGATAAAATCAAAGTATGATAACAAACAGTGTGCAGTAAATAAAAGGAAGAAAAAGTAAGACAGAATGAAAGAGTCAGGCAGTATGATTGAATGATAACGAGAAAGGCAAAATAACTAAATAGAAGTCAGAGTTAAGAGATAAAGGTAATAAAATATCTAGAGCGAGAATTACAAAAGCATAAGAAAACGAAGTATTAAGAGAATTAAAATATTACGAGTGAGACAAAATGTGTAAATGAAGCCGAAGTAAATGTTAGAACAAGATAAAATTAGAGATCTAGAACAAGAATGGCAAAACGAAAGTAATATAAATGTTTGAGCAACAGCAATTAAAATATTATGCGTAAGTCAAATCATGCAACTAAAGCAAAGATAAGTTAGAGAAAGAGATAGTTAGAGATCTAGAACGAGAGAATGTGTGTGTCTCAAAAGCAAAGCAAAAAGAAATTATTAGTATGAGATAGTGACAGTATTTAAAATATTGAGAGTGAGAAAAAGAGTATAATTGAAGCAAAAGTAAGAGTTAGAGAAAGATAATTTTAGATCTAGAACGAGAATGGCAAAAAACAAATCAAAACGAAAGTAACAGTAAATAAGAAAGTGACAGTAATTTAAAGATTACAAATGTGACAAAATATATTATAGCTGAAACAGAAGTATGAGTCAGAGCAAGAGATAATTAAAGATCTTGAACAAAAATGGCAGAACGAAATTGATTGTAAATTAGAGGATGACAGCAATTAAAAAGATTATGAATATATCAAAGAGATAGAGCATGTAAGTAAAGAGAAGTAAGAGTAGATTAGAGATACAGAATGAGAATGACAAAAACAAAGCTAAACGAAAGTAACGGTAAATGAGAGTGACAGTATTTAAAAGATTACGAATGAGACAAAATATATATAACTGAACAAAATATGTGTAACAAAATATAATATAATTGAAGAAATAAGAGAGTTAGAGAAAGACATAATCACAGATTTAGAACGCGAGAACGACAAAAACATAGCAAAACGAAAGTAATAGTAAATGTCAGAGTGCTAGCAACTACGATTACTAGTAAGACAAAACATGTTACTGAAGCAGAGTAAAGGTTAAAGAGATCTAACACGAGAATGAGAAAAGCTAAGTAAAATGAAAGTAATAATATTTGAGAGTGACAGCATTTAAAAGATTACGAATTAGACATAAAGTATAACTGCGACAGAAGTAAGGCTTAGAGAAAGAGATTAACTAGAGATCTGGAACGAGTGATATAAATAAAGTAAAAGCAGGGTAAACTATAAGAGATAGAGAAAGGTCATATATCTAAATCGGTAACTGGCTTTAGTAAGTAATATAGTATACAGTTAGAGAAACACACACAAGTAGATACATGAAAAGAAATGACGCATAAAAGTAAACACAAATTCATTTTAGCTGTCTACAACTCAACGGATACGTGCATTGCATACGCAGTCTGTATGCATCGGCATTGGACGCATCTTGACTAGAGATCAATATTCCATTTCCGGTCCAAAGGTACACTTAATCCAAGGTGGTCGAATCAGTTTTGAATTGGAAAGAGATTTTAAATCCGCAGACTGATAGAGGAAGAGAAAAGCACAACCGAACCACAGCTCCCATAATAAAAGCTTGCGCTACAGCTGAGCCTTTCTCCTCTTGCAATCGATTAACGGAAATCTAGGCCAAGGTTCAGGAAGCTAGCAACTCAACCCGGCTACATCATCATCTTTTGCTCAAGAAAACGAGTGCCAAAAGAACATAGGAAGGAATGACAGAATTCGGGTTTCTTGAGGTGATTGAATGCCATTTTTGGAAATTAAGGGACGTAATTCCAAACATTAAGGAAGGGAAAAGACTTTTCATAAAACATTTCCTTTTTTTAATGCTTTAATATTTTTATTCCAAGCCTTCGAAATTGAATTCCGAAAATTGTTCGGTGTGTAAATCAAATCTGAAAAGTCACTTTTTATGAGTTTCACCGAACATGGAAAGTTTTTTTTCTTGTATGTATTCTTCAGGGTATTAGCGAAAATTGAATATTCATCGTGTTTCATTTGAAAGCAAATAAATTTTCTCTGAAAGAAGTTACAAAGTAACAAATTGGTATTTATTTTAGTCGAGTTTTTATAAAAAGCATCAAATTTACTTGAGATGAAGCATACATCAATTTCATTGTTTGTTAATGGCTTCATTGGGTACACTATAATCCTTGGAATAATTAAACTTTTGAACAGTAAAGTTTCTTATTTAAGAGACAGCTTTCAATTCACCCACAAAGATTTATAATAAACGCTTAAAAGTATAGTTACATTTAATTTAAAATAAAATAGGCATTTAAATACGTTTTAAGTCATCCTTAGTTTTTAGATTTGATAATAGAATTGTATTCTAAATGCTTTACATTATTTTGGCATTATTTCGAAATTAGCGTTTGAAATAATTATTTACGTCAGGATATATAAACCAACATAAAACTCATGTGAAATAATTAAATGAATCAATAAGACATTAATAAAGAATAATAAATAAATTATATAGAGTGGTATCATATTAAATCTATATAAATAAGAATGGAGTTTTTGTACATTGAATATTTTCGACCCATTTCAAGTTTTCTATCCGTTTTGGACCCTTTTGATGGCAAATCCATCTCTTGCGCGTTTGGTGTATGTATGTATGTGCCTTATACATGTCCACGCAGTTTAATATATTTTCATGGAAATTTGCATACAGTGAGTACTTATCTTCATTTAGTGAGTGAAAGTGGCATCATATGAATTTTGTTCCAGATATTTGATTGTAATGAATTTTTTATTATACATTATCTATTAGTTAAGTGAATGCAATATTAAACATTTCTTTATTGTTATATTTAGATTAGTTTCATGCTAAAACACCCGAGTAAGTATACTTAAATCAACCATCATTTGGTAGTTTTGGAAAAAGTGGAATGTATATTGACTATTACGATTACTTTGCTCTGCTTTACCAGTACTGCTGAAAAACCAATTAATTTTCAAAATTTTATTTTTATTTTTATGATTGAATTTTAGCTCTGACACTTTATTTATTTCGAGTCTTATATTTGTTTATTGCGCAAAGTAAATGATTTCAGAATATTTGGGACAGACGATATTTTTCAACGAACGGGAATAAAACGGAAACTCGTGTTTCTTTCGCTCTGAAGTAATTTCGCATTTCTAAATTTTGTGAACTTTTTAGTTGTAAGTTGTGGCAACTTCAAAACCAGGAGATAAAAAGGAATCACACATTAATAACTCTGGAACTACTTTTTCCCGACGGCTTTCATTTTGTTTTATTTTGCTGTTTTCTGTTTTAAATATTTGTTATTTTAATCAATTGTGTTTCTTTTTCATCACACGCAAGACCACCACAAAGTATTCGACTAAAAGTGGCAGGTAAGTCAGAATAAAGAAAGTTGTAAGTGTAACTATGCCATTATTGAAAGAATAATGCCATTATTGAAATAATATTGCCGTTATTGAAAGAATACCATTATTGAAAGAATAATACCATTATTGAAAGAGTTATGCCGTTATTGAAAGAATTATAATGTTTAAAAAATCCAAACTAGAATTTTTCAAACATTAAAAAATTCTTTGTCATAATGACAAGAGAATATTGTGAAATTCCACAACGTCGCATACCGGATGCAAGAGTGCCACAAGTAAAAAAATATTGTTTTGTGGAGTATAAGTGCGAGAGCACTAGCCGTATCGTCGTTTTAATTAATTGAGTTGAACATGAAAAGAACTTAAGAAATGGAATTTCAAATCTCCCTCAAAATTGTCTTTTGTAGTAGTAACCTTAATGTCACCTTTCGTCATTTTGTAGCTTTGTCATACAGCAAGAGTACGATGTATGTGAAATGTATTATATGAATGGATATGCATGTGTAGGATTTGCGTCCAAAGTAAGTTGTAGAAATTATAAAGATGGCGAAAGTTGTTAAAATATTATTTTATTCTACGAAAAACGTAAGTCATTATATATTCTCTCATCATCAAGAGTAAAGTAAGAGTAGAGTAAGTATATATATATATATATATATATATATATATATATATATATATATATATATATTAGTTATTTGTATTCTTATATGAAAATAGCTTATGTTATAATTTTTATCAAAAGCATATTCACAAATGTAACTCACATAATCTGAAATTTATATTTACATTAATTTTACAATATTACATTTTTTTTAAAAACTATTTATGACTTAATTTCTCCCCTAAATAAAAATAATTTATAAATAACCGAACTTTGAGGATTAAAGAAAACGACTGCCTGGAATTTAAAGAGCACACTTATTCGAATAACTATATGTTAATGGTCTTTACACCACGGACGGTTATCAAATGGTAATAATACACAAAATTGAAAAAGCCTTTAGTATTTATTTGTTTCTGCGTATTATATATAATACATAGATAAAGCTATATGTTTCTTACATGAAAAACAAAATGGTTGAGGCTATCGAACATAATAATTTGTAATTGTACATTGTAAGGAAACGACAGTATTAATAAAATCGTGCTATAAGAACAGAACCTCTTGCTTTTGTAACTCTTAGATTTCATGGTCACAAATTCTATTTAAATGATAACACTGGATATATATTTAATTCTAGAAATGGTTTTGAAAATAAGAATCATTACTTCACAAGGAAATTATGATTTCTGATCTGAATAAACGTCAGCTTTCTTATGCTGCTGTTATCAAAAGCAATGTAACTTCCAATTTCTAAACTAGAGTAATTTATTATTTGCTGCTTCTCTAGATTTTTTTATATTTCATATAAATTTGAATATCAAAATAACTCTTTAGTATGTGGTAACTGAGTTAATGGTGCTAAGGTCCTTGGTGTAACAGACTCTAGATTCGATTATTAGTTTTGGCATGAATGCTTTATTTAGAGGTTTGATATCAGCTTTAAGCCGTTGGTCCCAGTCAAATTACTCCCCATGTAGCCAAAATGACCGAAGAGTTTCATACCAACTTTCTACTGTTTACTGCTGCGAAAAGGAAAGCAAGGACATGTTTTTCAGTAGGTTTGAAGAAAGTACAGAATAATGGGAAGAGACCCATAACCCGCAAAGTTTAAATCAAAAATGCATTCATATAAATGAAATCTTAATCAAAACGGCAGTCAAAAATTTTAAATCGTCACAATTTCTCTAAATATAAATTAAAACGGCAGAAAAATTATTATTTTCTGTCATGACAATAGTGAACGTTTCTATAAAACATAATAGCTGTTGAACATTTTTCAAGTGCTTTTAGCTTTATTAGTCATGTTTTGAAGTTCTTGAATATTTGACTATGCATTCACTTGTTCGTTAAAAGAACAGCAATGCTCGTGAATCACGCATATATGCTAACTATTAAATAATTGACTTTCTTAGAATCCCATCATACATGAAACTCTCTAAAAGCATTAGATTTCAGTTAATATCGTAAATATAAATTCTTTCAGCGCATAAAAGAGACCTTTAAAAAAATAATTGAAAATACGTAAAGAAAGAATTGGAATTGAAATAATCGTAACAATTTAAATGTTCAAAACCCTTTTATTTAAGCTTCATCACTATCAGAACGAAACTTCAATATGTACTTTAGTAAAATGCAAACATCAGCTTCTGAGGAAATGTTTTAAAAACACAGTGCTTTTGTTCCAAACAAAAGTTGCATTATTCTGCTCTCAATTCAGGGATTTCCGAGGTAATTGTTCTGAACCCTCTTGGGAATTGTCTAGTGTGCTTTGAGTGTCATACTTCTGTATTTCGTTACTTAATCTCTATAATACTGGGTTTTCATTCGAAGTAAACGCACTTGCTTCAGCTATACATTTACAACCTAAAATACATTTTTATTTTGTTCGAAGGCAAAGTAATTGGGCATTTCATTTATATCTCCTCGTCCTTCTTTCTTTTCTATAAAAGTATTGTAACATGAATATCATTGCCTTGTGCAAAGTAGTATATTTAAATCAGTGGACTGTATAATTAAACTTATTTATTTCCAAAATTCTATTTATATTAACAGAGGCCGTGGTTCTAAAATGCGGATTTCATGAGATTCTATGCGTCCCTTAGTAATTTTAGCTAAAGAATTATGTTAAAGTGACATACAGCTCGTCCGAAGAACTCTTAACACGGACAGTTCTGAATAGGAATATAATTTCTCAAGATACAATTTTTGATATTGCCACAACTAAAGAATAGAGAGAAAAATAGAAAAACTGCAAACGAATCGCGAGCCAAAAGTAATGCGCGCAAACGATAATTATCTTTCGTCACAAGAACTCTTAACACGGACAGTTCTGAATAGGAATATAATTTTCCAAGATATATTTTTTGATATTGCCAGAACTAAAGAATAAAAAGAAAAATAGAAAAACTGCAAACTAATCGAGAGCCATAAAATAATGCGCGCAAGCGATAATTACCCGCACACGAGCACAAACACTCAGATTGTCGGTTTAGAGCAGAAACTCATTAACCCGCAGAAACTCAGCCTTCAAATGGTTTCGACGAGATATCTCGTTCATCAAGAATCTGACCAATTTTATTAAGGACAAGATATCTTGTCATCAAGATATTACCGATTTTTTATGACCGCGAGATCAAGATCTGTTGACACGAGATACCTCGTCGAGAAAACCACCAGGAGGGTTAAAGATCATAATCTCAAAATGAAAAAAAAAAGAGCCTGTGGTGATTTGCATAACGGAAAATATTCAGTAGAAAGCTGGTGCTTATTCACACACACACATTTTGGAATCTGGAACTCGGAATTTATAGTAAACTGCCATTGCGTGGCCAGCACGGCATTGCTCGTGACAGTTCTTTTCGTGGGGTCGGGTTTAACCACTACTCGCTAACCCCCGATGATTGCTACGAATTCCCAACATCACGGCCAATTCGAATTGCGAAGAGATCCAATCGGCGTGATGTCAGACTCTTGCGAAAATATAAATATTCAATTGAAAAATATTTATTAAAAGAAAATCAAATGCATAAGGTATCGATCTAATGTAAAATTTTTCTTGCCCGTGAGTGTTCTTTTCGTGGGGTCAGGTGTGACCATTGCTTGCAAACTCTCGCCAACACCTGGTGATGGCTGCGTATTCCCATTTGACAAACACGCTAGAATCGGAAAAATTGGCATGGTTCCAAAGGTTGACGTCACTGGGTGACAATCACAAAGGACGGAAGGTGAAAAAAACTAATAAATTCATTTAAATGTTCCAGATTGAATTTTAAAATTCGGGCGTGGTAGAAAAATTGCAAAAATCTTGGACTTCATGATTTTGGACTAGTTGCAAAATCTTCTTGCTTCTTCCTTCACGTCACATTTCGTAGCAAAGGACAAAAGGTGAAAAACAACTAATAAATTCATTTAAAAATGTTCTAGATTGAATTTTAAAATTCGGGCTCGATAGAAAAATTGTAAAAAATTTGGACTATCTGTGTGCCAAATTTCATTATTGTAAGTGTCATAGATTCGTCAGGATACTCCACACACACACAAACACTCCTTTTTATAATAGTAGAGAAGATGAGTAGGGGTTTCACTACCATATAAACTTATCCGAAACTCTATTCTCTGCATACAAACGGGATGCAAAGCCTGCGTCAGTATTATAGGTGCTCATACTACTTACAAAGTACCTTTTCTCTTGTTTTTAAATTTTCAGTTACCCTTCTGTCTCGTGGCTCTCAGTGCAGTCTCACCACTTCAATTCGAACACTTGTTTTACTCTTTGCTTTTGCTCTTGTTATCGTTTTGTTTTTACACACTCTTTCGGTAACTGTCAACGTGCCTTTAGTGCAATTTTCCCATACTCAATTGTAGTTTAAACGTTGATCTACGGCTTAACCCTCGGGGGGGGGGTGTCCGTACGAATAATTTATAATTCCTTGACACCTGCAGTATTCTCTGTATTCCTTTGAACCAATTTTGATCTTCTTGACCAATAAAACCATTCCAAAGGATATTTTCAAGGGATTTTATTCTAAGGATATGATCAATAGAATCTTTCCAAAGGATTGTATTCATGGAAATGAGCAATAGACTCTTTCCGAAGTATTAAATTACATTGAATGGACCGATAGAATCGTTTCAAAGAATTATATTCCTAAGTTAGGGCAAATGGTATTCATTCAAAGGATTCTATTTTACGGAGTAAGTAATATAATCTTTCCAGATTATTTTAATCTGAGGAAAGATCCGTAGAATATTTCCAAGTCATTTCTCTGCAAATTAGCAGCTTGCACTCCAGTGTGCTAACATAATCAATGAATGAAATTATTTTGCCGATGAATCAAGGACTGGGTTAAAAATTACTTGTTATAGGTAGCTTGCTATCAGTACATTCCAAATTCCTCACAGAAGTATAGCCAGGTGTTGACTTCGTCATAAAACCGTGGTTCAAAATTACGAGGTGTAGCCCTGTTTCTAGAGTCAGAGATTAGAGCAATCGTAGGGTTGCTAGTTGAAACTCGATCCAACCAAATACCGTCCTGTATGTGGGAGCTGGTGCACGTTTAACCTGCCTTGGTCTTAAATGACCTCATGTTCGTGTGGTATGAAAATTTGGAGAGTGGTGTACCAGCTGTTAAACTCGTACCGTGGTTTAAGATTATGAGGTGTTGTCTTCAGATCTTTTGCTTTGGGATTTATCCCGGACCTTCAGCAAACTACCTAGTTCACAAGAATATTACCTTGTTACTGGAAGCAACGCGACTTAGATTTTGCGAAACTAGTTTATAGGTTAGTGTAGGTAAACAGTGTATAGGTTATTTTCAAGACACGAAAAAGATAAATAGCCTATGGAATAATTTATGTGAATAATTATTTAAATTTAAGCATAAAAAATTGTAATGTTTTCGAATTAATAGTTTAGGAACTTTTTAGGTAAGCCGTCACTCCATTTGGATACATTTATTAAATATCTTCGCTTGAAATGTGCTTCTTTTTCACTCTGCTATAACTTAAAAAAATTCCTTAATGTGAAAGTGCATGAATAATTCATTATTAACGGGATCATTAACACCTTAATATCCTTAATTGTGTCCTTTCAATCCCTCGAAAGAGAAAATCACTAATAATTACTAGTATAAAACGAAAAATGTTTCTTTATAGTTTTTTATATGTTTCTGACGAATCCATTAGCATTAAAGTAAATACTCCTTTACATCTTTTCAATTATTCTTTTAAGGAAATTAAAGTATTCATTTGTGAAGTACGGGTTGTGAAGAGTGTTTCCAAAATACTTGATATTTTAAGGTTTACCTTCGTTCGTCACTTGTACTACAGTAAAATAGGATATTTATTTCTATATGTTCATACTAAAGTAAAAATATGGACTAATGTTTTAATATTTAGGGTTTACAAGTATTGGAGAGACCGGGGCGTGTTGTCATAACGGGTAGTTGGCATTCACCTTGTATTTTTTACCACAGTGTTTTCAGAGCAGTGCTATCGCCACTATTTAATTACACGTGTATGCTGCATCATCCACTCTAGGTTCAGTAAGATAAAAGCTTCCAGAGAAAGAAAAAAAAGTAGATTTGTGTTTTTTTTATTGGCTTTGGTGCTTTATGAAGCTCTAGATTATGTTGAGGCACTTTCAATGGTTGTGTCGGATAGTTTGAGCTATAACGATTGTATTGATGTACTGGAATTGCTTGTAAAACCTATGGGGAAGAGTGAGTCAGCCATCTTGTCTGAAAATTCCTGGGGCTGGGTCAACATTGGCATTTAAATCATGCGCATGTTGGCATAGCACGTGACCTATGTCAACTTACTCCTCATATCTGTTTTTTCACATGCAGGCGTCTTTTGTCATGTTTTCCACTGGCATTAGTTGATTTCTTTCTAGATTTCAATGAGGACCTACAAGAGGAAGTCTAAACAAGCAAAATATTCGACTGAGAAAATAAAAAATTCTGTCAATGCTCACATTGTGGATAAAAAGGATTGATTGATTATTTGATGCAGACACTGAAGATGAATGCGAGCCCAGACCTCCAGACTAAGGACCCGTTTACGATTCTCCGTATGTCCGTATACGTCGAACCAATGATAGAGGAGAACCACGTGATTGACAGATGGGCGAACTAACGCAGACCCTCTCTGTAGCTTCGTATACGTTAAGGCGGAGCCTACGCATACGGACATACGGAGAATCGTAATCGGGCATTTACAGATATCCCACACACTCCAGATGAGAAATTCAGGGAAATTATTCCAATCAATATCAGGTGGATTACATTATGGTGATCAGCCGACCAACCGGCTTAGTGGTTAAGGTGTTAGCCTCTAGATCGGAAGGTCACCGGTTCGAATCCGGGTTCGGGCATGGATGTTTGTAAGCGAAAACCAGCTCAGGTGTTGCTTCGTCATCTGAACATGGTTCAAAATTACGAAGTATAAATTGTCAGGGGCAATAATGGTCCTCCCACTGGGTGCTCCTTCACAAATGGCCATCACTTCCGGCCTTGTAGTGGCCAATGACTTAGGTCAAATGTGCCCGCCATTAGAAAAAAAACATTATAGTGGTTAGTATGGTGCCCGGCAATATCAAGGAAAGATAGTGTACATCGACGACAATGAATTTGATATTTCCATAATGGTGAAAATTTCGGAGATGGCCTGAAGTCGCGAATACAATCTGGTGCAACCGAAACAAAAATTATGCTAAAATTAAAGCCACCAATCCAAGTGAACGATCGCCCTACCTTTTTGGTGGACCATTAAAGATTACCTTGCTTTTGTGTCTTAGTTTTCCTTATTTTTTAATAAATGTTTTATAGTGATTAACTCGCATTATTGCTTAGATCCTATCACATTTATATGCTACTCCAACTCACTCCAAGTGTTATGCCAACCTACCCCACAGCAGAGGTGAGTTGTCACAGTTTGAACACATTCGTAAACGATATTATTTAGTTGTAGTTTTTTCATTAAATTGTAGCCAAGGAGTTCCACTGTCAGAAGCATTGGTTACATTAGCTGAAAGTGTTACTGAAAAGAAAAGGAAAATAAAAATAAAAAACCAAAATCTTTGCCAACTATAGCTCTAGTCTCCTCTTCACACAATTAAATATTTCTATACATTTAGTCTATTTTCTATCAAAGCCATTTTTAATAACATTTCCTAGGTTTACAAGTGAATCCAAAAATTTCAAGAAAGGGGTTTCTTAGTTATTGAAATCACCCGTTGTGTTGGATTCGAACTTGTTAATCCGTTACTCTTCCAACCAAGCTACCATGGCCGTACTTACAGCAAAGAAAAATAATGTGTAATATTAAGACATGAATATCATATTTATAACAATGGCAGTGTTATAAATAAAAATTAAATCCTCCAAATAAAAGAATGAAGGTTAGGTTTCTTTTTACGAACTCGCTTAAGGTATCTGCATACGTTCGGAGCACTTTAAAAAAAATGCTATTCAGAAGTAATTGAATATTATTTTTATAATTACTTGTGTTCAAAATTAATTTTACACTATCAATAATTAAAATTTAAAAAAATATATTTAACAAAAAATAAAATTTTGTGTGTAAATTTGAAGTTTTTTTCGAAATTTTGAAAAATGATACAGGGTATACAATTTAAATTCGCAGCAAAATAACATGATCCGAGTAAATTTCTTGATATTATCTAGTGCTTCTACTAGAAGTAGAAAGATATTTAAAAAAATAAAGGTTTTGTGACTCATTGAAAAATTGTTGATGAATTTTTGACAATTTTCACACATTGATATTCAAATGCAAGTTCATAAATAAGAGAAAAAATAAATAAAGATATCAATTTGATTCTAGTGTATGCACTAGACAATACTATTTCGAATATGTGTAAAAAATTTTAAAAATATACATCAATAACTTTTTTAGTTATCATTTCTGGAATTCAATGCTTATGACTAAAATGTAATTCTGAGAAAAATGCTTGTAAACAAAATCCAAGAGAGTTAAAGATAATGCGAAATCTTCTAACAAATAAGGGAATGTAATTAAAAAATTGTAGCTGCCAATTTATCGAAACATAACTATTATTTGTTTTACTTACTTAACATACACAGTCAAGTCACATTAATGTGACCACCTGTCAAAAGCCAGAATAACCACCTTTGGCAGAGCGGACCGCTGCGAGACGTGCAAGAAGAGAGTCAATTAGGTTTCTGAAGGTGTTCACTGGGATGTTGAGCCATACCGACTCCAGTGCCGTGGCCAGCTGCGCTAAATTACGCGGTAGAGGAT